>JARHVA010006008.1:120000-720000 GCA_037957365.1 Torreya grandis
GTCTAGTTCCCTAAAGTCATCTAATTTGAAAATGAAATGTATCCTAATGGTCATCATAAGTGCCTTAATGTGAGATATTCTCCAAAGGGATTGGTATAAATATAAATACAACCCTCATTCATTCCTAACCTAGCATATAACAAGGTAAATTATCAAAATCATTCTATCGAGCATTCAAATTGATAAAATCTTCCATATTTTCTCCTATTTCAATATCAATCATAGGGACAACACCTACATAGGTCTAAAGTATTTAAGGATCATCCCAAGATCCCAAATTTCCAAATTACAAGCTAAGTCACTAGTGTTCTTTTTTACCACATATTACATGATTCACACATAAGAAAAACATAGGGGAGAGCTACATAAGTATGTGGAGCTCTTCAAAGTATTCTATATGTAAACAATGCTCATTAATAGATGGGTATTTGGGTTAGCTTGACACTATGCACCCATTAACCTATTTTTCCCACAACCACTATGAAGATGAAGAACTAAGGTTTTTCTATTTGACAAGGATTGATAATCCATGACCTAGATATGAATGCACTAGAGTGAAGGTGATGAAAAACCCAAAAGCATCTAGGTATTCACATATTATTATATTATATATTCTATATAAGACACCTTCATCCAACCTATACTCTAGCATAGATGAAAATGACCCAAACCGATGTAAGTGTTCACAAACAAAGGTACTTAATCCATAATTTGGTGACTATTCTAGAATATTCTTCTAAACTACTTCTTGTCTATTCTAGATCCATATTTTTACTAGCATTAGAAACAACTGTGTCTTATCTATTTATCATTTCCATATCTAACATTATTATACTTTCCATTTTTAGCATATCTCAGCATAATAAATTTAGCATATATTCTAGCTGATTTTTAAAATTTAATTGGCCTAATATAGATCTATTTATCACCCCTATTATTATTAATTTCTATATTCTTAACCCTATCTTTTCCAATAGGATACACATTTAATTTAGGGTTAAACATTTAGTGAACCCAATATTTAATTATTATTCTAGCAAAGACATTCTATTTTAGATGTTTATTTCCACCTTGTCCCAATATTTATGTTCTTTACCTCTCTCATCATGAATGATATTGATTACTTTAATGATTATGGTTATAAAACTCTCTAACTCTCCCTAAAAGAAAGAATCAGAATTGATTACTCGTGCATTCCCCCAATTACTAAAGCATATAATATAAAAGTGTTGAATCATGACTATTGTTATCCCTCTAATCAAGTCCATGCTCCCACCATTTCAAAAAAATATTTTTTCCATATTAAGGAAGATAAAAATTATTTGCCTTTAAGTTCTACACAAATATTGGTTTCACATGGAAAAAATGTTCCTTCATTTGATTGTGACAACTTTCACCAACTCTATGAGGATATCATGGAATATTTTCAAACATGCCATAAAGGGTATGTTCCTTAAATATCATTGATTAAAACCCTTACTATTCCAACATTTCAAAGAAACATTCCCCTTATCAAGGGTGATTATTTTTCCTACCTTCATTTGATATTGAATTTTTTTGACAGGTTAACCAAGACATCATGGCATCTTTACCAAGTAACATTAAACCATCAACAAGAAGAAAGAATTAAAAATCTAAAGTTTAAAAGGATCCTAATGTTCCAAATATGGTAATATTACCAATATCAAACATGACATCTAAGTTTAAGAATATTTCCAAAGAATGAATTTATACCAAAAGTTCCTACTATACCATAAAAGGTGCCTTTACCAAAGATACATCAAGTTCTAATTGATATATCCTTACCAAAAGTGAATGAACCAAAGTTTTCCAATGATATAATCTATTCAAATGATATATAAAAGATACCAAAATTCAAATATACAATACCACTACCAAAGTATCCTAAATTTGGTGATCACAAACTTGCACTTGTTATCCATGAGGATGACAATACTCATATGCCTAGATTCAAAAAAGGTGGTGGGTTATAATAAATGATAACACCTATGATAAACATAACCATTCCCATGTAATATATTACTTTTATGACGAAAATTATTTGGAATCTTAAAAAAAGGTTTCTATACTTCAAATGCAAATGGATTTCCATAATACTAGTGTAAATGTGATCTCATTCAATAAATAACCTATTGCATAATTTATACTTGAATATCCTTATCCACAAGATTTTAAACAACTAGATTTACCTCTATTTTTGAGTCATAAGGACCCATTTTACCACATGATTAACTATGTACATTCTTTTGGTCAATGGGTAAAATATGACAAACTATTTCTAAAAGTATTCCATATGAGCATTTCTAATGATGCTCAAAATTGGTCCTATTGCCTACTAAAAGGTTCCTTAACTACTATTTCACAATTTTAATATGCTTTATTCATGGATTTCAATATCCATAAGGTGCCAAACTAACATTAGAACTTTTTCACAATTTCAAATGACATATTGATGAATCCCTTCAAGTTTATATTATTCAATTTAAAAATACATCATATGAGCTAGAATTTAGACCCTACGATTTGGAACTGTAATTTATATTTATTAGAGGGATTCTTTCCCCATTTAATGAAGTAACATCTCATAAAAAATATGATTCATTTACCCATTTAAATAATGATGTGCACATATATGCTTCATTCGTACTTACTCATTCAAATGAACTTAACATATCTCATTCCAAATACCAAAGTTTTATCCCTCACACAAAGGAAAGATATAAATTACCTAAGGATAATTATGAAAAAAAATGTGGTGTTACTACTCTTTACATGATCATTTTACAAATTTTACTTAACATGGGGCCAATCCAAGGTCTATGTCCTATGCAAAAACACCAAGATGAACAACACAAAAAACATTCACATCACTCATATTTAACAATTAATTTATTCATTAGTGGTGATTACTTTTGGCATAACCACATTGATACTATGAAATCATAAAACTATTGTAGTGAAAGGCATTTTTCAAAACTTGGGTACAATGCCAAAGATCTATGTGATAAGTGGAAATAGAAAGATTCATTGGGTTTATTTGTTATTATTATTACTTATGGGCCTTATGTTGTCATTAAAAAAGTATGTGTATTACCCCATACTTTGTTACACTGATTTACATTAGGAATATTTTGGTTATATGAAATGAAAGATAAAATTTATCCAAATCAGCAAGGTATTTCTTTTTATCATGAAGTCAAATCAATACATATTCTAAATGATAGAATTGGTTATTCTACTACACATATAAAATGTGAGGAGGAACATGTTATATACCATTTCAACCTATCCAACCATGATTTTTTTTTTAAAAACATCTAACTTAAGGTTTCAAAGATGTACATATCCCAAAAATACCAAAAAAATAAAACACATTTAAAAGTCCAAAAAATATTTTTGGCATTGACATATTCTATTGGCTCCTTGGAATCTATGTGTTAGTTCTATGTTGATGGAAAACATATCCGTTACTTATACACATGTGTTTCACACTTATATTTGAGTGTGATACATGCATACACATATACATGATCTATGCACTCTTGGATTTTGGGCTTTCCCTTTACTCACATCACCAAGATGTTGGGGGCATCCACCTCTATGATCACACTACATCTAGGTTATATCATTCTATGGTCACTTTACATTATCATATTTGAGATCATATATTTACTTACACATGACTTTATCCATGCTTATATATTTCATAGTGTACTTGATATGGTATGTACTTGAATTTTTTTCGCTAACACATTTGATCCATGGGCCACTATCATATGTTTATATTATTTGATTATGTTTTAATTTACACACTTTATTGAGTGTCTTGCCTTGATATTGTATTATTTGTTAAACATTTTAATATGATCCATTATTTATTTCCCCATGCCTTTATTTGCTTCTTTTATATTTGAATATGTCATTGCTTGTTGTATATACTTTTGAATACATCATGCTTACTTTTATGGACATTTGACTAAGTCATGTTTATTTGAGTGTGCAACATTTGAACTTGTCCCTTGTTTGAGGTCTCCTTAAACCATTATATTTTGATATACTTTTGAGTGCCCTTACATGTGTGCTTGATTGATTTTTGATATTTTAATTTACTATCTATATGTTTCCATGATCTTTATCATGCATCTTAGGCCTTGATGTTATCACATTATGTTGCTTCGATGATACATTTACCTAGATAGGTTCTCCTATATGCTACATGGTTAATTCATAGTTACATGGTTATATTATCCTTTTGAGGTGAGGTAATACCCATTTATATCTTCCCTCACCTCAAATTGGGGGCATATCAGTGGGGGCATGCTATAGAGGCATGGCTTCCACACAGTCACAATTTTAGATATACAGAGAGGGCATGCTTTGGAAACATGTTCTCCACATTGGCACTTATATAAATTTTCAGATTTCTCCGTATATAATGGGGGCATGTTATGGTAACATGTCACCCACACTTGTTCAAATTTCTAAATTGGTTAAAGCACATAGTTATATGATTCAAATACATATTTGTGGTAAAATTTTATACCTTGGTATAATTATTACATAGTTTTAACATGAAACACACCTAAGGTGTATATTCTATGAAATGTGATCCTAATATTTCAAAATATAAATTATTTTGAGATTTATAACACTTTTAGGGAGTGTCACCACCCACCAGGTTAGAATTTCATGAACTATATTGAGCCAATATATTAAAATAGTTGGTTCAATTTTTAGTATGTTTAAGGTGATTAAATCACTCAATATTACCAATTTTTTAGGTTGAACTTAATTTTATCATCTAGCCTCACTAGTTTGATAGTGTGAGTTGACTTGATTCACTCACACTCATCAGGTTATAAGTATGATTGGGATGTATAGTTGAGTTAGTTTCAATTGCCAGGTGACAATCCACCTTTTATCAAAGGTTGGGTGCATGGGCCTTCTTATATATCTCTCTCTCTCTTTATCCTTAGATATATGCACTTTCCATATTTATATATTTGTTCTAATCTTAGTTTTAGTGATTCTTAATAATACATTTTCAAATGAAATTACCAAAAGGCAATATGGTTGCAATGAGACACAGGTTTACTCATAAACCTTGCTCTTCTTCAATTTTAATCAATATTAATAATTTCAATTTAAAATTATATACATTGATTATATATTGTAACAAGCTCTTGGTTTTAGGTCAATCACCAGCAAATCACTCAAGTTGGACTCAAGCAAAGGCAAGGTGTGTTATACACACTTAGGTATGCATTCATTTCCTTTAAAATAATAATTTTATTACTAGATTAAAGGGGGGAAATGTAGACATTATTTATGAATAATATATCACCTTAGTCTTTTACACTTGGAAAACTCAAAACTTGGATATTCCTCTTAGTTTTAGACCTTTCCTTCTTTTACATGTCTCATATTTTCTCTCTCTCATGCCCCTTGGCCTATCTGTTAGTCCAATCAGTCTTATGTTGATGACCCAGATATTATATCGTATCCAGAATGTTAAAATTTTATTTATCTTCCATCTCTACAAATTTTAAGCCTATACTTATTTTCTTACTCCTTAGACACTTGCATCCCAGATATATACCTACATTGACATAGGTGTCCTACTCTGACCAAGTTTTTAGTGCCCTAAATTCATCTAAGTTAAAAATTTAATGTATCTTAATAGTTAGACTAAGTGCTTTAATTATATATTTTTTGAAAGGGATTGGTATAAATATAAGATCAACCCTTATTCATTCCTAACCTAACATAGACCAAGGCAACTTATCAAAAGAATTTAATCAAGAATTCAAATTGAGAAAAACTTTCCTATTTTATCCTATTTCAATATCAATCATTGGTATAACACATACATAGTCTAAAGGACTGAAGGAGTAACCCAAGATCTTGGTTTTCCAAGTTACAAGTTAGGTCATTTTTTTTATACTTGTTTTCCACATATTTCATGATTCACACACAAGACAACATGTATGGTAAAACTACATAAGTTTGAGGCCCTCTTCAGAGTATTGGTTACGTATTCAATGATAATTGATATAGGGGTCTTTGGGGAAACTCGACACCATGTGTCCACTAACCCATTTTTTTATAACCACTATGAAGATGAATAAATAGGGTTTTACTATTTGACAACGAGTGATAGCCCATAACCCAGATATAAATACATAGAGTGAAAGTGTTGAAAAAACCAAAAGCATATAGGTGGTTGTATCCTATTCTATTAGATTTTTTTTATTGGAAACCTATGTCTTATCCAGACACTAGTGCCAATTTAACTATCCCAGACTGATGCAAGTTTTAATGCCTATAAAGGCACTTAATCTAGAATTTGGTGACTATTCTAAAATATTCTTCTACTATCCTTCCTACTCGTTCCAGATCTAAATCTATATTATCAAAAGAACCAACTACTTTCCATTTTAAGAATATTCTTCTAGTATGCTTCCTACTTATTCCAGATTAAAATCTATATTATCAAAATAATCTAAGTATCTTATTTATTTATCATTACCATATCTAGCATAGATATACTTTCCATTTTTAACATATCTTAGCATGATTTTCTAGCAGAGTTTTGTAATTTAATTGGCTTATTATAGATTTGTTTATCACCCTTATGATTATTCATTTATATATTCTTAACCTTATCTATCCCAAAAAGATCCATATCTAATTTAGGTTTAAATAACCCCATTTTATTAAACACATTACAAGCTCCACTAGAATTTAAATCTTAATTCCTTACCTAGGACATGGCTTACCTGATTCAATAGAATTTAGAAGGCTAATATTGAACCCAAGTTAGTTCATTTCTTTTAGTGTGGAGTCCATGAAGGCCTTTTACTCAGGGAGCATTTTTCTCACCTTGAAATTGCTCAACCCAAGTTTTTATCTTGTAATATACCTAATTATTTAAATCATACCTTTTGGACATGTCTCAAAGCCCAATCTACTTGGCAGTGGATACACAATCTCTTTCAACCCTACCATTCTAAACCTTTCTCTTTGTGTTTGGCCCTTAGGGATTTTGATAACTAGCTAAATTCTATATATTTTTTATGGAATTTATTTGGATATGTAATTATGTTTCAATTATGGAAAGCTATAAATTCTAATTTATTTAACAATGAGGAATCATATTGTCAATTCTCTATTAACAACAAGGTTTTTGTATTATATTCAACCTACATGTAAATTTAATCCAAGCAAATAAAGTTGCCATGAAGGTCAGGCATTTGAAAGATATTAAATCACTGGGGGAGTTTTCCTTGTATCCTAAACTACATCCCCTTATATCATCCACCATTGGTATTTCCACCTCTAGGGACTAGAGGCTGATGGAGTCGATCTTCTAGTCGTAACCAATTCTACCCTCCACCTTAAAGGGGGGATGGAGTCCTTTTCCACCACTTAAAAAATATGTTTCTACTCCTTGTTTTTGGGGTTGCTAGTTGTCCCTTATAGTAGTATGGTGAAGACTCCTACTTGACAGAAAATTACTATTTATTTGGCTCATCCAGACCCCATGGATTGTTAGGTATCTCTAGATCCTTCTTTGGTAAGGCATTCCTCTTAGAATTCTCTAACACCAAGGGTGATCCTTTGCCTCCTCCTTCTAGTGTGATTCCCTATGCTTAGTTTATTAAATATACATGTTTTAATTTTTGTGGTGTTGTTCCATTTCCATGAATTGACCAACATTAATAATTGATCTTGTTTGTTTTGTTTACATCTTCTAAGTTATTGTTTTCCTCCAATAGGGAGTCTGAGTCATGCATACCAACCAAATACCATATGATATAACCTTTTGTAAATTATTATTTCATTAATAATAGTCAAACTAAAGCATTCCAATAGTAAATTTTGAGATCAGTATTTTATTATCTACTAGAATAATTAGAATAATAATACATTTTACATTATTAAAATGGACATAAAATGGTCATGTGGAAGCATTTTATCACAATGTTTGTCCTTAATGTGCTAACCTAAAGATACAAATTTTATGTTTTTTATTTGATAATGTTTTAGCATGAAAAGTGGTAAGTTATTTTATTGAATGATTAGCACACAAGTTTGCCTAGATCATATTTTTTTAATAAAAAATAAAACATAGACACATCATGCCATTTGTGCATTTAATCACATGATATTTAAAAATTTAATGATATAGTTACATAATGGGTATTCATTATTCATATAACATTTTTGGTTCAGCCAATCCCATACAATGGTAGGGAAAAAATGCATATATTATTATCTACACTATAGAGTGTAGTGTCTATGCCTCCATGAGAGTAAGAATAAAATATTAAATATATATTATTTTTATGGTTTAATACGGTATTTATGTTTTTTTTTTGCCATTTCAAGATATCATTTAGTTATGACTAAATTGACACTAGTTAATATTCAGATAGGTCTCTTACTAAAAATATTTATGTATGAGATATTCTGAAGAAAATTAGATTATAGAATAAAAGATTCCATGTTCAAAAATATTACATAATTAATTATATCATCTATAGATTATAAAGGTTTGATTCTATCATATATTCCCAGATTTGAGAACAACAAAGATTGAGAATAATTTAAGGTAATATACTACTTGTTTAAATTACAATTTAAGTATTACACACAAATTCACATAATTTAGTTATCTCTTTTTTTATCACCCCTTTTATAGAGAATTTTTATATTTTAATTTAATTATTTAGGCCCAACATTCTATTTTTTTTGTTTAATGGAAGATATCCCTTATGTAGATGATACATTGCAAAAATTATTGTCCAAGGAGTTTAATTTCTTGAAAGTGATCACCATGGGTTGTGGCATGACATGTCAATCTTCAAAGCCATGTTAGAATGCACACACAAAAACTACCCAGAAAGGTCAAACATAATAGTCGTTACATCAAGAGGATTGAATCTCAAAATTGAGCACACATTTTTAAAACTCGATCTTGTTTTTCTATCTAATAACCTATAAAAATACCTTATTGTTTGATTCAAACCTCAACATTATTGATCCATCATTGTCAAACATGGGCATAATAAATTTTAACTAGTCGGTCATTAACCAAGAGCTACTTTTAAAATGTTAACTGAATTAATAATTGTGTAGATGAGGGTCACCTTTTCGAAAGCCATTTTAATCTTCCTGTATATAAAACATGATAGAGTTATTAAGTAGTTTCATTTCATGTCCATCATCAAAATATCAAATAATTGTCATCAAAATTTTAAATTATAGGAATGACCAACCATCTAATTTAGTTCCTGATTGTTAAAATTTAAGAATTAAAAACAACACATTATTGACTTAATATCATGCCACCTATTTGAGTTTTACAATGTGCAATCAATGTGGGGTCACAAGTAAAACTATATTTTTTGTCAAAGATTTAGCAAGGATTAGACTATATTAGATATTTCATTTGAGGAATATATTTTTATATTATGAATTTCACACTTTTAAAGAATGTGTCAATAAAGACTTTCTATTTTCCCATGAAAGACTCCCTTCATACCATCTAAGTCTCCTTGTCATCATTGATTGCTTGTTGGAAATGCATAATTAAAAAAAAACTAAGACTTATACCATATACTCTGAACATAAAACTACAATGAAATTCTTATGTAAAAAAATACCATTCATAAATCAATTTTAACACACAACATTTATAAATGCTCAAACTGTTATTACTCACAATTTTTTGTTATCTATTGAAAACCACATAATTTTTTATTGATTTTCATGTTTAGATCATGGCTATTATAATACATTACAAGATAAGATGAGGTTACCTACATAAACATTTAAAAGTAAAAAATTTTGTCAAGTATCATACATTAAACATTTCATGAATCCTATTAGTGTGACCATGGAACATAATGAGACATTTGTTAGTTTATATATTGCACATCCTATAGTTCAACAGAAGTCACCTACCCATCCATAGAATGAGTTATTTGGAATGTATGGAAGCATATGGTTAAATGAATAAATATTTTATTAATGTCTATGGGACCGAGGAGTTTATGGGGATATAGAGTAATAATAATGTTTTTTTATGCATAAATAATCTTTTGAGGTAAGGTTTGCCATGTCATACTTGTAATGTATCTATATTTTTAAAATCTTAATTTTTATGTTATAATTTTTTTTCCAAACAAGGTGGTGGCTTGGAGAGTCATATTTCACTTTATCATTGTATTTTTTTTTCAAACAAGTTATTTACCTAGTGTAAACACCAAAAATATGCACATCACAATTATGAATGTCAAAGTATCCCTTAACCATCTCAAGACCCTCTTAGGACTAATATAACCCTCTAAACCCTAATTGAGCTCACCCACAATCAGTTTAACTTCAACTAGCTTAATCTTACCTTTTTAGCCCTTCTTACCCTTGGCACTCGACCATCAATGATCAGGGTAACTGTTGATGATCACCCTAACCATTAATAGTTAAGGTCCACCTCCCTAATGAAAATCATGTAAACCATTTATTTTGCTTTTATAATTATAGCCTATCTAAATATATTTTTGAGCCTTTACATGGATAATTTATAATTAGGCAGCCTAATTGAACCTTCACTTCCATCTCTTGCTTGTGCCTAAAGAAGAGAGGAGTTGGGAGGTGAAAATTCATTTACAATTATCATAAAGAGCTTACGTATCTAGGAGCTTCTTTCTTGTAGGTCAATTGCCATCATTAATCTAGTAATCCAATAATCATATCAGAGAGTCAACTTGCCACTACCTCTCCATCAAGCCTTTAGGTATCATTACTCTATTAAAATCAAGCTAGATTCCACCAACAGATCAACTACCTCAACTATCCACCCAATCAACCTCTAGTAAGATAAGTACTTAATTCCCAATATTCATTTACTTTATTTCCATTTTAAAATCAACCTATACCTTATCTACCTCTTAGAATCCATCTTTTAGATCTCATTAATTAGCAATTTACCAACCCAAATCTTCACACAATAATAATTGATGTTTGACTAAATTACCGATGGTCTATCCAACCATCGATAGTCATCTTGATTTTCGATGGTCACCCTAACTATTGATGGTCACCCCAACCATCAACGGTCATTGTGGTAGTCAAAACTAGCAAGTTATTTTCACCTATTCATACCCAATCAAACCCAATTTTCTATGTACCTACTATTCATAGACCCCTTTTTGATTTTTTGAAGCATACCCCAACCCTCTAGCACAAGTATTGATTATTTTATTATTAATTTAATCATTTCTAACATATTTTTTAGCAAGCTTTCTTGTATTCAATTTTAGTACCCTTTGATTCAATGATGTAAGTACCTTTATTTTCTATTTATGAACTTAATTATTTAAAATGTGTGGATTAACATCCCCTAAGGAAGCTCTCACTTCCGGGATATAGCCATCACTAGGCAATCCACCCAACTATTTGTCTAACAAACAAGTTTGCTTTAGTGTTTCCTTATCTACAAGTCATCTTCCCAAGTCAAAGAGGATCTCTTCACAATATTTTGATTTTCACATGTGCACTATCAATCAAGTTTTCCAACCATACCCATACTTAGTTTCTTCTATTCCTCCTTTCCATAATAAGCAAGAAATTAATTGAAACATTATATCATGCCCCATGGGACCCTGGTGTCTTTTACTTGGGTTTTTATTTGTTTGCATTCTCTCTTTATTGTTTTCTCATTAATGAAATCAAAATTTCCTTTTGGGCTTAAAATTTAGTGCATACATTGATTACTTAAAATTTTAGTTCACATAGTTTATCTTAAAGTCAAAGTAATCTATCATATATTCTCTCCTTATTGCACACACCTAAACCAAACCACTGTCATCAATTAAACATCAAACATAATTAAGATAAGGCCCGATTAGGATTTCATCACTTAGAGGTAACCTTACCCTTTCCCAATGATCTTAGTTGGAGGTCATTACCAAGGGGACGACAAACTCAACTCTCTGGTTGAGTATAATCTTTGGATATCAATATATATGAGATAAGCACTCAACACCCTTATCGTTGTAGTATTTGAAGTGAGGGGGTAGGCCCCAATACTAAGCCATGTATTTATTCCAATACAAATCTCTTTTGTGTGCATAAAAATAACTTAAAACCAACCTTAGACTTCTTTTTTAGTATCTACTCTATAAACCAAGTTCTATCACACAACTTCTTAAGACATAAGCCAAAAGTGAGATTAATTAAAATTTTAAGGCTTAACATCTCTCTTAGAGTGTGATTAGATTTCTTTGATATTTTCTTGCCTTCTATTTTTTTGAGTAGTGAGGCTATTTGTACTTTCTATTTCCCCTCTCTCACATGGTTCTCACTCACTAGAAGTGAAGAGATCTTGTGGAGCAAAACCTTTTACCAATCCAACCTACCTATTCTACTTCTTCATCCATGGACTATGTTTTTGATCCAGTAGACTCTTTTCATCCCTTAGAAATTCCTACCTTCCCTTGAGAGGTTCCTCAAGGAGATGCAATTTTTTTTACTTTCTTAGATAATAATCTCATAGCCTTACAACATTACCTTATAACCACATCTTAGCATATTTTGGCTCCAACCCCATCCATAGATCCACCTTATGGCATGCCTCCCCACCTCATGGGGAGTACCTCCATTGCCATAGTTACTACCCAACTATTAACCAACCAAGCCTCCTCATCAACCAACAACCCCTTTGAGATTACCATTGAAATCCAACCAACCTAAACTACCACCACCCTTATACCTTCTAATCCTAACAATGACTCCTCCATTTTAGGGATGCCTACCTCTAAAACTACTAACCTTATTTTAGCTACCTTTAACCTATCAACCACCACTTTTCTTTAAAGCCTTGTTGTGTCCATACCCTCTACCTTACCACCAATCAGTATAAAGGTTACCACACTTCCATTAGTCACCAATCCAACTACCACTCTTATCTGATAAGCACCCCTTAGATCAACCTTTAGATACATCCCTAATCTACAAGGGAACATACCCATTACCTACCTCTACCTACCCTTATGTGTCTTCCACCCAACCATTAACATCCACTTACTCATATGCAGCAACTTCCCAACCTTTTACCCACTATCTGTATGTCTCTCAACCACCACAACAATATGCATCTTATAACCCTTGAAGTACACAACCCCAACCTAAATTAATGAAGATGCTTATGGACAAGATGACCATCTTAGAGTCATCCATCTTAGGTGCTCATAAAATATTGTCATATGACCAAATCTATAATGATCCTATCTATCCATCTGTACCCATTAAGCCATATCCTCCCCAATGGGAACTTCTCAAAGTCTCTAAGTTTCAAAGTAAGGAGGATCCCCAACATCACCTTAAGGCATTCAATAATGCTTGTTATCTCATCACTTATGATTATTCCCTTATCCTCTGCAACTTCCCTGTGACTCTAGTAGGCCCAACCTTAGATTGGTATAGTACTTTACCCAAACATTCCATCTTCTCCTTCACCTAACTAGCCCAAACCTTCTTAGACCACTTTTTGATCAATATCTCCAAGAAGGTGTCTATCACCAACCTTTATTCTATATAATAGTTTGAGGATGAATCCTTTAATGATTTTTTGGCTCATTGCAGGAGCCTTATCAACCAACTATCCTTCTCCCTACCCCAACCTAAACTCATAGAGATCTTTGCTTGGGCATGTGACAAGCATATCTCATCTACCCTACATGTCCAAAGCTTTGAAACCTTCAACAAATCCTTTACCATGGCATGTAATTTGGATAACCAAACCATTAATGAAGGTAAGCTTAATCTCAAGAACAATAACTTAACCTATAAAACTAATGAGGCTTCCTCCTCCAAGTCAAGCAACTAAGACAATACCAACACCAAGAAAAAGGGAACCATGAATGCAGTCATCCTTAAATATGTTCCTCCACCATCAGTCAACCAATTTAATTCCTCTACTTCCTCAAAGTAAAATCCAAGAAACTAAACTTGGAATACCCAAAAATAATTCACTCCACTTATATAATCTTATGCTTCCATCTTGGAAGGTTATTAAAAGCAAACCTCATTCAACTTCCTCCTATCAAGTTGCCCTAATAGTTTGACTCCTCTCATCCCACACCTAGTTGGTACAATGAGAATAATTTGTGTGCCTTTCATAGAGTGATAGGATATGATGTTAGTAAGTGCAATGCTTTCAAGAGCCTTGTCCAATCCCTCATTGATAAGGGAGAGTTTACATTGGAAAACCCCAATGCACTATCAAACCAAGCCCTTGATATATTTAGATAACCTTTTCTGAACCATGCCCCTACCAAGAATTAGAGAAATAATGTTGAGTGTTCTCATAATACCCATACATTTAATATGGTCCTTGATGTAATCATTACTAATCCACCTAGTACCCAATCTTCTGATACTCCACCTCCTCCATCGATTGAGGTAGAAAAGTCACCTTCCCTTCCTTTGAACACCCAAACTAAGGAAACACCACCTTCTCTCCCTTCACTTATTGAGGTAGTGGAGCCACTAGCCACCTTTTTAACTTATATACCAAAATAACTAACCATCATCACCTCACCTTCACATTTAATTACCAAGCAAACTAATTTCCCTTTGGAGATCATTCCTAAGGAGCAAAACCCTATGTCTACTCCTCCCATATAGGAACCATTTGTATCAACCCTGCATCCTTTAATTGAGGAAGAGGATGAGGTTATCATCCCTGTGTCCCCACTTAGGGGCCTATCTTTTAAGTTTAAAATTAAAATAATTAAGCCAACCTATAAACCCTTCTCTAAGCTAGTATATAAATTGGAATTTATCTCCAACCCTGATAGGGATCAAGCCACCTTCTATAAGTAATTAGGTCTCCATCACATTACCTAATCAGAGTCCCCAACCCTTTCTCAGTCTGGGCAACCTACCACTTCCATTAACTAACCCCTTACCATATCTACCCAAATAACCAAACCCTCTAGCCAACCAACTAAAACCTCCTCCAAACTAACCAACCCCCAATAACTTAAGCAAATAAGGACCCAAGTATCCAAGACCTCTCTTATCATCCTAACTAGGTCTACCAAGAATCTTGGTATCCTCCCTACATTGATCCTTACTTACCCATCTATCAAAGTGGACCTAACCCCTTCAAACCCACCAACTAAATGCCAGACCAAAGCAACTAAAGAGGTGAAGCCACACAAAGGCTAGAAGGCTTGAATTTTTCCTCCCTCAACCTTACCCTCTATCTTGGGGCCTCATCCCTCTACCTTAAATAGGAGACCAATTACCTCTATGAAAACCTTTCCACCTCTCTTGATTATGCCTTCATAGTTGCTCTTCAATGCACTTCTTTCCACTATGCCACCAATACCTAAGCTTCCTACCTTGCAATCCCCCACCTTTAGCTCATCAACCCCCTCACCTAAACCAAATCCACCAACCAAGTGCACCACCTTAACCAGGGTACCTACTACCAAATCTATTTCTAAGTAACCTCTTACTCTAATTACCAAAGCTAAAACCTCTACATATTTACCACCTTTAGTCGAGCCATCCTCAACCATCCTTTATAGGTTATTATACACTTCCTATGTAGCCTTACCTCTCATCAAGCCTTTCAACCCTTTAACTTCAAAACCCACTTGGTATAATGACCACCATGTGTGTTCTTATCATAGGATACCCAGCTATGATATAGAGAACTGCAAGGCTCTCTAAACCATCATTCATCATCTTTATGATGAGGATGATCTATTAATAAATTAACTTCCTATGATCCCCCTACCAATCCAACCACCCACCATACCTACCCAACACTTACCCACTCCTCTACTCTCATCTCAGAGTGAAGATGAATCTAACCAATCCTTCATCTCAACCTCTCCTTCTATCCATACCATCAATGTGGTCACTAGATCATAGTAGAAGGATAAAGGGAAACTAAAAGTGTCCATTCCTTAGACATATCCATCTTCAAACTCCCAACCAACCATCTCCATCCTCAACCAAACCCAAGGTTTCTATCTTAGGTTCCTCCCAATCTAACCCCTCTAAATCCATCCAAAGAGTTATCCTCAACCAATTTCATTAGACCCCATCAAAGATGAGCTTGTACGAGTTGATCTCTACCTCTCCCCACCATCACCAAGCATTAATAGAGGGTTTACAATCCATTGAGGTCCAAACTGAGGACTCCCAACCTCTAGCTACCTTTTTTGGTGCCCTTCATATTTTTAGCCTTGTTACCTTCAAGGATTCAAAAATACCCTCCATCTAGCTAGAGGACCCAGATCCTCCTCTCTTTATAACTTCCCACATCAGCCAAACCTACATCAAATAATTCATGATTGATGCGGGAGCTATCATCAACATCATCTCCTCTCATGCTTACAACCAACTTAACTTACCAAATAATGTCATGTCCAAATCCTCAATCATTCTTTACTCCTTTAATGATACCATGGCCACCACCTTGGGAACTATCATCCTTCATATCCATGTGGGACCCTACACACTTCTCAAACCATTCTATGCCATGGAAGGTGAATTATAATACAATGTCTTATTGGGATGACCCTAGATTTACTCCATGGGTTGTGTTCCCTCTACCCTCCATTATTACATGAAGTTTGAGCATGAAGGCCAGGTCATCATAGTCTAAGTTGACCCAAGTCCTTTCTCAACATGCAACATGACCTATCACCCTAATGATGTCCTTTTACCCCCATCCAACACACCCTTAATAGCTAAAACCCAACATTTAACCACTAAAGTAGATATCATATCCCCTTATACTGACAAGGCATTATCTAGCTCCTTTATACTTTCCTATCCTATCATAGATCCTTTAGAATTAATGTTCCATTGCCTTTCACTGGGGGAATATCACCTTCTCATCCTTGATGCTTTCCTTACTCCTCATGAGTACAGATAGCTTACCAACCAACTAGGATATGACCCCAATGTTTAAACTATCATTCTCTTTGGACCTCCACACTATCAGACCTACTCTGTCTATGGGAGACTTGACAAATCCCTTGGTAATCCTATCACCTCTCTTCCACCTCAAACATTCATCATAAATTTCTCTTACCTTGATAAACCAAGTTTTTCCAAGACATACCTCTATCAATATGCTTGAAAATGTTTTATTCTTAGAGGATATGAGCATGGCCCGCATGATCTGGTCTCCATTGAGACCTAGAAACCTCATGAGAAGCATATACTTGGTTTCATCTTGCCTAATAAGAATAAAGTAAAATAACCCATAATTACCATTATTGGGGAGGATTTCCTTTCCTCACCAACCTCACCTCCACCTACATGTGAGGATGATGACATCATCCCACCTAACTTTTTTTTCATCAATATGATTAGCATCAAACCCTTGACTTATCATAAGGAGGGGGAAACCATAACCATCCCTTTGACCCATCCTAAAATAATAGGAGAAGACTCTCCCACCATTAACACTATTCAATGTTAGGATGATGATTATATCCTCACCTACCATGGTGCCCTAGATTATTTGATCCACAAATCATTTCTTCCTGAGACCTCAACCATGTTGAATGAATCCACCATAGATATCACTTGGTTACTCTGGATAACCCTCATATTGTCAAACTTGGCTAATCATTGAATGTTAAAAAACTTTGGGACTTCTCCTATTTCCTCCAAGATCATAACATAGCCTTTGCTTAGTCTTATAATGATATGTCTGGAATTAGCCCCACTATTGCTACCTATAACATTGTCACACACTATGACACAAAACCTATCAAGCAAAAGCTCAGATGCATGCATCCTCACATAACCATTCTCATCAAAGAAGAGATTCAATATCTCCTATATGTCAACTTCATTTAGCATATTGACTACCCCCAATAGGTCTCAAATGTCAAACCCAACATTAAAGCCATAGAGGGACTAAACATTTATGTAAACTTTTATGACCTCAATCTCACCTACCCTAAAGATAACTTCCCTCTACCCAGCATCAACTAGATTTTTGATCTTACAAAAAGACATGAGATATTATCTCTCATGGATAGATTCTCAGTCTATAATCAAATCTTAATCACCCCTAAATATCATCACAAAACTACCTTTACCACCCTTTGAGGAACCTTATTATATAGATTCATGCCTTTCAAGTTTGTTGGGTGAATATTTTGTCGACCAGCTAACTAGAATTCAAAATAGTTCCTATCACCACAGCATAGGAAGATTGATCATCTAGGTGTGCAGGTTTACTGCATCAGAAGGGGACAAATCTCTCCTCTCATCAAGGAGAGGTTCCCTATTAAATATATGGAGGTTATATACAATATATATAAGTAGAAAATAGGACACAAGGGTAGGATGAACCATCCATCTCTCTTTTTTCAGAGATGATGCTGATAAACAAGGAAGAAATCTTAGGTGATGGGGAAGGTTCTTCTCTTCTTTCAAAAGCAACTTTTAGCCAAGAGCTAGATCCCTTCCTAAATAGCAAAAATCTTGGTGCAATGACATAAGGCACTTCTCTTCTTTAAAAAGTGTTCTTCAATAGGCAGCAGGAATCTTTCAAGTAGCAAGTGACTGGTAACAGGGGTGCTGAGTGACCAACAACCCAAGAGAGTAAAATGAAGAAAAATGGGGGCATCACGTCATCCAAAGGCTCTTTACATAGGAAAATAAAATGCAAACACACTGAAGGTACTTATGGGGGCACCACGTTGTCCCACAGCCTTCAAGACACCTTCCCAATCACCTCCACTAGTTCTACTTGTTAAATCAAATAGACAAGAAAGCTCCTAAGAAATAGACATACGAACAATCTCCTAAGATATCACAAGCTATAACAACACAAAGTCTGTAAGTAACTTATTTTCTCATTTAGATAAAATAATATGAATTACAATCTGAGCTCAAAGTCTTAGTAATGGCTTTTAATTTGGGCAGAGTTTTACTTCTAATAGTCAAAAAGGTCTCCCTTGTAATAATGAAAGAGTTTTCACTATATAGAGGCCTAAGGGAGGCTTGGCACTTTCTCCCAATCAAGTGACCCATTCATTGTATTCAATGCCTTGGATGCATTCTTGGTCTTGTCAAAAAGGGCTATGCTAGAGCAGGGCGGCTGCCTTAACTGTGGCGTGTCAATTAATCTCTAGTGCCTCCTCCTAAGCTTGAATCTCTCATTCCATCACCTAATTAGCCATGAAACTATCTATTCTATCTTCCTTTCCAAGGGGACAAGCAGATGGCACCTTCAATGTTACCAGCTCCCCAAATATCTACCTGATGAACTGCTTCACCTACCAACAATAACTCCTACTGAGTTTTCCTCTCCATCTCTTCCTTCTCTTGATTCTACCCTTAGGCTTTTTTGAATGCATCTGGGTTCATCTTTTGAGTCCACAAAAATCAACAGACACTTGAATGTAGCTGATTTGGCATTTGAGGGTCTTTTCCTTATTAAAGGTTAATGGCTAGCTAGTTACTTTAAATTTGACATCTGCAGGCCCAGCGTTTTTCTTAGCAATCCTCCCATGTCTTTCTCACTTGCCATGGTCACTTTCTACTATGATGTGGGTGAGGACACATGGTAGCATCCACAACTTCAAAATAAGCTTATTAGAATAAGCTTTGTAACTTTGTTAGAGACTAGAAGTGCAGATGCAAACACTTGGCAGCTTTTGCTACTCTAAGATAGGACACACAGTGGGTTCCACTCCTCTGAAACTTGATAAGGATAGTGTCTCGGCATACAACACTTGGTAGCTTTCATTGCACTTTGAGGCTTGGCCTTGCTTGAAGGGAACTTGAAAGAAGGTCCATTTCTGAGTGTCGAGTGTCCCCTCGCAAGGGTACCTACCCTTCGGGATCATCCAGGTGGCCTTCGGGCTTCAATTTCTTTAGAGGGTTATTGGTCCCTTTATTTCCTTTAGACAAATTGTCTGAAGGAGTTCCTTCAGACAATTTGTTAGAAGGAAACCTTTCCTTTGCTCTATGCCTCCTGTAAGGGTATCCCTCTTTGACACGTGGTAGTATCTGTCACTTTGTGTTGAAACCCTCCACCATCGACACCTGGCACTTTTTGCTATCAAGATTATGTAGCATCATAGAAATGCTTGGGGCTCACTCAAGCTCTCATGAATGATGACACTTATCGGCCTCCACTGATCTCTACAAGGGACATGTGGTGTGGTCTAAATACATTTGTTAGTTATGCAAATGCAGACACTTAGCGCATTCCACTTAGCGCATTCCACTTTAGTTAGTCACTCATCCCTGAGACCACCATGGTCTTTGCTCGCAATAGTGAAACTAAGGGAAGAGGCTATGGATATTGACACTTGGAGGCTTCTGACAAGTTTTAGAGGGATACGTGGTATGGTCCACTACTCTTAGGAAAAACGTAGTGAAGCCTTCTGTGGTTGCCACTTGTCACCCTCCATGGAACTCAGGAAGTAGCTTTATTGAAAGGGACCCTTGCAGCTTATAAGAAACTTTGAGAAGTGAATGTTGACACTTGTCGCATTCTACTGAGTCACAAAGAGGTGCATGGTATGGTCTACATATTTCTAGCACTTGTGTAGATGCAGCCATGTGGTGGCTTTTGATGATTTCTCAAAAGGGACACATGGCACCTTCCACCTGACTCTTTCTTTTGCACGTGTTTCTCTTCATAATGGAGGTAGTCTTTGAACCTTTTAACCTGATGCATTGAACCAATGAACGTCAAACCCAATATTGAACCTTTACTAAAAAATCTTTGAAAAATGAGGAATTTGAAAGCCCTTGAATAAATTTTGAGAAGGGAAGAGAGGAATTTTGTCTCTGCAAGCTCAAAATAGCTCATATTTTGTCATGAAAATAAGAAGTCTTTTTTTTGGGGGACAATAGTTGGCTCCTATTGGGGAACTTCCTTCAGTTTGGAAACTTAAAACATAGCTGAGGGGAGTAGAAACCAGAATCTCTAGTGCCTTGAAGCGTGCCATTGGGCTACGTAGTCATGCTACCCAAAAAGAAAGGCTCCAAAAAATGAAAACAAAATGAACAAAATAAAACAAAAGACTATACAAATATATATATTTATAGGGGAACCCATCCGATACTTCAAGAGTTGAAGTGCTTCAAATGTTGCCCATTGTGAGATAGAGAAAAGAGAGTACCATCTTGATATTTCAACAAGAAACTATTTTTACCATTAAACTGATGAATAGTAAAAGGGCCCCTCCATAGGGAATCAAACTTTTCATGCATCCCCTTTGGTTCTCTTCTCTTGTCACATAACAGGACTTGATCTCCAACCTAGAAATCACAATTCTTTGCTTTTTGGTTGAAGAGCTTCTTCACCAGACTTTTATGGGTGGCAATTCTATCCACCACTACAGTTCTCTGCTCATTTATCTCAACAAGGCACATGATCTTCTTCTCAAGTGAGCTCTCATACATTTGATCTTCAATCACCTTTAGCCAATTTCAATGCTAGAAATTCCAAGGTGATTGGTATTTCAGCACTTACACCATAAAGAAGTTGGAAGGGAGACATACCAATTGCTCTCTTTGGAGTAATTCTATCTACCCATAGAGCATCAACCAACACCTTATGCCAAGTCCTTTGGTTATCATCCACTAGCTTCTTGATGATAGTCACCAAGTTTTTATTGCTTGACTCAGCCTATCCATTCCCTTGTGGGAAGTAATTAGAGGAATGGGAGAGTGTAATTCCATAGTGGAAGCAAAATTGAGTGATCTCCTAGGAAGTGAAGCAGGTAGCATTGTCAGTGACAATTTTGATTGGGACCCCAAACCTGGACATGATGTTTTTTTTGAGGAAATTGCATACTAATTCTGAAGTAACATGTTTAGTTGGAATTGCTTCCACCCATTTGGTGAAGTAGTCTATTGATGTAAAGACATAATCATGTTCAGCACTTGATGATGGGTTCACAACATTAATAAAGTCAATTCCCTATTGTTGAAAAGGCTCTTCTATGACCACTGGTTCGAGAGGTAGGGCAGCCAGCTTGGGCCTTCTAACAAATTGCTAGCACAATTCACATCCCTTGACCCACTTATATGCATCTCAAAAGAGAGTTGGCCAATAGTACCTAGCTCACAAGATCTTATGGGTAGTCATCGAGGCAAAAAAATGTCCCCCACAAGCTAAATTATGGAAGGACTTTAGAAGTCAGCTTTGTTGCTCCTTGTCCACACAACAAAGGAATGTTCCATCAAGGTGCCTCTTGTACAAGCCATTGTCCCAGAGGACAAAATTTGTGGATTTCAGCTTGATGGTCCTCTTTTCTTTATAGGACAAGTTTTTAGGACATTCACCATAGGTAAGGAAATGAGCAATACCTGAATACCACTCATTTGTGGTGGAGACAAAGAGGATTGTAGGTGAGTCATCCACTTCTAGCTCTTCATGCTCCTTCTCTCCTAGCTTGTTATCAACAATTAGTTGGCATAGCCCCTTCCCATGCACTAGCTTTGTTGGCTTGAGGATTAGATCAAACTCCTAAATTTTTGTAGCCCAATTGCCTCTTTTCATCCCAAACTCTTGCTGAGTCAGTATAGATTTCACTGTTGTGTCAGGGACTAAGGCAATCACTCAATAATTGAGGATGTAGAAACAAAAATGTTTCACAGCCTTCACCACTATGTAAGCATGCTTCTCCATATTTGAGTACTTTAGCTCATGAGCTTTGAGAGGACATCTCATGAAGGAAATGGGAGATTCCATACCTTCTTTATTCTATTAAACCAAAATTGCTGAAAGCATATGTTTTAAAGCATAGCTGTAAATAGTGAACTCTTTGTTGTAGTCTGGACAAGCCAGAATTGGAGTATGGGCAATAGCAGTCTCGATATCCTCAAAAGCTGACTTGCCTTCTTTAGTCTAGCTAAAAGTGGCTTTCCCTTTCATCATGTTTACTATGTGCCTAGTCTTCTCAGCAAACTCAAGGATGAACTTCCATAAGAAATTCACCTTTCCAAAGAAAGAGTGAATAGTAGTCTTACTTGTGGGCAAGGGCAGTTCTTGCATAGATTTGACTCTATCTAAGTCAATATTTATGCCTCTTTTAGACACAATGTGTCCAAGAAGTTTCCCCTCTGTTACTCCAAAAATTGACTTTTTGGGGTTCAGGTAAATGCCATTCTGGTGGTAGTGTTCCAGCACTTGATACAAATGGCTCACATGATCTGGGCGATGCTTAGAGAAGATAGTCAAGTCATCAAGATAAACTATGATGAACTTACCCATCTCATCCTTGAAGGCAAGGTCCATTGCTCTTTGGAAGGTGGCACTAGCATTTATCAAGCCAAAAGGCATCTTTTTATATGCAAATGTGCCCCAAGGTGCGGTGAAAGTGGTCTTATGCTGGTCTGCTTCACCAACTTTGACCTAATTGTGTCCTGAGAAGCCATCTAGCATTGATAACATCTCTGAGCCTATCACTATTTGCAGCACTTGATCCATGATTGGTAAAGGATAATTATCCTTCAAGGATGCCTGATTCAAATTTCTAAAATCCACACAAAGGCAGATTTCACCATTCTTCTTCCTCACATGCACTATATTGGCAATCCAAGTGGAATGATGGATTGGGAAGATTATCTTGGCATTTAGCATTTTTTGAATCTCTAACAAAATAGTACCTGATATCTTTGGATTGTAATGCCAGGACTTTTGCCTATAAGGTGTTAAATCAGCCTTGAGAGGAATGTTGTGTCAAATTTCATTAGGTCAGAGTGATTTTAGGTCATCATAGGAGTATGCTAGAACATCCATATATTCATTAAGCAAAGTGGTGAACTTGAAACATTCCTTAGGAGTACAACACTTCTCGATGTTTACCATCTTGGGGTCTACCTTGGTTCCTAAATTTACTTGATCAAACTCCTGGGAAGAGATTGAATCCTTTTGCTACTGTTTGATGAATCAATCATGTTTATCAAATAACTTCTCAAGGGAAACAAGGCCTTTGGGAATTTTATTCCCTTTTAGTTGCAAAAACTCCTCACCTGTGCTTGAAATCAATTTAGGAGTCAATTTAGGCTCTTGATGTTCACTGCCTTCAAAATGTAGTTGTCAAAGCTATCCTTTTTCTCTAAGAAGGAAATGATGTGATTGTCATTATTGAATACCTACCAATAATTGGCATTATCAGGCATGCTTGGTCTAAAGACCAGCTCAATAGTGTACATGTCTCCTTTGAAGTCTGGGTGGGGGACCAAGAGAATCACTGAAATAGCCAATGCATCTGCTTGGTCATTGAATTCTCTAGGAACTACAGAGATGTTGAAAGCATCAAAGTCTTCAAGCTGGTCCTAGACTAGATTGCAATAATGATGCAATCTTTCATTCTTGGTTTGGTATAGGTTCCTTACCTAACAAACCACTAGCTTAGCATCTCCTTTGGCATGAAGGAGCTTGATGCTTTTGTCCCTAACAACTTTTAATCCTAGCAAAAGAGATTCATACTTGGCTATGTTATTGGTGTTGCTAAATTTCAACTTATAAGATGAAGGAAAAATATCTCCCTAAGGAGATATTAACACAACCCCAGCTCCTAAACCGGTGGAAGAGTAGCTACCATCAAATTCAAGAATCCATACCTCATTTGATATTGATTTCCCTTGGGGTTTTTCTTTATTCTGAGGAGGGGATTCTTCCACACTTACATTGGGCTTAGCCAATTCTTCTGCTATTCCACCTAACTACATTTCCAAGTTGTCACCTATAAGAGTTTCATCAAATGCCTCATGAACTTCATCCATAGACAAAAAGTAGTTATCTAGGCCTAAAGACTCAAACAGGATGTGAGCTTCAGGTGTTGAGGTCTGGGTAACTACATATTTCAATTCTTTTTTAGGAAGTAGCCTCTTCATGACACCTTTGACTAGAATCCTTGCCTCTGATAAACCCATGCTTAATTCACCACCAACATCCCTACAAAAATTCCACCCAAGAAGGATACCATATGATGCTGGGACATCTACTACCAAGACAGTCATCTTGATTCTTTTGTTTGGAAAGGCAACAAAGGCAAATTGGGCATCTTTTATTTTCCCCAGCAGTGGCACTTGTTTGTTCTCCATGGAGATGCATCTACCAAAAGTTTTGGTCAATGTGAGATCAAGGGATTCGGCTACTTTAGCAGGCATGACATTGTCTGAAGCTCCAAAGTCGATAATGCAATTATTTAGCTGCCATCCATTTATTAGCAATGAGACATAAAAAGGTTCAGTCCTACCAAGAGTAATAAGAGGGGAAATGACAAGATTATTCCTGGTGGATGCATCCTTAGGGGGATCATGAGTCACTTTGTGAACTACTTGTTCAATAGGGATGTTCTGATTTTTAACATACTTAACCAATTTATCTAATTGTTTAGGATGGGACTACAATAATTCCAATTCAGACATTTGAATCTTGATTTTCTTAATATGATCAATTATGTCAAATGCTGGAAATGAACTAGGTGCGGAGGATGGGAGCTCATCTTTTTGAGTTTTAGGGGGGAAGTACTGGACTATGAGTTTGAAGTAAAAGGCATAGGGGCATTTGGGGTACTTACCTTTCTTGCAATCATTGGGCCTTTTGGCTGGAAAGGGAGAGTGGATCCCTACTTAGCAATTGAAACTGCTAGCTGAGGTTGCTCCTCTACTTTCTCCTTATCAGCTTGTTGAGCTAATTGATTCTTAGACTGGGTGAATATAGCTTATGACCCCTTAGCTACAATGCCTTTACTCTTGGGTTCATCCTAATAGTTTAGGAAACCAATATGGGAGTCACTAGCTAATTCTTCTTCATCCTCAGTGAAGAGATTAATGTCTTCTTCAAGATTTAACTTAGGCTAGGATGAGAAGTCTGATTTAGCTTCAAGATATCCAACTGTTCAGTCAGTTGGAGGTGCTTTGAGGGTGAGATTCCTCTATGGAGGAGGAAGGCAATTTTATTGTCCTTGATTCCTGGTAGCATTGCCCTGGTACACCTAATTTTGAAATGTCCTCCTGGGTATATCTCTACATGCAAGAGCGGATGACATTCCTTGTGCCACTTGCCTTTTGAGAGCTAAAACTTTATTTGCTAGCTTTTGCATCATCAGATCAATAGTGGTAGAGGGGAATATTTTGAAGAAGAAAAAGATTTACCTTTATTTGGATCCCTCCTTATCTTTCCTACTAAGATAACGTTGTCTTCAACTTTGGTAGCCAAATCCTAAGCAGCTTCAAGATCTATGTGACCATCTCTTCTTAGCAAGAAACTCACTTTAGGTAGTTGTGAGTTAATGAAGAAGCATTTGAGATTTTCAGGGGTTAGCTGAGTAATAGCAAGAATCTAATTCCTTAGCTTATCAAACTTTACTATGAAATCCCTCATAGGCTCTTGGGGCTCCTTCTTCATTTGCATGAGCTAGGCCAACAAGGTGTGTGCATTCTCTATAGGCTTAAATTTAGCCTCAAATTTGGCTTTGAGTGTGTCCCAATTAGTCATCGATCAAGCTTGCAGGTGGTAAAACTAGTTTGCAATAGCACCTTGCAATGTTTACATGAAAAGCCTAACTACCACATCCTCAAATTCTACACCTATCACACCACAGGCTATGCTGAAGGCAACAACGTGTTCATCAAGATGGACTTTTCCATCCCCAAAGAATTTGGGGAAATTATTTCTCAAGATTCATGGAAGTTCATGCAGTGGTGGAGTTAAATTAAGTGGGCCAAAAGAGTTACCCCAGGGGCCTCGAGCTGCCATGATAGGATTATTGAAAGCAGGGATAACAAATCTAGGTAGAGCTTCGATAGGCAAGGCTCTACTAATCACAGGAAAAGTAGCTCTGCCTTGTGTTAGTGTCCTGGTACGGGTAGGAAGAACACTCCTAGATCGTTGAACTTGGGGTTGGGGAGAAAGCAAGTCAAAATCTCTTTACTGCGTCAACTCAAAGATAGGATCAACAACACCTTGAGCTCTCTAGCTTCTGGTATAGTGTGGGGTTGCCAGATTGTGGATCAAAAATGGAAAAGGACTAGTCACACTTTAGTTTGAAGCTTGAGGCTTCAAACTACTTGTCCTTCCCCAACAGAGTCACCAAAAATTGTTGGGTTAATATTTTGTCGACCAGCTAACTAGCATTCAAAATAGTTCCTATCACCACAGCATAGGAAGATTGGTCATCTAGGTGTGCAGGTTTACTGCATCACAAGGGGAAAAATCTCTCCTCTCATCAAGGGGAGGTTCCCTATTAAATACATGGAGGTTATATACAATATATATAAGCAAAAAATAGGACACAAGGGTAGGATAAACCATCCATGTCTCTTTTTTCAAAGATGATACTAATAAACAAGGAAGAAATCCTGGGTGATGGGGAAGGTACTTCTCTTCTTTCAGAAGCAACTTTCAGCCAAGAGCCAAATTCCTTCCTAAATAGTAGAAATCTTGGTGCAATGACATAAGGCACTTCTCTTCTTTTAGAAGTGTTCTTTAGCAGGCAGTAGGAATCTTTCAAGTAGCAAGTGACTGGTAACGAGGGTGCTGAGTGACCAATAACCTGAGAGAGGAAAATAAAGAACAATGGGGGAACCACGTCATCCCAAGGCTCTTTACATAGGAAAAGAAAATGCAAACACACTAAAGGTACTTATGAGGGCACCACGTCGTCCCACAGTTGGCCTTTAGGACACCTTCTCGATCACCTCCACTAGTTTTGCTTGTTAAATCAAATGGACAAGAAAGCTCCTGAGAAATAGACATATGAACAATCTCCTAAGATAGCACAAGCTATAATAGCACAAAGTCTACAAGTAACTTATTTTCTCATTCAGATAAAATAATATGAATTATAATCTAAGCTCAAAGTCTCAATAATGCCTTTCAATTTGGGTAGAGTTTTGCTTTTGATAATCAAAAAGGTCCCCCTTATAACAATGAAAGGGTTTTCATTATATAGAGGCCTGAGGGAGGCTTGGCACTTTCTCCCAATGAAGTGACCCATTCAGCATATTCAATGCCTTAGATGCATTCTTGGTCTTGTTAGGAAGGGCCATGCTAGAGCAGGGTGGCTGCCTTAACTATGGCATGTTGATTCATCTCTAGTGCCTCCTCTCAAGCTTGAATCTCTCATTCCATCACCTGCTTAGCTGTGTAACTATCTATTCTATCTTCCTTTCCAAGGGGATAAGCAGATGACACCTTCAATGTTACCAGCTCCCAAAATATCTACTTGGAAAACTGCTTCACCTATTAGCAATAACTCCTACTGAGTTTTCCTCTCTATCTCTTCCTTCTCTTGATTCTGGCCTTAGGCTTTTTTTATTGCATCTGGGTTCATCTTTTGAGTCTGCAAAAATAAATAGACACTTGAATATAGCTGATTTGGCATTCATAGGTATTTTCCTTATTGAAGGTTAATGGCTAGCCAATTACTTTAAATTTGATGTCTTGGGCCCATTATTCTTCTTAGCAATCCTTCCATGTCTTTCTCACTTGACATGGTCACTTTCCACTATGACATAGGTGAGGATCCGTGGCAACATCCACAACTTCAAAATAAGCTTATTGGAATAAGCTTTGTAAATGTGTTAGAGACTAAAAGTGTAGATGCAGACACTTGGCAGCTTTTGCTACTCTGGGAAGGGACATGCGACAGGTTCTGCTCCTTTGAAACTTGATAGGGATAGTGTCTCAGCATACGACACTTGGTAGCTTCCACGGCACTTTGAGGCTTGGCCTTTCTTGAAGGGAACTTGAAATAAGGTCCATCTTTGAGTGTTAAGTGTCCCCCCATAAGGGTACCTACCCTTTGAGATCATCCAGGTGGCCTTCACGCTTTAATTTCTTTGGAGGGCTATTGGTCCCTTTATTTCCTTCAGACAAATTATCTGAAGGAATTCCTTTAGATAATTTGTTTTAAGGAAACCTTTCCTTGGCTCTATGCCTCCTACAAGGGTATCCCTCTTTGACATGTGTCAGTATCTGTCTCTTTGTGTTGAAACCCTCCGCCATCGACACATGGCACTTTTTCCTATCAGGCTTATGTAGCATCATAGAAATGTTTGGGGCTCACTCAAGCTCTCACAGATGATGAAACTTGTCGGCCTCCACTAATCTTTGCAAGGGACACATGGCATGGTTTGAATACATTTGTTAGTTACACAGATGTAGACACTTGGCATGTTCCACTTCAGTTAGTCACTTGTCCCTGAGACCACCATGGTTTTTGCTCAAAATAGTGAAACTAAGGGAAGAGGCTATGGATATTGACACTTGGAGGCTTCCAACAAGCTTCAGAGGGACACATGGCATGGTCCACTACTCTTAAGAAAAACATAGTGAAGCCTTCCTTGGTTGCCACTTGTCACCCTCCATGAAACTCAAGAAGAAGCTTTATCGAAAGGGACCCTTGCAGCTTATATGAAACTCTGAGAAGCGAACACCGACACTTGTCATATTCTACTGAGTCACAAAGGGGCATGTGGCATGGTCTGCATATTTCTAGCACTTGTGTGGATGCAGACACATGGTGACTTTTGATGATTTCTCAAAAGGGACACATGACACCTTCTGCCTAACTCTTTCTTTTGTGCACGTTTTTCTTCATAACTAAGGCAGTCTTTGAACCTTTAAACCCTATGCATTGAATTGATGAACCTCGAACATGATATTGAACTTTACTAAAAAAGCTTTGAAAAATGAGGAATTTGAAATCCTTTGAATAAATTTTGAGAAGGGAAGAGAGGAATTTTGGCTCTGCAGGCTCAAAATAGCTCATATGTTGTCTCAAAAATAAGAAGTCTTTTTTTGGGGGACAACAAGGTTAAATAATGTTAGTGTAACCTTCCAACATGCTATGACCTACATTTTTCACGATCTTATCCATAAGATTATATAAAACTATGTGGATGACCTTCTCAGAAAATATACACTTTGAAAGGATCACTTGGTTGTTTTTAACATCCTCTTCAAGTGACTTATCCACTATCATGTCCATCTTAACCCCAAAAAGTGCATTTTTGGGGTCTTCTTAGGAAATCTTCTTGAATTCATCATCTCCCTTCATGGAATCAAAGTCAATCCCAACAAAATCAAACAAATATTAGACATGATCCCTCCTACCAACCTTAAACAACTCTAAATTTTGTAAGGGAAGCTTCAGTCCATTCATCATTTCATTTCCTAGCTTTCAGATCGATGCCAACCTTTCCACCACCTTCTAAAAAAAGTATGTCTCTTTCAAGTGGAATAATAATTGTCAAAAGGCCTTTGATTCACTCAAAGAGTACCTTATATCACCACCTATCCTTACCCCTTCCAATGATGACCAACCTTTCTATGTATATATCTTTGCTAACAACCATTCCCTAGGGGCAATGTTGGCTCATCAAGATAAAAAACATAAAGAGCAAGCCATGTACTTTATTAGTCACACACTAGTCAAATATGAGACTCGGTACACTCATACTAAGAAACTCTATTTAGATTTAGTCTTCATAGCCACCAAGCTTCACCACTACCTTCTTAACCACAAAACCTATGTCATAACCAACACTGACCCCCTCAAGTACATGTACCCCAAGCCATACCAAAACTAGTGTATGTCCAAGTAAATCATGCTTCTAGTAGAGTTTGACCTTGAGTTCCTCCAATAAAAGTCAATTAAGGGGCAAGTCATTGCTAACCAATTGGCTGAAGCACTGTTAGTTGATAACTAACTTCCTCTTCTTGAGTTCCCTGATGAGTCTATCAAAATGTCAACATGGTTGGGGAATAGGTATCGTCCTTTTCCCCTTTGATAGTGAACCTCTTCCTTTGTCCTTCAAGCTTGATTTTGAATGTACTAATAATATGGCTGAGTACAAAGCCCTAGTGATAGGCCTTTAGACTACCTTAGCCCTAAGAGTCAAAATGATCATTATCTTTGGTGACTCCCAAATTGTGGTCAATCAAATCAATGGCTCTTACCAGTGTAATAATGGTATTCTATAGTAGTACAAATAACTAGTTGATGAACTCCTAGCATCATTTGAGCACTATTACATCTAATCAACCCCATGATCTACCAATAGGTTCATCGACACCATGGATTTCCTTACCTCATAGGTCCCATCTACACCTTCAAACTCTAATTTGTCTATCATTATCTATAGGCTTACCCAACCATCCTATATCAAACCAGATTCCACCACTATTTTCAATGTGGAGAAGACTTAACGTGACCTTTGGTACTAAAAAACCTTCAACTACCTAAACCTTAGCATAATTCCTTTTGACCTTTCTAGGAATGCTCAAAAAGCATTTGTTTAGGGTACCTCATTTTATACCAATATGGGAGGATTTCTTTATAAATGTAGCTTTGATGGCCTCCTCTTTTGTTGGCTACACAGTCATGAAGCCTCTCATGCTATCAAAGAAATACATGATGGTATCTATGGGGGTCATTTTAATGGCCTTGTTGTAACTAAGTGCTTCTTCTATCTCAGCTATTAATATCCTACCCTTAACTAGGATTTTTGTTGATTATGTGAAAAAGTGTGTCAAATGTTAGCAACATGCTAATTTACATCATGTGCCTAGCCATAGCCTTTGCATTTCCACTAATTTATGGCCCTTTTCACAATGGGGTCTAGACCTTAATAGGGAAATAAATCCCCATTCCTCTTAGTGACACCATTTGATTATTACCATGATTAATTATTTTACCAAGTGGGTCAAGGCTATCCCTCTAGTCTCAACCAAAATAGAAAAGATTGTTGACTTTATCAACCATCATATCATCTATGGTGTTCCCCATAATATTATCATCAAAAATGGTAAGTCCTTTAAGAATAATCAATTATAGGGTCTATATGATGCATTTGTAATTAATTTAAGCTTTTCCTCACCCTATCTCCCTCAAGTGAATGGACAAGTATAAGCCTCTAACAAAACTCTTAATAGCATACTAACTAAAATGGCCAATGACTCTAGTTGGGCTTGGCATCTGCACATCCCCTTTGCCTTATGGGCATATCACACTAGTATTAGAACCCCTATGGGTAATACCCTAATTTTTCTTGTATTTGGGGTAGAGGTTGTCTTGCATCTTGAGGTTTAGATCCCTTCTTTTTGCATCTCTTTACAAGATATTTTTTTTTAGAATGATTATCACCAATATCATTTAGCCCAGCTTGAGCTACTTGATGAATGTCATCAAGCAACCCTAACCCACCTTCGCATCTAGCAAGAACATATCAAGCATGCCTATAATAAACACCTTAAAGTGAAAGAATTCAACATTAGAGACCTCATCCTAAAGTAAAATCAGCATGTCACTAATATGGAGAAAATCAAGTGGGGAAAGTTTGCTTTCAACTGGCTTGGACCTTACATCATAACCCACAAGTATGGATCAAGAGCTTATCAGTTATTTTCTCTCAAAAGCCACCCAAAACTTGAGCCCCTTGATAATTCACATTTATGTCTGTTCTTTTTTTAAAAAGGATCAAGTTCACCTTTTTTTTAACTTAAACTCACCCACATTCATCTCCCTACTTTAGGGGTAATCAATTAAACATGAACCATGTGATTATCTATCACCAGCATTATCCTAATCTTGAATAATGAGTATCATAGCTCTACCCATATCATGGTTTTCATGGTAGTTTTCACCCCTTAACAAGATGGATTCCCATCATCATTGTGGCCTAAGCCTCTTTACACCTCCCCAACCCTCTTTTGCTTTTGGTTCTAATACCATGCAGGTGAACCATTAAGCTAGCTTAATCAAGTCTATGTCAAGCAAAAAAAATCAAACAAGTCAAAAAATAAAATTCTAATCTAATAGCAATCATGGGTCATTCCTAGCATTCATAGACTACTCCCTTGAAGGACAGCTATTGAAAAATTATTCAAAATTACCAAACATAAGGTGGATCGCTCCTTCGAAGGAACACTATCAAAAAATCATTAAGCAAAGCACATAAACTTAGACCAATCTCTTAAAGGATGGATGCGTAAGCATTTGTCAAAAGCATATCAATTTCTTGGAAGCTTCCCACATTGATCAACTTCCCACATATAGTAATTTGCTAAGGATCCATTATCATAATCAAAGAAAAAGCAAAATAATATTGAAAGCCATAATCTGCTCTCAAATAACAAGATAAGGTAAAAGCCACAATCAGCTTTCACAAGTAGAATTCTTGTATTGATTAGTCTACATAGCTTGGCATAAACTTATTTAACTTGGTCTTTTGGATACCTATAATAGAGGCTTACCAGTCTCACAACAGGGTTTTATTTTCACCCATCTCCCCTTTACACTAATATTCAAGGTATTTTTTGAGCTTACTTGACATTTTATGGTCAAGACACCTTTCTAGCCAACTAATGAACACTCATGTGAAGCATTTAAAGGGATTATGTTCATTAAGCCAATCCAACTTCAGTTTTGTTTTAGTCCTTGTCAATGAAAAATCATTAATCTCTCTTCCTAACCTCTCATGACTAGTTGATATTTTCATTATGACATTTGTCTCTTTATTATATTCTCTATTCTCCCATCTAGGTTTATGAATTAACCTATCTCATGTGTTTTAACACAACAATAACAACAACCATAACCATTACCAGCATAAGCAATAGCCATAATTGCATCCATGTATCTTTAACCAAACCAAACCACATGGTACATCAAATTGGGGCACCCTGTTTGAACACCACTAAATAATCATTAGACCATGTCTACCTCACTGTGGATAACTACATTTGACCTAAATTTTTTATTAGATATTACATCCATGGAACTATGTAGGCAACATCCACTTGCTTAATGCATATGGATTTAGCTCAATCACCCCCTACTTGAACCCTTGCTAAACCACCCCAATCTGAATCACCCATGGAAAAAACTACCTTTTCTACCCAACCTGAACTCCTCATCACTTTGCCATTGTTCCATATTTGTCTTAACTAGCACACTTTTTATGACACTTTATGCCTAGTCCCTTGACCACAATGATAACATTGCCATGTTGACCACCTTTTAAATTTTTACCACCTCATGCTTACCTAACTTAGTTATGTCTTTTAGGAAACACTTCTTACCTCAGATACCCATAACACTTGACTTGTTTATGTTTTCAACAAGAACACCTCCTACCTTAGATACCCACTAAAACACTAACATATCTAAGAGACTAATAGTTATACCTAAATTCCATGCCTAAAATGTGGTCATGTGATACACTGGTCACTTATCCCTTAGATTTAACCTTTTATTGTTTTCAAATATAGTAACTTTGTCTTTTCACAATATCAATTATTGCACCTATTGTCACACTTTGTGCACCTATTTGTGCCCTCATGCCCAACATATCATCTACTTTCATATTCACCCTCGCATACCTTGTCAAACCACACCCGATTTGGTTTTCACCTCATCACCTCTTGGTTTGAGTGGGAACACCTCCTCCCATATTCAAGGAAATCAACAGACCTTCAACCTGGAAATCAATTTGAACCTTCACTTTTCTTTTCAAACCATTTTATTTTATTTTCAATTATATCTTGTCTAAATCCTATTATGAGATTTTGCATGGATAATTTATAATTAGGCATCCTAGTTGAACCTTCACTTCCACCTCTTATGTGTGCCTATAAGAAAAGAGGATCTGGGAGGTGATAATCCATCTATAATTGTCATCAAGAGCTTGTATATCTAGGATATTCTTTCTTATAGGTCAATTACCATCAGCAATATAGCAATCCAATAATCATATCAGAGAGTCAACTTATTGTTACCTCTCCATCAAGCCTTCAAGTATCATTACTCTATCAGAATAAGGTTAGATTCCAACAATACATCAACTACCTCAACCATCCATCTAATCAACCTTTGGTAAGGTAAATACATGATTCCAATTATTCATTTACTTTATTTCCATTTTGCAATCAACCCAGACCTTATCCACCTCTCAGAATCCATATTTTGGATCTTATCAATTATCAATTTACCAACCCAAATATTCACATAATAACCATCAATGGTTAACTCAAATAACGATGGTCTATATAATCGTTGATAGTTAGTTTGAAAACTAATGGTCACCTTAACCACTGACAATCACCTCAACCACCAACGGTCACTATGGCAGTGAAAAATAGCAAGTTGTTTTCACCTATTCACACCTAATAAAACCTAATTTTTTATGTCCCTACATGTTCATAGACCCCTTTCTAATTTTTTTAAGCATAGCCTAACCCTTTAGCAATAGTATTGATTAGTTTATTGCTAATTTAATCATTTCTAGCATATTTCTTAGTAAGCTTTCTTGTATTTAGTTTAAGAACCCTTTGATTCATTGATGCAAGTACCTTTTTTTTCTATTTATGAACTTAATTATTTAAAACATGTGGATTAATAGCCTCTAAGGAAGCTCTCGCTTCTAGGATCTAGCCATCACTAGGCAATCCACCAAACTATTTATCTAATAAATAACATTGATTTAGTGCTTCCTTCTTTGCAAGTCATCCTCCCAAGCCAAAGAGGAGCTCTTCATAATATTCTAATTTCTATGTGTGCATTATCAATCAAGTTTTTCAACCATACCCATACTTAGTTTATTTTATTCCTCCTTTCCATAATAAGCAAGAAATTCATTGAACAACCTAGAGTGTCAAATTTCACTTTGTCACTGTATTTAATTTTTAAATCATTGTAAATTGGGTACTTAAACGTAGTGATACTACATTTCCACTAATCTAAAATTATAAAAATAAGTACAATATATTTTCCCAATATTATTTAAGTATTATCAACTTGTCAATCTTAGATGTAAGATGATGTCTAGTCCTTAGTTGAGCTATCAAAAAGTTTCCCTCCCATTTAACTTCTACTCTTATATATATATTTTTTTGTCATGATCACAAGTAGGATTGAATTATTTGACATGATACTCTCTTTCTCTCAAGCTTATTTGTCCGCTTGGCTACTATAAAATTTTCTCTCGCATCATTTTTTGTTTCCACATTGGTGTTTAGACACTTATATAGGATAATTTTCCATTTACTTGTCCACTTATTATTTTATTTCATCTATGTGTTCATCATTTTTTATTAACTCCTACTTCGCTACCATTGGTGTAGTTAAGGTTATGGGTCCAATGAAGGGTTGTCATCCTTGTAGCCTTCCATGATATACACACATAAAATATGATATAGGAAACCAAAACACACAATATTATTGATATTTATTAAGGAATTATAGAGGTTACACATTTTTACCTTATTTTGGATTAATATGGTATATTAACCCTTAATAAGATAGAATTATGTAAATTAATTCATATAATTAAGATATACATTAAAGTACAAATCTAAATTCAAAAGCTTGATACTAAATTGAAACTTGTACTTACTAAATATGGAAATTACTAAGAGGGATAAGATACTCAATATTTCTCGATATTTTACATGATTAAGACTATAGTAGGTGGTAAGAAAGGTTAAAAAACTAGACTATGGGTTGTTTAGATTAGGATTTGAATCTTTATGTGCTCCTTGATAGTAACATCAACCTCTGGTTGTTATCATCTTATTTTGTGTTTCAAATCTAATAGTTTCATTTATGTAAATCTTTCTTCTCTATTTTGATACAAGTAGGTGTGCTTAGTATATTTTGTCTGTATGTCTGATCTTATGGTATTATGATGTGTGTGACTCCTAAAAATATATATCCTTTACTTAAAACCTTAGGTCCACTTGTAATGATAATCATAGGCCTACAAAAGGAGAATAATGGTGGGTTGAGTTTAACCCAACACTCCCTAATGAATGGTTAAGTGTTGCCTACATATTGAATAATATAAAGAGGGAAGTCATACCACATGTAGTTTTCCCCATTAGGTGAATGTGTGCAATAGTGCACATTTAATGGATGTAACATATAATCTAACCCTTGACACTTGGAAATTGGAAAATTTGGTTTGGCTCTCGAGTGATTTAGACTTAACTAAGACCTGATCCTAGTGACTAATTAGTAAATTGGGAAGAATAGGGTAGTCATATTGAATGTGTAAGTGTTTGAAAGTGTTTTCTAGATGGATATTAGGCATATACCTATTTTTTATTTATGTAAGACTCTTTAGGTACTTTATCACACCATACAAATTTAAAATGTATTGGTTGACCCCTAGGAATGATTTGAATTTAAAATGTAATAATTACTTAGTGTGAGATGAAATGATCAAAATCAACTAGTATGATTAAATGGTATGTTTTAAGTCTAAAATTACTATATATGAGACAAGAACATTGATCTGATGATTTAAATGTCTAAGTAAGTTAAATAACTAGTTTGACATAGATTGTGGGAATTTATGTAAGTTAATGAGAGGAACCTAGGAATTTTAGGCATATAGAAGGCATGTGGATGTGTGAGAATGGATATCATGTATGTATGCACAAGTCATGTAGGGTGAAGATAAGTCAAAACTAATATTTTCTAGTATTTGTAATTGTATGCACAAGTCATGTATGTCCTATCATTTGAACTGTTCAGTGTTAATATGATATAGAATGTCATGTATCTATATGATATTTATGTTCCATAGCTAATAATATTAAATATTGTAACTATTTTCCTATAAATGAGTGTATATGCCTTGCATATACCCCTAAATATATCTAAATATGTGCACATCTAAAAAATCTATAACTTATAGCCTACAAAGTGAGTGCATATACATGGCACATGCCCCTATAATATACTAAAATATGATATTTTAACCACTCTAAAATATCTATAATTTTTATAATATGTGCCAAAACTTATATTATATGAAAATAGAGTCTTAAGTCTCTATGACAAGCCCACTAGTATGCCCCTTTTGAAGTGAAGGGCATAGTCTACAAGTCACTTATCTCAAGAAGGAAGAGGTAGCTGTATCATTTTATGTATGAATATGTAATCATGTATAGTCATGTCAACATGTGGAGAATATGTCATCATAGTAATGAATATGTAATTCAAGGCATACAAGTGTCATGTCAAGGTGTATATATCAATTAGGCACATAATATGAATCATTAATAATAAATATACTCAGTAAGACTATGTAAGAAAGGTGCATGATATAGATCATGGAACAACACATAAGTGGGAGGTGTGTGATATGGATCACAAAACCCACAAACTTAGAAATTGTAATAAGCTCAATAATAAATGTCAATACCATGACACACATAATGAAAGTACATGTAATAGCACATAATTTCACATATAAGGCCAAGGGGATACATAGAAGGGACAATAAATGTCACACATGCAAGGACAATAAACCATAAATAAGAGACAATAAATGTCACACATAGGGCTAATGAGTTACAAATAAGGAGAAATAAATATCTCATCATAAGACCAAGTGGGCACATACGATAGAAAAGTAATGACTATCTTATTTTAAAATAAAACACCATCGAAGAGGCATAAAAATTATATTATAGTCCACACCATCCAAGTATGTAGATGTCACAACATAGTAAAATAACATATCCATGTAACAATATATAAACTATGAGTAATAAAAAGGTATGTGTAACTAATCAAGGTAGCTCAACATGGTAAATGGAAAAGTCATAGAATTTTATAACTTGTAATAGCGTAACCTATGAAATAAGATACACCCAACATTGGCATGGTCCTTGGGTGTAAGAATGGGCCAACATCTATGTATCCATGTATCATGTGTATCTGTATGCTTTGCATATTACTCATGTTTATAATGAAATGCATGTGTATATATAAAGGATATGAAATACAATAAACATGTGATAAATAACATATAAAAATGGTGTAAGCTAGTAATCATGTTATGCTCAAGCCCTAATTTTAGATTTTTTTGATATTTTTATATTCTGTATTTATATTATTTATTTATATTTTTGAAATATTTTCTCATGGGATATGTTAACATATAAACCAATATAGTTTATGGTCATGGGGAGGTATTATATCAAACATGGGAAGGGTCACCTTATGGGAAAAAGTGGCAAGACACATAATTGTATGTGAATATGAATCAAAATCTAAAATGTGATCTTGTATTATTACACCCTTACCCTCATCATCATCACTCACAGTGTCCTCTATATGATGATTAAGTCAAGGGTGAAATTTATCATGTAAAATATGTTGTATAGTAGGAGAACCCAATACATGTGTTCATTGTGGAACACACTAAAGTGTTACTTATTCTAGTCTAGGATGTGGAGTGAATATCAGCTATTGCAAGTCTTAAATGACCCTATGATGTAATGGGTATTGTAATATCAATCATCTATAAAATTATACTAATCTCTTCTACATATTTTACATAAAATTAACCTAAGTAGGATGTATAATTGATTGTGTAAAATTAGTTGAGATATGTGTAGCAAGCATTTCTAGAGAATAAATTTGAACAAGCATAGTAATTGAATCTATAGAATGATCATAAATATGTGTAAAAAATTATCATGAGAATAATGTTGAATATTTTTAACCAATTTTAGTGGTGGTGGGGATGGGGGAGGAAATAACCATGGATAGAATCCTTATAACTATCACCACCCTTTTGAAATGTATATAATTAACCCATCAATGTACTAATAATAGTACTTGTTGACAATTTTGACCTCATGAGTCAAATTGTCACCCCTATCATTTGAAACTCTGACTATCATGATATTTTGTCTTGTTGGTTAGTAGGTTAGTCATGAAAATTCCTTTAAGTGATCATTTTAATACTTTATGGTCAGGTCTTAATATTGATTAGGTGAGTTGAAGTTTTGTCCTTCATTTATCTTGTGCTTGTCTAGTCATTTTTTGGCCTTTCCAAGCCATTTTAAATGGTGAGAATATTATAGAGTGTCTTAATTAGTTTAATATCATTTTTTAATTTAATTTTATTCCTAACATATGAAAAATCAAGTTGATCACATTCTAGACTAACTTCATGACTCATTTCCATGCAATTTTGAACTTTTTATGACCTCCATTAAAGGTATTGTAAGGTTTTGATAGTATAAAATTATTAAAAATATCTATTTAATATTTATTTACCTTATAAAACATTTTAAATACTCAATAACACATTTTACAACATTTCAATCAGAGCTCCTTAGTAAATTTGGCTTTTTTAGTACAAAAATAAGCCTTTTATTGGATCTGTAATGGTTTTCAAAGGTTTTTGTGTGATAATCATAAAAAAGATATAATTTATTCATAATAGGTTCATATAAGTACTTTTGAGGAGTTTCTAGGTGAAAAAATGGCAAAAACCTTCTTTGCTCTTATATCAACCTCATTAGTAGCTCTATAAGGATAGTTTTTAAATGCTCAGTACAGAAAGAGGAGAGAGAGTTATGAGATGAAAATTTGGAAATTTTTAGGGGTCATATTAATATTAAAAATTTTGTAATTATTATTCATAATTATGGCTTATTATTTATTAAATATCACTAAGAGTGACATCAGGTCATTATTACCTATGCATCTGAGAGGGGTCTATTTCTGCACTTGTTTATCTAACTCAGAAAATGATGGAGAATAATGATTTGTAATATGTTTTATATGATTTTTTTAACTTAATTTCATTATTTTTTAATTGGATAATTCATCTCCATGATGAAGTTTCACTTAAAAGAGGAAGGTCTTGGTGTACAGGCTATTTTAATGGATTCTACTGCAAATCTTTATTTTATCTTCATGGTGGTCACTAGCAGAGGTTTTAAACACTAAATAACTCATGTACAATATTTTATATTCATTTAATTCATATGTTTTTTTTTAATGGCTATCTTTCTCCATAATCTCTAAGTAACTTACTTCTTGAGAAATTTTGTACAAAATGTAGGTGATCTTTCCAGGTCTAAACTTCATGTTTGGATTGAATAGAAATAATAAGTATCACTAAATATTATCATATCAATACTTGAGCTATTAATATTCAATAATAAATATATAACATGATATAAACTTGTATCTTAAAGAAGTTCATGAAGTGTCTCAAGCATTCACAGGCTTGAAAATCTATCATATTTATTGGAAGACCCAAATCCATGTTAGGAATGTCTTTAAAAACATGGATAAGTAAATGGAATATTGTTCAAACTAAAAAACACCATTAAAAAGATGATATATTATAAAAATTATTCATTTTTAAATGTATAAGACTACTTAGTCCATATACCTAAAAGGATGAGTACAAATGAGTAAGCAATGTTGGTTGTGAGTACCCATGACTATGAAATAAAATTCAAATGATTGAGGTTATCAAGTAAGATTGATATAATATGGATAGATTGAGAAGTAATATGGTTGATTTCATAAGATACACATAGTCAATGATGATTAATAACCACTCAAGGTGGATAGAAGCCAAGTTCAAAAGTTCCCAATCCAGAGTTAGTCTCCTTTAGGTATGAGATGGTCTTAAATGTCTTACGAGGTAGAAGGTATAAGATTTCATTATGTATCAGTAGCTCTCAAATACCATTAAAATTTCCTAGGTTATAAAGTGAACATACACCCCCAAATTCTACTTAAGGAGCTCGATATGTACTTACAATCAGGTTAGGGTTTAAGTTACATACCTACATATAGTCATGATCCTTGATTGTCACCTACATGTGGATAATGAGAAGTGGATTAGTTTAATACCAAAGAATGAAAATACAAAACATGTGTGAGGTATTTAGACCCAATTGATATCTCCAATCAATTGTGAATCATGGAGAGGGTCACAATAGTGTGAGAGTGTGATGAAGGGGATGTTGAGCTAATAAACCTAGAAAGTTAACCCACAAGAACAAATAAGATAACAAAGGTCTGAGGATGGTATTAATGTGTTAGAGGTGCTCATTCAAAGTTTCAAAAACACCAATTGATAAGCATATCAATTACTTAAGGAGAATAATGATTTAAGATTACTTATTTAATATTACTTTAAGATTACAATTATTTAAGATTACTTTTGTCACTTGAGGCCTACCACTCACCTATCCTTGGTCTATACAATAACCAATGTTCATCTATAACAACCATTTATAAGGCCACTCCAAGGAAGATATCTTATCATTCATGGAAGTCACTTGGAAGTGAGTAAGTCAAGGATGAATAATTAGAAGATATACATGTGTAAATGGAGTTACCATTGGCTTATCTCAAGGTTTCTACCTCACATGTTCTCTAACATTATGTCTCGGTTCATATAATGGGATCTACAAGCTTCTTAAGATCTAGGTTATTGAATTACGATCAAAGCTTTCATTCTAAGTGGTGTGATCAATGAGAAGGCAAATAAAGTTTAGGATTAATTTCTCTAAATGATCCACTATCATCTTATCTCATTTATCAAAGTTGTCTTCATTTATACAATGGTCTAATCTACATCTACAACCATTCAATGAAAATAATGAAACTAGAGGTGCAATCAATGAAAGGCAAGGTATGTGGAGATCATCTAGGACCCAAGTGGGAACTCCAAGTAAGCATGAGAGAATTGAAGAGAATAAGAGTTGAGATTAAAGTTATAGGATATTAAATTATGAAATACACAGTCTTATCCTTGGAAAAAATCACCTACAATTTAGACCAAAAGGGATACTCACAATAAGGATGCTAGATGACAAGAGTAGAGGTGAAGATTAAATAGTAGGGTTAAGTATTGGTCTATGTAAAATAAGAACAAGATAAAAAAAATTGATATATAGAGTTAAAAAATAAGTATTTTTATGAGTCATGAAGACCTAAACAAGGATATATTTAAGGGGGAAAAGAACCTACAACCAACTTGGACATGAAACTCAAACAATGGGGTTAGGTTTTAATATGTATGCAATGTGAAATAAATCCAAGGATGTATGTGCTTATGGGAAACATTGAATAAAATTAGAAGGTATATAATGTATTGTAAAAATAAATGAGTGATAGATCTCATAGTCAAGATACTAAATGAATAGATAGACATACTAGTCTGTGTATGTAAGAAAGGAGAAGACAAAGATTCAAAGATGTCATAAAAGGGCATATGTACATGTTATAGAATTAATATAGGTGGAAAAGGATTTAATTAAATTTTGTAAATATATATTAAATTCTTTAAGATACTAATAAAATGATATATATACACCTCATATTATAAATGAGTCTATAATCTAGAAATCTCCACCTACAGCTATGTATGGAGATAATAGGAGTTTGATCATGTAGGGTATTGGGATGGAATCAAATAGTTAATCTAATATAACATGATGCATATAAAAATTATGATAATGAAATAATAACTTAAAACTAGGTAAAAATAATTAGGGGGTTCATGATCTAAATCCTTCATTATGAGAATAACACTTATAACTAGTATTAGCAAAGGCAGTTACATTAAAGGAAATGAGGAGAGATGGTGTGGTGATAGGGTGTATGGGACTGAGAAATGACTAATGTAAGGAAATTAATATGTGATAGGAATCATATAACATTATAAATGACTTATTGGAATTCTCATACCATCATGACCAGGTGAAAATAAACAAAATTTAGTCATATACCCATGAAGCATGAAAAACTCAAGTATCTCACTAGCTAGTTTTTGGAAAAATGTGTTTTGGGCATCTAAAAGTACAATCAAGTTACAAAATATGGTAAAATGTGTGTTAATAAGTGTATTAATATGTCTATAGTATTGGTTAGGTCATATAAATAGTGGACATATCCACTATTTTGTCATAGACCTAGGCCACTCTAGTTGTAAGGTCTATTCAAGAGACCAAAAGATTCACCTAAGGTCAAGAACACAATACAAACTTTTAAAACCTAATGAATGTATTTAAAGGTAGATTAAAAGTATGTAAATGACCTCCATACACCCTTAAGTTACAAGACATTTCTTTTCTCAGTCTAAGTTCCCTTAAGGGCTTATAAAGGAGAAGTTTTAAACCCCAAGTACCTTGACTAGTGCACCAAATGCAAACAAAGAAAGTTTGGGTAATTATAGATCAAATATAACCATTGATGAGATTTATTAAAAGGTGTATGATCTTTTCCCAGTATTGGGAATGATCTCTTAGACCCAAGACCCACTTTTGACACCTCTCACACTCAAGGAAAGCTAAGAAGTCACCTGAGGAGCAACTTTAGATGCTCATACCATATCTCATACTTTGCATGGGACCCAGTGGTGTTTGTAAGTGTTATAGGGGTCAAATAAAAATAATCTTGTGGCATTAGGAGATATTTTGGATGTTTTTTCTTTATAAACAATTATTAAGACCTTATTCATCTAAAATCCTAGTTGTGACCAGTTTGTAGAGATGGACTTGGAAACCACCTAAAATGACACAATTTGATTCTAAAAACTACCATAGGTTGTATAAAATTCTCAAATGATCCTCCACATGTATTTTTTATTTGTATAAAATAGTAAAAAAAACTATAATTTTCATGTTTTTGAGCTAAAATAGAGGTTATAAAGAGTTTGGAATGATTCCAATAAATGGAGAAGGTATTTAAAGACTTGTTTTACCTATTCAAGATTAAAAAAATATAGGAAATCACTCATAAGTGCGTAAACCATTCAAATCTTTCAGGCTAGTCAGAAAATTCTTCAAAAAGGCAAGCTTGTCAATGACCATTTCAAGGTTTTTATACCTCTATATTGTTACAGACCACCAAAATTGACATAGAGCATAGAGACAGAATGGGTAAAGTGAATCAAACATTTTTTAGGGGTTTCACACATGTGGGATCTCCCAGCAGCAACATCTTCACTTTTTAGGCTGAGGAGGGCTAATTAGCCTTATTTGACTGAATTTGATATAAAAGACACACTTAGTTTTAGGCCACCAAATTTTTTGTGGAGATGTAAGGGGATAGAGGGTATCTATAAAATTTCTTATTTTCTCATTATCGCCTCTATATTCTCCTAGACAAGGAACTTCGATAAAAGAAAGGCTACAAGAAATTGTGAAGGAATTCATGATTTTGGTGCAAACTTAAATATTTGTGAGTGATTTAGGTCTTAAAAGGCCTTGTTCTAGGTCTGACATGTTGTTGGAGAGCCATCCATGGAATAAATTTGGAGATTTGGAGCAAAAATCACCTTTTCCCTTATATGGCTTGGTGAAGAATGAGAGATTTAAGGGGCTAAAAGAGTAAATCAATGCATAATATCTCCTAATAGGCCTTAGCAAGCTGATCCATGAAATTTTATGCCACATTTGGACTTGCAATAAGTTATGAAAAGGATTTTAATAAGGTTATCAAGTTTGAAAAGGTCTTCAAAATCCAAAAGAACTCTTCCTCCTTCCTAAGCCATCTTTAGGGAATAAGTCAAACTTGGCTTGGAGAGTCTTCTAGGATCCCTATCAACATGGAGTTAATGCATGATCTTAGAATTTAAGGAGGACTTTTTCTATGTATTGAATACATATGTTCAAGGAAGATGACTTCTTTACCAAGAATATAGAGCTTTAGAGCAAGGATTTAGGCACTATGATTGGTCAAACACCACCAATGAAGGAAATGACTTATTTAATATTTTCAAATTAATCACCCATGAATTAATACACCATATTCCCCAAGGTGAGAATATATAATAAATTAAATGCTACATAGCATTTAGAAGGACCTAGTGGATTGACATTTCCTAGTTTTGAGGCTTCTTGTCTCCCTTCCCTCTCTCTTATCCTATATTTTACTTATTTTTTCAATTAATTATATCACTCTTTGCTTTTTATTGTGCCTAAAGGCTTCCAAAAATTTTACTCACCTTTTGAGAGAGAAATAAGAAGCTTTTATTCCTCCATTTTTAGGTTTTTGAGTGAAGTGTATGTGTTTGCCATTGATACAACCTAGTGAAGCATTTGTTTTCTTGTGTTATTGTCTAGTTATTATACCTTCATAAGAGATATTTTATGTTATATAGGTCATATTAAGTGTATAGATCAAATTTATTTTAAGCATTAGATGTGATTTTGATTTCTTTACATTCTTTCTTTGCATAATCTGAGTTTGTCAAGTCCTTCTTCTAAAACACTTTTGTAGAAGTCATTCCCAAGTGTAAAGAATGTGTGTAATTTTTTCCATTTCATAAGAGTGTTAATTGAAAGCATAATTTTTCATAAAACATTGGTGCATCACCTTCATTTCTAGTTTCCCTTTCAATACCATTGTAAATAGTGTCTTTTTCACCCTTTTCATTGTCAAAATTATTAGATTGTATGTTTAAGATTATGTTTTAGTGAAATAACCAAGGTAACTAGCCTTCTCTAGATATTATATCCCTTCTAAAGTAACCCACACTTATGAAATACTCCATGTTCTAGTAGGAGTGATAAATAACACACTTTCTCTCAAGGGCACACTCCTAGTTGATAATAGTTTTTGGCATGCCCAATGGGATGCATTCTCCTTGACATATCAGAAGTTTGGAGCTAAGTGAAATTACTTATAACATCATAATACAATCATTATCATCAAAATCCAAAGATTTCTTCAAGTTTTAGAGTTCTTGATAGCATTCAAGAAACACTTTCATGCCAAAGGTTACCATAAGATCATCCAGTAAAGGTATTCCTCTTGAGTTCATTGAGTTGACTTCTACTTCTTACAAAAGAGAAATGTTTAATAATAAAAACCCATATCCTAAAAATCAATATCTATCTCTTGTTCATCTTAATGTCTTAAATAGTGAAATTCCCACTATTTACATGGACATCAAAAACCAAGTGTTTGTCTTGTTCAACATAGGTAGTCTACTAAATTTTGCCTAGTTTGATGACATACATATATCATCTCTTAAGAGTATCCCATTCTTCTTAGGAGAATATCAAAAAACTCCTATTAAGAACATCAAGGATATTCCAACCTCTTTTTAGTCCATAATGTCATTTAGGATAACATGGCTATTAGACTACTTATTACTTCCTTTAAAGGAAAAGCACTGCACTGGTATAGAAACCTCCCACTAAACTCCATTTCTTTTTAAAATGACTTAGGCTCAGCTTTGTTTAGACAATTTGATGATAAATATGATCACCTATCCTTAGTTGAATAGGTAACTACCATAAAGAGGGATCCTTAGGAGTTCATGGTTGACTTTAACCTCAAACTCCAAAAGACATGGACTTGGATACCTATATTAATTAGGCCATCCCCAGAATACGCTTTTTTATATAATCTAAGAGCCCTCAATTCTAACATTAGTGTTATTATATAGTCAATGGGTGGTAATACTTTGCCTAATGCATTTGAAGTTGTAATAAGAGCTGAGAATAATTTGATATAAGATGGAAAATTAGCATCTAGGCCTCCTATGGTTTTTTTCCTTGAATCATAACCCATACCAACCCCTCAATATCCTAAATTGGCTCCTATTCCCCCTAGGCACAAGCATTAACCCATCCTAGCCAATCAACTAAGATGGTAGAGCTAAAAGGGATGTTGCAGTCCTTTGGAAATGAGATCATCCAACTAAAGAGGTAGAAATATCAAGTAAGTAGGCCTTACCAAATGCCTAATCAACCTACTTATCAACCTTTTAGGGATAATAGGTCTCCCTATCAAGGTTTTATACAATAGATAGCATCCTACCAATCTCAAAGAGCCATAACTCAAGCTAATCCATATGCATATATTGATCCTAATGAACCTTCCACTTCAAAGGCTATTGTTGTTATATGACCTCAAATTAACTTGATGAAAAATTTAAGTTGGCATCCCTCTAATCTCAAAGATGTTTAGAATCAAGCCTTAGTGTCATAAAACATGAATTTTCCTCAAATGACACAAGCAAAGTTTTATATTAAAGGAGATTAATACCAATAAATAGGTTTGGTACCACAAGGAGAGGTTAAACAAGTTCAAGGGTAGCCTAATTAAATTAATTTAAATTGGCAAATAGATGATCATGTGGCTCTCAATCAGGTTGGCAAGACTAACACTCTAAATGGCCAAATTACAGCTATTACTAGAGCTAAAATAAGAGCTATTAATGAAACCCAAGAGGTGAGTCATTATTTAAGTACTCATAATTATTTTTCCAAAGGTACCAAATATCATCTTGTTTCCCTAATAAATCAAAAAAATCAAAATATAAAATCTATAAAAGTTCAATAAGTACCCTTAGTTCATGAGCATCCAATGGTCCAAAAGGTGTAGCCAAAGGTTAATGAGAATTTATTTAGTATTTTGGATCAAATTAATAATTATAACATCATCATAATCATGTGGAATTTATTATCTATTCCAAGACAAAAATACATATTCATTCAAGATATTTCAACTCTCAAGTTGTCTCCAAAACTAGTTGAGAAAGAAAGTGTTGTTTTGACTAATTTAGACCAGCCAATGAAGCAATAAGTGCAGCAGGTATATAATATAGTAAAGGTGGAAAAAATTGAGGTAAAATTGAATAAAAGTCCTCTTTTATACCTCTCTTTGATATTTGGTGACACATTGGTTCATAACTATATGGTGGATAGTGGAGCTAGTATCACTGTCATGCCTAAGCAAATTGTGGATAATCTTGGTTTACTTTATGAACCAAATGAAAAAAGGATATTATAATTGTATGGGTCACCAAAAAATATATTATTAATGATTAATAACCTAAATTTTACACTACATGCTTTTCCAAATGTTACCATTCAACAGGATGTAGTAGTGGTGGACTTGCCTCGTTAATTTGCCATGTATTTATCAAGATACTTCACCTCAAAGATTAGGGACTACCTAGTAGATAATTATACATAATTAATGTTTATAAACAAATATATTACAAAGGTAACATTCCATCTTGAACCCATTTAACATTTCCAGTTGGAGTCATATATGTCAAGTGTTATAAACACTAACTGTGTCATCTCGAATGAGGAGTTAGAAGCTAGTGGAGTGGAAACTGATTCACCTTTAGATAGAGTTATATATTTATTCATTGATAAATGTGCCTAAAATTTACATTAACATGATCCTTAAAATATTATTGAGGAGGAAGGACTTATTTTTTATTGCCTCTATGAGAATGATGCACTAATTTGAGCCATGGTGAAGGATAATGAATCTAGTGAAGGTCTATGGCAGTTGTACTTCAATGGATCAAATAAAAAACATGGTATTATGGCTATAATGATGTTTATTTATCCCAAAAAATAAAAAGGTATTTTTCCTCAATTAATTTTTAGTTTGGTTGTTCAAACAATGTTTTAGAGTATGAGGCATTGATTCACAGTTTGTAGTGGGCTAGGAAGATGAGAATCAGCACCTTGCAAGTTTTTTGTGATAGTGAATTTATAGTTCATCAAGTAATAGGTATTAAAATATTTAAAAACACATTAATTATATATTATAATCATAGGGTGTGGGACTTACTTAAGTATTTTCAAGATTTTAGCATTCAATAAATACCAAGAGATAATAATAAACATGTAGATAGGTTGTCTGCGATAAGGGCTCAATTTAGCATTCCATCTGATATTAAAAATTATAAATTTAGTAAAACATTAAGGTGGTTATGAGGCCTTCCATTTTGGATAAACATGATAATTTTCAATTATTTGAGGATGACAATTATATTATCAGGTTCTTGCAAAAGGACACTGAGTTTTTCTCCAAAAATTAGTCAAAGATGTTGTAGTTGTATGGGGATAATATTATGCAACTAAAAAATTAATAAGATGCCTAAATTATTGGTTACACTTGAGAACATATTTAGTGGTGATGATGAGATGAGAAAAGAGAAGTCATTTTTGTCAACCAAATAAGAGCATTATACCAATGTGGAGATTATAGTTTGAAAGAACTTAAAATTGGATAAAGTATGTACTCCTTCACAAAATGAATCTTTTATTGAATTATGTATTATTTTTTTTGATGTGTTTACAATTCAATATATAAATCTAAAAGGATTTACCCAAGTCTATATAAATACACAATTGAGTTAGAGGCTAAAACTAAACTAGTGAGACAAAGGCAAAGGCCCATAAATCTAAAATTTGGGCCTTTGATGAGATCAGAGCTTCATAATTGCATAGAGTCATCCATCATATTTTCAATCAGGCACTCAACTTAGGTAGCAAACCTTGTTCTAGTATGGAAGAAAAAAGATGAGATTAGACAATGTGTTGAATTCTAGGATTTGAACAAGGATTCCCTTAATGATCACTATCCATTACCATCTATGGAAAAAAGTTTTTAGTTAGTTGTAGGTTCAGAGAGGTTCTCTTTGTTATATGTATATAATGGTTATAATCATATATTGATTAAGGAAGAGGACCAATTCAAGACAACCTTTAGTACAAAATGGGGGACCTTTAAATATAGAAAAATGTTTTTTAGTTTATCCAATACTGGACCAAACTTTCAAAGAGCCATGGATATGGAATTTCAATTTCTTATTAATTGGTTTGTACTTGTCTATTTGTATGACATAACCATTTTTTCAAATAATGCAAGTGAGCACATGGTTCATCTCAAAGAAGTGTTCAAAAGGTGTCAACTTTCCTACTTGTCCTATAAGATGATTACAAACAAGATAATTTAGTGAATTGCCCACTTCAAAAGGAGTACCAACCCCTAAATATGACAAAAACCAAGTTTCTTAAGATGTTTATCACCAACACAACATTTATGAACATAAAAAATTTAGAACTCTTGATTGCTTCTCAATCTGATGGAGAAACCCTTCACTTATTCTCATGCATCAAACCTATAAATTAAATAATAGAATTATAACCATAAGGTCATACATGAAATCCATAGTCTGATGTAAATCTCAAGACATCCACACATATCTCAAAACCTTCACAAATATTTTTCTCATCACACTCACTCACAATAGCTCAACACTTCACTCACAAGTCTGGAAACCATCACATTTGCTTTCACTCTTTATAGAGTCTTCATGAATATTATCTTCTTGGTTAGCCAAAATATTTGCCTTAACCCTTAAGACTTATATCATGATAATACATATCTCAAATCCATTCTCATAGGTTGGCTATTGCCTCATTATCCCCAAACCACCATTAGGTCTTGGTGAGACCTAAAACAATTAGGCCTTCATACTCACATGTTACATGTGAGACTACTTAGAACACCTTTATCTTTTACCAATAATTTTAACACATCAAAACAATCTCTAATAAACCCTTTATAACCCCCTCATGGGTCCTTTCAACATATAACATCAACTCAACACTTGAACCTACCAAATAGGTCTCCTTGTTCTTTAGGTCTTCATACACAGAAAACACAGTCTCAAACTTCTGAAGAAACTACTCAAATATTTCACATAGTCATATGATTAAATCACATAGGTAAACCCTTTAGTACATTTTAAATACCTTAATTTTATTTAGACACTTCAACACAATCTCTAAGCACTTAAATCAACTCTCTTAGAATGACCACTCAAACTAGTCATATACAATCAAAATCCAGTCAAGCTATTTCGACTCTTCATACCTGATCAAGGCCATATTATGACAACCAATTCTTTATCATAAGAATTAGAGACTTATATAACATCTCCATACTTATTTTATTATTCAATTATTCTTATAACACCTTCAACTCACCTATGTAAAATGGTCACTCAAACTACTAGTGTATTCGGTTAGGACTTGTTCCAAAGTCTTAACGTTAGGTTAGATTTTTGGTAGGTAATAAATAATTATTGTAAATGGGGAATGCATATTTTAGTAAAGACACCCCCATAAAATAAACTTAGTTTAATTATTATTTAGTTTTAATGTTTTATATTTATTAATTAGAATTATCTTACGAGTTGTTTTCTTGTATTTAGTTGGTTATAGGATTAGTTGTTTTTACCAGTCATTGCTAAAAACTATATAAATCCATGTTTGCATTGTAAAAGGGTTAACGGAGTAAAGGCACCCTTATGTACTTGATTTTTTGAAATTAATAAAATACTTGTGCACTCGCACTAAGCGGGGACAAGGTTTAACCTATTTTGGTTCAGGAGTTATCAGTGGTATCACAGCATGGTAATTTTGGGAGCTGGGTGAATTCGAAGGAGCAAGGTGAAAAATCAATTCAAGTGATATAATTTGGCATGAAATAAGGTATGCCATATAGTATTGGTTTAAATATTTTGAAAAATTATTAAATTATTTTAATTTTTCAAATATTATTTATATTTAAACCTGTATATTTTCCATATACCACAGTCTGGTCTTTTTTGATCATTCATACTCCATTTTCCTGTGTTTAACCTCCTCATCTCGCATAAAAATGAATTTTTTAGCATTTAAATGTTATTAAATTCTTTATTTTTTGTAAAAATCTGAGTTGTATGGCCTATTTCTTGTTGAAAACCTCTAAAATTTTTCATTCATGGCTGCCATTATTATTTGCATTCATTTCAACTCTTTTTAAATCCAAAACATCTGCAAATCTTGATAAAATGGCATTAAAACCCCTATTTTTGCATTCTAAATGAAAAATTTGGAAAAATCTGAGTTGTACAGCCTATTGTATGGCCTTCTAATTCCCAAGCTTCATTTTGATTCCATTGCCTACAGACTATACCTTGAAAATCTACCAGAACTCAGTTAAAATCTGTTTTAGCATGCTTGTACAGATTTGTACGGCCTGTAAGAGAGAAAACAGGTGAAAAGAAAATCACTAGCAGCAGCCATGGTGTCCCAAGGAAGAATGGTGCAGGTATAATACTCAGAAATTTTTTTTTTGTTGTTTCTAAAGTTTTGTTTCAAATATTTGTTGTGGCTGGTGTTGGTTAAATATTTTGTCTATCAGCATATTGGTAAACAAAATAGGTCTTATCAGCCAAAGCAAGAATATTAGTCATCCTAATGTGTAAATTTATCACATCAGAAGGAGACTATTCTCTCCTCTCATCAAGGGGAGGTTCCCTATGGATATGTTATGTATATATATGAACAGAAAATAATACTCAAGGGTAGGACCAGACATCCATCTCTCTTTCTTCAGAGATGATGTATACAAAACAAAGGAATAACTCAAGAGAATGACAGACAGCACTCCTTTTCTTTTAGAAGAACTATTCAACTAGCCACAAGAATACTCCTGGAAATAAAAGCAGAATATGACTAAAGTATGGTAACCAACAAATCAAGACACAACATAAAGTCTGCACATGAAATACTCAAGAGTGATATACGAAGAACAATGAAAGCTCAAAGTCTTTTCAAAGTTCTTTACACAATAATGAAAAAACAAACACACTGAAGGCAGCTATGGGGGCACAAAGTCTCTCCATAGTTGATTCTTCAGGACACCTTGACAAATTTACTAATCCTACTTATTAGATCAATGAAACAAACAAGATATCACAGCACAAAGTCTAAAAAAGTCCCTTGTTTTCATTAACAAAATATGATAAATAGACTAAGCACAAAGTCTCAATGATGCCTCTCAATTTTTGCAGATTTTCATTTAGATTATCAAAAAGAAGATACTTTTACAATGATAGGAAGTCCCTTATATAGCCACTTTCAAAAAGGACTCAGGAATAGTAATACATCATGATGCATTGGGAAATGTTAGGAAGACAAGTTGGAACTTTGGGGCCTTTTACCCATTCGATCTTCTCAATGTAGATAGATAAGTCATGCAATTGAAAGTTTTACAACTTTCAATGTCTGCCTAGCGGTCTGATCTTATCTTCATCATTCCTCCCTTTCTGATTAATTGAATCGGGTCCTGGATTCAGCTTGTTGTTCTGTTCCTTCCCCACTTTTTGTTGGTCTTGGCCTTGAAAATTGTGAATGTATTCTATTCTATATGTTCAAAGGATCAACAGTTATTTTGTTGTCTATAATTTGACGTTCGCACGCCTATAACTGTGTTTTCAATAGCTAGTTGACTATGTTGAATTTGGCGTGTTCAGGTGCGTCACCCCTTGGTCTTCTTTTGGCTTTTCGCTTGGTGCTTTTCCAGATTGGAATTTGCCCTTTCGAGCCTTGAAAAATGATCCTTTGGCTTCGAGAAGTATCCTCAAATTAATGGTCGAGAGTTCCCCGCAAGGGCACCTGCCCTTTGGGGTCCTTTGTTGGCCCTTCACAAATTTCCCCCTGGCTTTTCCTCGGGCCATTCCCTTTGAATGTTTCCTATGGACATTTTCCCCAGGAAAAATTCTCGCAGACAAAGATTCTAGGGAAAATTCCCCCAGGCTTTGAACAAACTGAAGGGTGCTTTGGTCAATGAAGTGTCCTCCGCAAGGGCACTTGTCCTTCGAAAAAGTTCTTTAGCATTGAACCGTCCCTTTAAACTTAGTCGATGAACCATTTGTTAAACCGGTTCAAAGGTTCAATGAAGCACACCAAGCCTTTGAAGCAAACAGCCGACGAACCATTGAATGCACTTTTTGCCATTAAACCAATACATTGAACTAATCGGTTGAACCAAAGCTTTGAACCAAAATAGTTCAAGCCAATGGTTCAAGCTGATGGTTCAACGAATAAAATAGACCTATAAAATAAGCATTGAACCAAATATTTGTACTTGCCTTTAAACTGAGAGTTAAACCATTTGATTGAACCTGTCTGTTAAACTAGTTCAACGGTTCAACGAAGCACGCCAAGCGCCTTTTGAACCAAAAAGTGATAAACCTGCTATTGAACCTTTCCATTGAACCAAGATGTTGAACCAAAAATTTGGTTCAATGGTTTAATGAAAGCCTTGAACCGACTAACAAACCAAATTATTGAACCAAAAGATGCTAAAATAAAGGAAATGAACCATCTAAGTGAAATGAAGCATTGAAATGCTTGGTTGAACTGAGTGATTGAACTGTTCCTTTGGTTGAACCGACTGTTGAACCTTTGAACCCATTAAACCTTTGAACCCAATTGGTTCAATGGTTCAATGGTTCAAGTCATTTTGATTTGACCAAATGTTTGCAAGCCAATGAACCTGTTGAAGCGACTAAACTTTGAACCTTTATGAAGCGCTTAACTTTTGCCAATGACATTGAACTTGTTGAACTTTGAACCCATTGAACCTTTGAACCAAATTGGTTTAATGGTTCAATAATTTAATGATTCAGGTCTCCTTTTGTATTTAGATGCTTTCCAATGAAGATTTTCAATTGAACCAAAACTTTGAACCAATCTTGGAAAATGAACAAATGTTGAAAATCAATTCTTTTGACTAAAAACTGCCTGCAGAAGTTTGTAGATTTTTCTTTTCCTATAGAGTCTGTAGATTTTTCTTCCTACTGAGTCCATAGATTCAAGCATGTAGAGTCCATAGATTTAACCCTGCAGAGTCCGTAGATTTTTTGAGAAGCTCTAAAAATGAGAAATCTGAATATCTAAGACAAATTTTGAAAATGAAAGATATTATTTTGATTTGTAGAACCAAAATAATTTAAATGTTGTTCTAAAAATGACTGTTATTTTTGGGAGACAACAGCTGGCTCCAGTTGGGGAACTTCTGTCAATTGCAAAATGAATTGGAAGGAGTAGAATTCAAAAACTCTAGTGTCTTCAAGTGTACCATTGGGATTTAGAGTCATGCTTTCCAGAAATGAAAGGCAACAAGAATGAAAACAAACAAAACAAAATAGAAATTAAAACTGTACAAGTATACATATATATAGAGGCAATGATCTGACACTTCAAGAATTGAAGTGTTTTAGATGCTGCCCATTATGGGGTAGAGAAAAGAGCGTGCCATCTTGGTATTTTAACAAAAAGCTATTTTCACCCATGTGTTGATGAATTGTGAATGGGCCTCTCTAAAGGGAGTCAAACTTTCCATGCATCCCTTTTGGCTCTCTTCTTTTGTCCCACAGCAGGACTTTATCCCCAATTTGAAAATCATGATTTTTGGCTTTCTGATCAAAAAGTTTCTTTATCAAATTTTGATGAACAACAATTCTATCCACCACCATGGTTCTTTGTTCTTCTAGCTGAGTCAAGCACATGATTCTTTTGTCAAGAGAACTCTCATATGTCTGATCTTCAATAGCCTTCATCAATTTCAAGGTTGGTAACTCTAAAGTGATTGGTATCTCAGCATTAATATCGTAGAGAAGTTGAAAAGGAGACATACCAATTACCCTTTTTGGCATGATCCTGTCAGCCCATAGAGCATCTACCAATGCTTTGTGCCACATCCTTTGATTATCATCTGCAAGTTTCTTGATAATAGTTACCAAATTTTTATTATTGGACTCAGCTTGTCCATTCCCTTGCAAAAAATAATCAGAAGAATGAGATAGCGTAATTCTATAATAAAAATAGAATTGCATGATTTCTTGAGAGGTGAAACAAGCTGCATTATTAGTAACAATTTTGAGTGGGACTCCAAATCTAGAAATGATGTTCTCTTTCAGGAAGTTGCATACAACTTCTGAGGTAGCATGCTTTGTCGGGATTGCTTCTACCCACTTAGTGAAATAATCAATCGCTGTAAGGACATAATCATGTCCAGCACTTGATGATGGATTTATTGTCCCAATAAAATTGAGTCCCCACTGTTGGAAAGGTTCTTCTATGATTATTGGCTTAAGAGGCAGAGCAGCCAACTTGGGTCTTCCAACAAATTTCTAGCAAAGTTCACATTTCCTTACCCATTTATGTGCATCTTGGAAAAGAGTTGGCCAATAATACCTGGCTCTCAGAATTTTGTGAGCAGTCACAAGAGCAGAATAATGTCCTCCACAAGCTAGATTATGGAAAGATTTTAAGAGTTGGGTCTGTTGTTCTTTGTCTACACAACGAAGAAAAACTCCATCTATGTTTCTTTTGTACAGGACGTTGTCCCAAAGGACAAAATTGGCAGCTTTCAATCTGATGGTTCTCCTCTCTTTGTAAGACAAATGAGCTGGACATTCTCCATAAGTCAAAAAATAGGCAATATCTGAATACCATTCATTGGTAGTAGAAACAAAAAGGACTGTTGGCATATTGTCTACTTCAGCGTCTTCAAGTTGTGTATCTTTTAGTTTATTATCAGCCATTAATTGATAAAGACTTTTACCTCTGATGTAATATCCCCTTCAAATAGGGAATATAGAAACACAAAAGCTCTGAACAAGATATAATTTTTGCAAGATAATTTCAAATAAATATAAATAAATCACAATATAATCTCTCAATAGCAAATCAAAGATCTCATCACTTGTTCTTCTAGAGGATTACACAATTGAGTCTCTGTCATATAAATAAAAGAATATTAAAATCTGGTCTTAAAACCCTGATCTTCTGCAAGTCTAGAACTGAAACCTGAATTTTGTCTCATCTCAGCCTGCTGTGTCGAACACACAGTCACCGGCGTTGGTCGATATACTACCGACATCAGTCTCTATGGGTCCTTCTCTGTCAACGTCAGTCTTCAATCAGCTGATGTCAGTCTCTATGGATCTCTGTCTGCCGAGGTTGGTGCCTGAGTGGATCTATACGGTCCTGTACAGACTTAGTACAGCCGCCAACCTGTCTATTTTCAACCCCTGATAGCTGAACAACCTGATCTCAAGAATATACGATTCTAATACAGAAGATCTATATTTGTATAACTTATTAGATCAAAAAACTAATAAAATAAATACCTAGAAAGCTCTGTGACAACTTCTGGATGAAGTTACCTCTCAAATCTGTATACCTCTATGATAACTTCTGTATGAAGCTATCTCTCAATTTGGCAATAGATTAGTTGATATTTCATAGCCTCTGAATCGCACACAATGAAGAGTTGATGTTCTCCACTGCAGATGGAATCTTGGAACCCTTGGCTCAGTCTTCACAGAAGAATTTCTTCAATATCAAAAATTAATAATCAATGCATAATCAATAATGGCCTCCATGAGAAACCCTTATACCCTCAAAAAGATATGCTTGCCCTAATTAGGGTTTCTTAAATTAGAATTAGGGTTTCTAATTAAAATTAGGCTAAATAATTAATATTTGATTAAATCAATCAAATATTAATATCTCCCTTAATACATGTCAGATCCTCGAGCCGTTCAAAGCTGGTGAACCAGGGAGTGATTCCGCACATGACCATACCAAAATAAAGGCACTCTGCTGCATATCAAATATCCCTAAATAATAAGAACTCAGGCTAAATGTGTCTAAAATACCCTAAATGAAAGCCAACTATAGGAATTTTGCAAATCAAAGCCAAGCAAATCTCCATCATGACCCTCTATCCATCCTATTAGCCTATGAAGGTCGTACAATAGGCTAATCATCAAGTCTATCAATGTCCATGAAAAAGGGGACATGACAATCCGCCCCTCCAGAAATTGCTTGTCCCCAAGCAATCTCGAAACAATGAACCACTCGATCCACCTGGATCCCAAATGTAGTTATGCTTTACACATCTATAAATCAATGCAAGTACCTGCAACATCATCAGAAGTAGAACAAAGAGGAACCCATAATCAAATTGTGGAATGCAACTTAACCAAACTCTGAAAGCACAACTGTCATAGTTAGGAACACATGAGAAACAAACTCTCAAAGTATCACAATCCAAATAGAATGGACAACTCAAACTGCCAATTCTATCTACCATAACTGATCCATCCCATAGCTGATCCCTCTATAAAAGTGGCACAACCAACTGTACCACACTATCATCTGTGTGAGAAGAATCAATCTAGAGACTCGACTCCTCTGGTATCCCAAACTCATCAGGACCAAGTACTCCCAAATCTTGAACATGTGTGTTAGGAACAACAACATGCTCCTCAGCAACTACTGCAGGAATGTACTCACCACCAACCACCTCAATATACAAATGGATTGGGTCTGGGGTTGGTGAAGACCACAAATGCTCTAACTCTATGGTCATCTCAGCCAAATGAAATTGTGACTCCTCATAAGCCAGTTGTGTACTCTCAAGAATCTCAGAAGTCACCTCGAGCTGTTGAGTAAGCTCACTCACCTTATCTTCCTTGACCAATAATGTATCATATGATGTGCTGCCCCACTCCATAAGATAATCTCTATCGGCTACCAACTGCATATAACCCTGTCTCAAAATCTGGATAGCCTCCCATAAAGAGTGGATCTCTGTCAAGGATAAATAACTACCTCCCTACTCAATGCTAGTAGGAGAATCCCATCCATAAACTGCTAACAACTGACGAACATCATCAAAATGCTTACAAGCTGTAGCAATGTCTCGCTCACTAACTCTCAGCTGACTAGACACATGGTGGCACTGGCTAGACTATCTCCTACAATCCTCCTCTAATGCATGGTCCAAAAGAGTAGACTCAAAATCACTGATCTCTAGAGTACTACCATCCTTACTCTGTGAATCAACTCCAAAGCTCATATCAACATCCAGAGTATCAAAAGCTGTAGCATCACTGACTAACTCTTCCGTATCGAGAGAAATGGCCGATGAAACTAAGTCCTCAAAACTGTCAACTGCATCCTCCTGAGTATCATCTGCAATAATCAGATCTTGGGACTCTTCTTCAATCTCTGTCATAACTAAGAGATCATCAACCCTTAGTGCACTAACATCTGAGCACACCTCTACACTCTGAGTGCAAGCATCAGACTCATCCTCATCTTCACTATCTCCTATCTCATAATAATCATGGGACATGCTGCGCTCTTGTCTAAGTGATCTATAGTGGTTTCTTCTCAGCTTAACAAAGTGATCAAAATATAACCTCCCCTGAGCTCGTGGAGTTAATAACTCCCACTCATCCTTCGTTGTCATATACCGAGTGGATTTGTCTTTGGATGTAGGGTGTGAAAGAGATTCATTTAACCTCTTCAAACTTAGTTTCAACTTCTTCATATCATAGTCCCATTGTCTCTGAGTATATGGAGTCATCATGATTTACTAATTAATTCAACAAACTACCCAAACTACCCAACAAGATGGCAAGACATTGGCTCTGTTGTGCCCAACAGGATGGCAGGAATTTAGCTCTGATGTGCCCAATAGGATGGCAGGAATTTGGCTCTGATACCACTGTGATATCCCCTTTTAGTAGGGGCTCCTTTTCCTAAGCAAAATCTCTGATACCACTATAATATCCCCTTCAAATAGGGAATATAGAAACACAAAAGCTCTAAACAAGATACAATTTTTGCAAGATAATTTCAAATAAATATAAATAAATCACAATATAATCTCTCAATAGCAAATCAAAGATCTCATCACTTGTTCTTCTAGAGGATTACACAGTTGAGTCTCTATCATAAAAATAAAAGAATATTAAAATCTAGTCTTAAAACCCTGATCTTCTGCAAGTCTAGAACTGAAACCCGAATTATGTCTCATCTCGGCCTGTTGGTTGAACACAGTCACCGGCGTCAGTCGATATACTACCGATGTTGGTCTCCGTGGGTCCTTCTCTACCGACGTCGGTCTTTAGTCGGCCGATGTCGGTCTCTATGGATCTCTGTCTACCGAGGTCGGTGCCTGAGCGGATCTGTACGGTCCTGTACGGACTTAGTATGGCCGCCAACCTATCTATTTTCAACCCCTGATAGTTGAACAACTTGATCTCAAGAATATATGATTCTAATACAGAAGATCTATATCTGTATAACTTATTGGATCAAAAACCTAATAAAATAAATACCTGGAAAGCTTTGTGACAACTTCTGAATGAAGTTACCTCTCAAATCTGTATACCTCTATGATAACTTTTGTATGAAGCTATCTCTCAATTTGGTAATAGATCAGCTGATATTTCATAGCCTCTGAATCACACACAATGAAGAGTTGACGTTCTCCACTGCAGATGGAATCTTAGAACCCTTGGCTCAGTCTTCACAGAAGAATTTCTTCAATATCAAAAATCAATAATCAATGCATAATCAATAATGGCCTCCATGAGAAACCCTTATACCCTCAAAAAGATATGTTTGCCCTAATTAGGGTTTCTTAAATTAGAATTAGGGTTTCTAATTAAAATTAGGCTAAATAATTAATATTTGATTAAATCAATCAAATATTAATATCTCCCTTAATACATGTCGGATCCTCAAACTGTTTGAAGCTGGTGAACCAAGGAGTGATTCCGCACATGACCATACCAAAATAAAGGCGCTCCGCTACATATCAAATATCCCTAAATAATAAGAGCTCAGGCTAAATGTGTTTGAAATACCCTAAATGAAAGCCAACTATAGGAATTCTGCAAATCAAAGCCAAGCCAATCTCCATCATGACCCTCTATCCATCCTATTAGCCTACGAAGGTTGTATAATAGGCTAATCATCAAGTCTATCAATGTCCATGAAAAAGGGGACATGACATCTGCCCAACTTTGTTCGCTTGATATCCAGATCAAATTCTTGGATCTTTGCAATCCATTACCTCTCTTTGTGCCAAACTCCTGTTGAGTTAAAATAGACTTGACTATACTATCAAGAACTAAGGCAGTAGTATGTGAATTCAGAATATAGAAGTGAAAGTGTTTTACTGCTTTTACCAAGGCATAGGTGTGCTTCTCTATATTTGAATACTTTAATTCATGAGTTTTCAGAGGCCAACTCATGAAAGAGATGGGAGATTCCATACCTTCTTTGTCTTGTTGGACAAGAATAGCTGAAAGAGTATGCTCAGATGCATAGCTATATATAGTGAAATCTCTATGGTAATTTGGGCAGACCAAGGTAGGGGCATGAGCAATAGCAACTTTGATATTTTGAAATGCTGCTTTGCCTTCTTTGGTCCAGCTGAAGGTAGTCTTTCCTTTCATCATATTTACAAAGTGTCTTGTCTTCTCAACAAATTTGGGGATGAATCTCCATAAGAAATTCACTTTTTCAAAGAAAGAGTGAACAACATTCTTACTTGCAGGCAAATTCAGCTCTTGAATAGACTTGACTCTAACTGAGTCAATCTTTATGCCTTCTTTCGACATAATGTGTCCAAGGAGTTTTCCTTCTATTACTCAAAAAATAGACTTTTTAGGATTCAAATAAATACCATTTTTTTGACAGTGCTCTAGCACTTGTTGCAAGTGGCGCATATGATCAGATCGGTGCTTTGAAAAGATAGTTAAATCATCAAGATATACAACTATGAATTTGCCAATTTCATCTTTAAAAGCCATATCCATAGCTCTCTAAAAGGTAGCACCAGCATTTATTAATCCAAAAGGCATTCTTTTGTATGCAAAAGTACCCCAAGGCATGATGAATGTAGTCTTGTGTTGATCAGGTTCAGCAACTTCAACTTGGTTATAGCCTGAGAAGCCATCCAACATTGATAACATTTTTGATCCTGTTACTATTTGGAGCACTTGGTCCATGATTGGCAAAGGGTAATTGTCTTTCAGAGAAGACTGATTTAGATTCTGGAAATCAACACAAATGTGGATTTCACCATTTTTCTTCCTTACAAGAACTATATTTGCAATCCATGTAGAATGATGGATTGGAAAAATAATTCTAGCATTTAACATTTTCTAAATCTTAGACATAATTGTACCTAAAATCTTTGAATTATATTGTCTAGATTTCTGCTTGTAAGGCATTGAATTAGCCTTGAGAGGAATATGATGACAGATTTCATCAAGACTAAGAGACTTCAGTTCTTCATATGAATATGCCAAGACATCAATGTATTGACGAAGCAAAGAAGTAAATTTGAATTTTTCTTCAGGTGTACAGCACTTACCAATGTTGACCATTTTTGGATTTTCTTCATTGGTCAGATTCACTTGGTCAAATCCCTGAGAGAAATTTGAATCTATCTATTGTTGCTTGACGAATCTATCATGCTTGTCAAACAACTTTTCGAGAGAAACTAGGCCTTTAGGAATTTTATTTCCTTTCAGCTGTATAAACTCTTCATTTACATCTGAACTAGACTCAAAAATTAATTTAGACTTTTGAGATTCACTGCCTTCAAAATATAGCTGTTTAAAATTGTCTTTTCTTTCTAAAAAGGCAATGATTTGATTATCATCATTGAAAATTTGCCAATGATCAGCATTATCAAGAACACTCAGCCTATGGATCAGCTCAATGGTATATTTGGCTTCTTTAAAATCAAAATGTGGAACTAAAAGAGTTCTTGAAACAACAAGTGCATCAGCTCTATCATTAGATTCTCTTAGAATGGAATAAATGTTGAAAGCATCAAAGCTTGCAATTTGATCCCAAACAAGATTACGGTAATGGCACAGCCTTTCATTCTTGGTCTGATATGAATTTCTCACTTGGTAGACCACTAATTTGGCATCCCCTTTAGCATGAAGACACTTGATGCCTCTTTCTTGAGCAGCCTTCATGCCCAGCAACAGCGATTCATATTTAGCTGTATTATTTGTGTTGTTGAACTGTAACTTATATGATGAAGGGAACATATCTCCTTGAGGATATATCAAAACAATTCTAGCTCCAGAACTAGAAGAGGAACAACTACCGTCAAATTTTAGAGTCCAATCTCATCAGACACTGGCTTTACTTTAGACTTTCCTTCATCAGAGATGGAGGGTCTTTCTTCATGATCTGTATATAAAAATTAATTACCCATACCTGCAGATTCAAAAAGGATTTGAGCTTCAGGAGCTGACGTCTTGGTGACTACATACTTTGCTTCCTTTTTAGGAAGTAATCTCTTCATCATGCCTTGTATAGGGATCCTTGCCTCAGATAGATCCATGTTCAACTCTCCTCCCATGTCCTTACAAAAATTCCATCCAAGTAAAATACCATAAGACACTGGGACTTCAGCCACTAATACAGTCATTTCAATCCTCTTGTCTGGAAAGGCTGCAAATGCAAATTGGGCATCTTTGATCTACCCCAGCAATGGCACTTGTTTGTTCTCCATGGAGAAACATCTACCAAACATCTTGGTTAATGTGAGACCAAGAGACTTAGTGACTTTGTAGGGCATAACATTGTCAGATGTGCCTGAGTCTATTATACAATTACTCAGCTTGTGGCCATTGATTAACAGAGAAACATAAAAGGGTTCTATTTTTCTAGAAATAGTTGGAGGAGTAATAATCAGATTATTTGGACTAGGCATATTTATTGGGGAATCAAAAGTCACTTTTTTGGCCTTTTGTATTGCAGGGATGGTCTAATTTTTAACATATTAGACCAGCTTATTCAGTTGATCTAGATTGGGCTGCAAATACTCAAATTTAGACATTTGTATTTTTGTCTTTTTGACATGATCAATTATGTCAAATGGCTGAATCAAACTAGGTACAGAGAAAGGTACTTTAGCTTTCTAAGTTTTAGAAGGGATGGGAGGTATACTAGTTTAAAAATTAGAAGTAGAAGGGGAAGGCGCATTAGATGTATTTACCTTTTGACTGATTACCAAATCTTTTGGTTGAAAGGGTAGAACTGTCCCACGCTTGGCAATTGTGACTACTGGCTGTGATTGCTCTTCTGTCTTTCCTTTATCAGCCTACTGGACTGATTGGTTCTTGGACTTGGTAAACACTGCATATGATCCATTTGAAGATTCTCCTTTGCTTCTGAGTTCATCTTGATAATTTAAGAAACCAATGTGAGAGTCGCTAGCTGATTATTCTTGATTGTCTTCAATGATATCAGCATCATTTTCTTGATTTAATTTAGGCTGATAAGAAAAATCAGATTCTGTCTCAAGATATCCCATTGCTGAATTAGTTGGAGCTTCCAAGGCAAGTTTTCCTTGTGGAAGAGGAAGGCAATTTTGTTGTCCTTGGTTTTTGGCAACATTGCCTTGATATGACTAATTTGGGAACTTTCTTCTGTATGTAGGAGTAGAAGACATTCCTTGAGCCATTTGTTTTTTGAGTGCAAGGAGCTCATTCGCTAATTTTTGCACCATTGGATCTGTGGTGCTTGTAGATGCAAATTTGGATGATGATGAAGATCTATTTATATTGGGATCTCTTCTTATTTTCCCTGCTAAGATGAGATCATCTTCTACTTCAGTGGCCAAAAGTTGAGCTACAGCTAGATCTATTTGGCTAGCACGTCTCAAGAGGAAACTAACTTTGGGTAGTTGAGAATTAATGAAAAAGCATTTAAGATTTTCAACTGTAGGTCTGGAAATCATAGGAATTATGTTTCTCAACTTGTCAAATTTAGCTATGAAGTCTCTCATAGGCTCATGCAGTTCTTTTTTCATTTGTGTAAGTTGAGCCAAAAGTGTATGTGCATCTTCTGCAAGTTTGAATCTAGCTTCAAACTTAGCTTTCAAGGTATTCCAATCAGTCACAGATCAAGCCTATAAAAGGTAAAACCAATCTACAGCAGGACCTTGTAGTGTTTAAATAAAAAGCCTGACTACTACATCTTCAAACTCTACCTCAATTACTCCACAAGCTATATTGAATGCTACAATATGTTCATCAGGATGAAATTTCCCATCACCATGGAATTTTGGGAAATTCTTCCTAGAACTGCATGGAAGTTCATGTAGAGGAGGAGTAATATTGAGAAGGCCAAAAGCATTACCCCAGGGGCCTTGAACTGCCATTATAGGGTACTGAAAAGGAGGGATAACAAATCTCAAAGGGGTAATTACAAGGACAACTTTATCAATAGTAGAAGTTGATATTTTGCTTGGTAATGGAGATTTGGCTTTAGTAGGAGGGAAGCTCTTGGTTCGTTGTAGACGAGATGGTGAAGGAAACAGATCAAAATCACTTTACTATACCAGCTTGAACACAAGATCAACAACACCTTTAGCCTTTTGGCTTCATGTATACCTTGAATCTACCAGATTTGTAAAATAAAATTTGAAAAGAATTGACTTTGCTTTAGTTAAAGCTTGAGGCTTTGAATTGTGCATTATTTTTCTATTGGTGTAGAGGTGAATGGAATGGATAGACTATAAATGGATAATGGGTATATCCCCAGTAGAGTCGCCAAAAATTGTTGGATGAATATTTTGTCTATCAGTGTATTGGTAAACAAATTAGGTCTTATTAGCCAAAGCAAGAAGATTAGTCATCCTAATGTGTAAATTTATCACATCAAAAGAAGACTGTTCTCTCCTCTCATCAAGGGGAGGTGCCCTATGGATATGCTATGTATATATATGAACAGAAAATAATACTCAAGGGTAGGACCAGACATCCATCTCTCTTTCTTCAAAGATGATGTATACAAAACAAAGGAAGAACTCAAGAGAATGACAGATAGCACTCCTCTTCTTTCAGAAGAACTATTCAACCAACCACAAGAATACTCCTAGAAATAAAAGTAGAATATGACTAAAGTATGATAACCAGCAAATCAAGACACAGCACAAAGTCTGCACATGAAACACTCAAGAGTGATATAGGAAGAACAATGAAAGCTCAAAGTCTTTTCAAAGTTCTTTACATAGTAATGAAAAAACAAACACACTGAAGGCAGCTATGGGGGCACAAAGTCTCTCCATAGTTGATTCTTCAGGACACCTTCTTGACAAATTTACTAATCTTGCTTATTAGATCAATGAAACAAATAAGATATCATAGCACAAAGTTTGAAAAAGTCTCTTGTTTTCATTAACAAAATATGATAAATAGACTGAGCACAAAGTCTCAATGATGCCTCTCAATTTTGATAGAGTTTCGTTCAGATTATCAAAAAGAAGATACTTTTACAATGATAGGAAGTCCCTTATATAGCCACTTTCAAGAAGGACTCGGGAATAGTAATACATCATGATGCATTGGGAAATGTTAAGAAGACAAGCTGGAACTTTGGGGCCTTTTACCCATTTGATCTTCTCAATGTAGATAGATAAGTCATGCAATTGAAAGTTTTACAACTTTCAATGTCTACCTGGCGATCTGATCTTATCTTCATCATTCCTCCCTTTCTAATTAATTGAATTAGGTCTTGGATTTAGCTTGTTCTATTGCTTCCTCACTTTTTGCTAGTCTTGGCCTTGAAAATTTTGAATGTATTCTATTCTGTATGTTTAAAGGATCAACAGTTATTTTGTTGTCTTCAATTTGACGTTCACGTGCCTGTCACTGTGTTTCCAATGGCTAGTTGACTGTGTTGAATTTGACGTGTTTGGGTGCATCACCCCTTGGTCTTCTTTTAGCTTTCCACTTGGCACTTTTCTAGATTGGACTTTGCCCTTTCGAGCCTTGAGAAATGATCCTTCAGCTTCAGGAAGTATCCTCAAATTAATGGTCAAGAGTTCCCTGCAAGGGCACCTACCCTTCGGGGTCCTTAGTTGGCCCTTCACAAATTTCCCCTGGGCTTTTCCTCGGGCCATTCCCTTTGAACGTTTCCCATGGACATTTTCCCTAGGGAAAATTCCCGTAGACAAAAAGTCTGGGGAAAATTCCCCTGGGCTTTGAACAAGTCTTTAAACAAGCTGAAGGGTGCTTTGCTCGATGAAGTGTCCTCCACAAGGGCACTTGTCCTTCAAAAAATTTCTTTAGCATTGAACCGTCCCTTTGGACTTAGTCGATGAACCATTTGTTGAACTAGTTCAAAGGTTTAGTGAAGTGTGCCAAGCCTTTGAAGTAAACAGTCGACAAACCATTGAATGCACTTTTTGCCATTTAACCAATACATTGAACTAATCGGTTGAACAAAGGCTTTGAACCAAAATGGTTCAAGCCAATGGTTTAAGTCGATGGTTCAATGAATAAAATAGGCCTATAAACTAAGCATTGAACCAAATATTTGTACTTGCCTTTGAATCGAGAGTTGAACCATTTGATTGAACCTGTCTGTTGAATTAGTTCAACAGTTCAACGAAGCACGCCAAGTGCCTTTTAAACCAAAAAGTGATAAACCTACTGTTGAACCTTTCCGTTGAACCAAGACATTGAACCAAAAATTTGGTTCAATGGTTTAATGAAAACCTTGAACCGATTGACAAACCAATGATTGAACCAAAAGACGCTGAAACAAAGGAAATGAACCATCTGAGTGAAATAAAGCATTGAACTACTTGGTTGAACTAAGCAATTAAACTGTTCCTTTGGTTGAACCGACTATTGAACCTTTAAACACGTTGAACCTTTGAACCCAATTGGTTCAATGGTTCAAGTCATTTTGATTTGACCAAATGTTTGGAAGCTGATGAACTTGTTGAAGCGACTAAACTTTGAACCTTTATGTAGCACTTAACTTTCGCCAATGACATTGAACTTGTTGAACTTTAAACCCGTTGAACCTTTGAACCAAATTGGTTCAATGGTTCAACGGTTCAATGATTCAGGTCTCCTTCTGTATTAATATGCTTGCCGATGAATATTTTCAATTGAACCAAAACTTTGAACCAATCCTAGAAAATGAACAAATGTTGAAAATCAATTTTTTGACTAAAAATCGCCTGCAGAAGTCTGTAGATTTTCCTTTTCATATAGAGTCCGTAGATTTTTCTTCCTGCAGAGTCCATAGATTCAAGCATGTAGAGTCCATAGATTTAACCCTATAGAGTCCATAGATTTTTTGAGAAGCTTTGAAAATGAGAAATCTGAATATCTAAGACAAATTTTGAAAATGGAAGATATTATTTTGGTTTGTAGAACCAAAATAATTCAAATGTTGTTCCAAAAATGACTGTTATTTTTGGGAGACAACAGCTGGGTCCCATAGGAGATAGCTTTGAAGAGAAGCTGTAAAAAGGGAAAATTTTGAATTTATTTACTCATATGTAATTTTTTTTATTTTCCCTCATACACAAAATCTGGTATAAATAGAAATTTCTAAGTGTAGTATTCTAAAAATGCTCTTAGAGCAATTGGTTAAGCTTATTTTGTAAGAAGCTTGCAAAGGAGGAGCTCAAGGGTTCAAATCCCTTCTTTTTGGAGAAAGTTCTTTTTGCTTTGAAATATGCTTTTTTGAAAAAGGAATATTCCCTTTTTAAATCTGATTATTGTAAAACACATACTTATTGTATTGTATTATTTAAATTTTCAAAAAAGGGTCAGAATTCAATCATATTTCTTTTGCATTGTTGTGGTGAGATAAGGGTGTAATTGGTGGAATAAGGTTGTAATTTGGCAAAATAAGGGTGTAATAATTGATTTTTGGTGAGGTTAAGTACAAAACTTATAAAAAATACTTGTTTTTTCTTTTACGCTTTACGTGGAGGTTAAGTGCAAAACCCCGTAGAATCAGTGTCTTGTGAAGTGAGTGTGATATTTATTTCATTTCTTTTGCATTTTATCACACTTTTCTCTACTGCACTTTCTTTCATTTCAAAATGCCAAAAATTCAAAATTTGGTTTTAGATGGTGATAGATTAATAATTTCCAATTATTCAGATTGGAAATGATTGATGGAGGCTTCACTAGTGTTTAATGAATTATGGGATATTGTTAAGAATGAAAGTCCCACATTGCCAACAAAGTAGGCTAAATTAGATATACTCAATTTGCATGATTCTAAGGCCTTAGCTCTCATTAAATGTTGTTGTACTCGTGATACTTATGTTCATATTGAAAATTCTCCTCATAGTTAGACTGCATGGAAAACATTGTCAGATTTGTATGATAAGAAACCTAAGCATAGGAAGATAGATATTTATATGCAGTTGTTTACTTTGTCATTAGATGAAGATGGGGATATGGGAGAATATATGTCTAAGTTGAAATATCACTACTGAGTACACTAAGGCTGGTTTTGGAAAATTAGATGATGACCTCATAGTTATTGCTGCTTTGAAAGGACTACCAGAGTCCTATAAGAATTTTGTTGAAATGTTACATGTCTCTGACAAGATCACAGGCATCACCTTTGATAAGTTGGCTGAGTTGCTCATCCAACATGACCTCTCTCTACCCAATAAATCCAAGAAAACTAAAGAAGCCCATGTTTTAGACTCAAAGCCTAGTTCATCTTCATCTGGGCATCAAAACAATAGAGGAAACAGTTATAGAGGGGGTCGAGGTTACAGAGGAGGAAAATATCAAAACAAAGGTAGGGGTCATTAAAATAATCAACAATCTAATCAAATCACATTCACATGAAACAAGTGATTGAGGACATGGTCACAACTCATATAGGGGCAGAGGTCGAGGTAGATCAGACATTCAGTGTCATAGATGTGGAAAATTTGGTCACATTGCTTCACAATGTAGGATTCCTTTTGATAAAATTCAAAGGCCACAAAAAGTGACTAAGACTAACTCTGCTCAGTATGCCGATCATGACTATGATGAATCTAGTAATGTTGCCCATGAATCTGCATTCACTACTTTGGGGCACATTGATTATATTGAATATGAGGCTAGAGATGAGCTCATAGATGTATGGGTTTTAGACACAGGAGCAACTAAACACATGACATTTAGGAGAGATTTCTTTTGGTCTTATAGGGAAGCTTCTCTCTCTCCAGTTGCCTTAGCAGATAAGTCTATGCATACACAACTAGGACTTGGTTCTATTCGAATTCTTCTTCCTAATGGGTCTATAAAATACTTGGAGGATGTTTGGTATGTTCCCACATTAAAGAAACACTTACTTGCTTTGGTAACTATTTGAAAGAAAGGTTATCAAATTATGCTTAAAAATGGGCTCATTTACATCAATTTAGTGAAGGATGATTATAAAACAATGTATACAGGATATGAAGGTGGAAACTTGGTTAGATTGCATTGTAAGGTGCTTCCTCCCAATATAGAACTTGTGGCAGTTATTGACACAGGTACAAGTACTATGTCTACATAGCAGTTATGGCATCTCCACTATGGACATTTGAATATCCACTCTTTAGTGGATTTGCAAACATATGGTATGGTGAATGGGTTGTCCACTTTTCTCAAAGATAGTATTCTTTATGAGTCATGTTTTGGGCAAACAAAATCGAGAAAAATTTCCTAAATAGTCATCTTGGAGAGCTAGAAGATGTTTACAATTAGTTCATAGTGATGTATGTGACATGAAAAAGTCATCCATTAGTGGGTGTAGATACTTTGTCTTGTTTATTGATGACTTGGGTATTCTTTATGAAAAACAAATCTAAAGTTTTTTGCTAAGTTTGTTGATTGGTTACACTTAGTCGAAAAAGAAACAAGTTCACATTTGGCCACTCTTCATTCAGATAATGGAGGTGAGTATACCTCAAATGAATTTTTAGATTATTATTGAGAACATGGAATTCATCGACAATATAGTAATGCTTATACTCCACAACAAAATGGAGTATCTGAATGAATGAATAGAACTTTAAAGGGCACAGCACATGCCATGTTGTACTATAAATAGCTTGATGATAAGTTTTGGACTGAAGATATTGGTACTGCAGTGTATTTGAGAAACAAGTCCCCCAGAGTTGTACTTTTGGGACAAACTCCATATGAGGCATGGTATGGATTTAAACCAAAATTTAAACACTTGAAAGTGTTTAGATGTCTTTGTTTTGCTTTGGTTCCTATTAAACACAGAACTAAGTTGGAACCACAAGGTTGAAAATGCATCTTTCTTAGTTATTCTAAAGATAAAAAGAGGTTTCATTTGCTTGCACAGGATTCAGGCAAATTTATAGTGAGTTGAGATGTAATATTTGATGAGTTTGGGACTATGAACACTACAGAGATTGATTTTCAAATTGATATATTAGAGAGGAAAAATACAAAAAGAGATAAGGGTTTGAATAATGGGGATAACTCTTCAAAGTTATGGTATGAAACTCAAATTCCTTCACTTTCCTCTCCATCTACAATTTCACGGGTTGATGACTTAGAAATTGTTGAAAATTCTCTAAGTCCCCCTTCGAATAATGTACATGATGAGAATTCTGGAGTCCCTAATTTGAATAATTTGTCTAAGTATCCAAAATGGGCTCAAAGTACTTTTTCTGACTTGACAGCAGATGATGTTGGTTTAACAGGGCCCAGGATTTTTCAAAAATAAGTAAACTATGCTATGGTTGTTACTACTTCTACTGAGCCATCTACTTTTGAGGAGGCATCTACTGAACATGTTTGGCAATAGGCAATGAAATGTATCATTCCATACTTAACAATAATACATGGGTTTTAGTTGATCCTCCTCCACATGTTAAACCCATCAGATGTAAATGGGTTTATAGGACTAAGTATAAATCAGATGGCTCCATTGACAAACATAAGGCATGACTTTTTGAAAAAGGATATGTGCAAAAAGAAGGTATTGACTATAAGGAAACATTTACACCAACTGCCAAATGGCACACTATTCATATGGTACTTGCCTTAGCAGCACAAAATGGTTGGAAAGTACATCAATTGGATGTTAAAAGTGCCTTTTCAAATGGTGATTTATAGGAATAAGTCTATATGAAACAACCTCAGGGTTTTGAATAGGTGGGTGCTGAACACAAAGTGTGTAAATTGACAAAAGCTTTGTATGGGCTCAAATAAGCACCTAGGGCTTGGTATGAGAAAATGGATTCATACTTAAAAACCATTGGTTTTCATCATAGTAAATCTGATGATATTCTCTATTTTGAAGTGCAGGGTAAGAAAATGGTGATACTTGTTCTCTATGTAGATGACTTGTTTATTGTAGGTAATGATGAAAACCATAACAAGTCTGTGAAGAAGGAATTAAAAGATGGGTTTGAGATGACAGATCTTGGACTTCTTCACTACTATATAGGCATAGACGTAACTTAGAAAGGGCATAGTATTTTCATTTCACAAACTAAGTATATTTCTGAGTTATTAGAGAGGTTTGGCATGAGTGATTGCAAACCTACCCTCACCCCCATGGAAAGTAACTTGAAATTGTCTAAGGATGATAGCAGTACCTTTTTTGATGGCACCACATATAGACAATTGGTGGGAGGTTTGATATTCTTGATGACTACCAAGCTTGATATTTCATTTTTAGTTGGAATTTTATCTAGGTTTATGCATGAGCCTATATAAATTCATTGGCATGCAACAAAATGAGTACTTTGTTATCTTCAAGGAACAAAAACATATGGCCTTGAATACCACCACAACAAGAACTTCAAACTTGTTGGATATTGTGATGCATATTTTGGCAGATGTGTGGATAACAAAGTGTCAACCACAGGATACACTATGCATATGGGTTTAGCTTCCATTGCTTGGTGTTGTAAGAAGCAAGATACAGTGGCAAATTCATCAACAGAATCAGAGTATATTACAGCATGAGATGCTTCCAGAGAAATTGTTTACCTTCATCATATTCTTGAATATCTTCAAGTTTCTTAGTTTACTCCTACATAGTTATACATTGATAATCAGAGTGCAATCAAGATGTCCAAGAACCCAGTGTTTCATGCCAAAACAAAACATATGGATGTCAAATACCATTATCTGTGAATGCTGGTGGCAAAGAAAACTCTTTATCCAATATATTGCCCAAATGCCAATCAGACAGCTAATATCTTCACAAAACCCCTTGACATAATAAAATTTGAAAAATTTAGAAAAATTCTTGGTATGTGTCCAAAGACCTGACTTTGGATCATAGGGGGGTTTGTTAGGACTTGTTCCAAAGTCTTGACGCTAGGTTAGATTTTTGGTAGGTAATAAATAATTATTGTAAATGGGGCATGCATCTTTTAGTAAAGATACCCCCATAAAATAAACTTACTTAGTTTAATTATTAGGTAGTTTTAATGTTTTATATTTATTAATTAGAATTACCTTACGGGTTGTTTTCCCATATTTAGTTGGTTATAGGATTAGTTTTTTTTACCAGTCATTGGTAAAAACTATATAAATCCATGTTTGCATTGTAAAAGGGTTAACAGAGTAAAGGCACCCTTATGTACTTTATTTTTTTAATTAATAAAATACTTGTGCACTCGCACTAAGTGGGGACAACGTTCAACCTATTTTGGTTCAAGAGTTATCATATTCAACAAACACAATCAACTTCTTATAGGATTAGTTGTTTTTACCAGTCATTGGTAAAAACTATATAAATCCATGTTTGCATTGTAAAAGGGTTAACAGAGTAAAGGCACCCTTATGTACTTGATTTTTTGAAATTAATAAAATACTTATGCACTCGCACTAAGCGGGGACAAGGTTCAACCTATTTTGGTTCAAGAGTTATCATATTCAACAAACACAATCAACTTCTAAATAATTATTCACACTGAAGATGGATTGATCAAACCTCCAAAATCCACACAAATGGTCCTCAGGTAGTATATAACATTTTAAAATATATATCTCATCTTAAAACATCAAAATACCATCAATAAATCTTTAATTATCCATCTTGGGTCACTTACAGAACATGGTCAAATACACAGTCAACTTTGGAGCTTAATATATGCAATTTTACGAACATTCAAATCTTTTAATCAAATTATATGGATGCACCTTGAATTTATATGTAAATTTTATTTTTAAACCACCATGAAATCCATCCTGGATCAAAATATATATCTCAAATACTAAAGATTGGTTTTCCCTCATTGATTTAAATATTTGAATTCCAACGGTCACTGTACAAACATTAAAGATCAGACACTTTGACCTCATCTCATGATTCCTAAAAAATATGAACAAAAACACACCATAAATCTCCTCAAAAGTATCATGGTATTTATTTTGAAATTCTTACCATTGATCTTTGATCTAAGCTCCTGTGATTGTGATATTTGGCAATTTTATATGCCTTCTGCACATTTGACTCTTTAACTCGACCTGTACCAGCGATCTTCTATCAAATCATTGAGATAGAGACACATGTCACTAGCACATGAAATATTGACTATTTTACTTTGAACCATGCCTTTAAATCCTTATTTGGTTAGATTAAATGCTTGCCATTAGATATGTGGTTTGATTAAATGTCAGCCATAGATCTTTGATATCATAAATTTGGCTAAGTATGGGAACTTGGTAAACTCTATTTGAGAAGCCAACTTTGTACCTTAATAAATTTTGTTTCACTCTATGTCCAGACCTAAAATTTGAATCACATGATTATCTCTCATAGGGTAATCCATCCATGTAGTAAAATTCTCTTGAAACCTTCACACATGTGAAATATGATGTCATCAAACTGCTTACTCAACCTTATCTATCAAGATGACTACTTGAGTTTAGACATTTATATGACTATTTTGATTAATTCTATTCACTTACATAAGCATTCTAAGCACTCATAACATTCCATAGGTTCCTTTAAACATGACTATATTATCAATAACATACATCAATTACCTATCCAAGTCAAACACTGAAGAATTATGCAAGAACATTGAAGCACATTGAAGCACACTTTATCATTGTCATCCTAGCACACATGACACCTCATCAACATCCTTGGTGACCTTTTAGACATTATTGACAAACCTCCAAAAATCTCCCCCTTTTTCATTGATGTCAAACACCAATACAAAGCTTATGATTAGACTCTGTCTCTCTCTTCAAGAACTTTTTCCCCCTTTGACACAATGACAAAGTGGGATCAACTCCTGATCCTGAAGACCTAAAAATAATTCAAAAAAAATAAAAGGAAAGGACCAAATTTTTGAGATGATACATACTTCCCCTTACATTGTGCATACCTCTTCTTACCTTGAGCTTCTCAAACATGCTCCATGACTACACTCATCTTTGATCATACATAGCTTCAATGAAGACAAAACATACATGAACATTATAAACTGTTGCATGAAATTACCTTGAAAACATTAAGATTTAATCCCCCTTAAGTCACCTAAGCTTAGTCACCCTTTTATCACCTTGGTCTTTTAGATAAAAATACCAAAACGTCCACTTCTTCATACTAACCTTGCTTAGAGGCCTTCTAGCCCTACCTAAACATTAAAACACCCATGAATCTCTATGTAGATACCCTCATGACTTTAAATTCCATGTCTAAATCATTTTCATATTCCCCCTCATGCATGAAAAAAAACACTCATATATTCCTCTATAACAAACTTCCTTCACAAACCCACTAGTTAATTAGCCCTTTATTTGCACAAATCCTTCTCCATGGAACCAACCATGCACTTTAAAAATATTGTGAAATATTTTTTGAGAACCCATTTGGACATCTCAATTGGTTAAGTATCCTTAGACCTCAACTCATTAGTCAAACCACTTTTCTAATAAAGGCCAAAATAGTAGGTTTGCAAAACAAAAATGGTCAACATACTATCTTCCAATCAATTCCATCACTTAAACCTTCTTCCACACCTATAGGTCACCAATGCACACTTCTATATAAAAAATTTATCTTAGACTCCTTTGGTAATCCATACTTCCTATACCATGGTTTTTGACCTGCATACCCTTAAGTATAAACTAGGAAACTTGAAAGCAAACAAAATTATTTAATTGCACACAAAAGACATTCAAGGCTTTAAACCACCTAGAGCATATCTAAATAAATTCATCACACCTTTATATTCTAATGAGACAACTTGTAATTCTTTATATGACACATAGAAATCTCCATACCCAACCTATAGACCTTACACATACAATAATCAACATGCCAAAACAGCAAAAATTGATCATGACATCACCTATCCACCTCATCCACTTTGACAAACCAAACTCAACTGATCTCAACTCTATTTTGTCTTTAGGACCAAAGTCCCTAACTACTCCTGAAACACACAATTCACCAAATCGTGCTATCTCAAGAGACCAACTATGGATGAAATTTGATTGCATCCATACCTTTCTTCTACTGTAGATTATCTTCACAATCTTATCCCTCAAAGACCTCTCACCTTATACCAAGGACTAGATTCATGGATTTATTATCATGCAACACCAACCAAGACCCAACAAGCATCTACCATGATTCTTATTTCTATAAAGTATCTCTTTGAAGCCTAGAGAGAAACACCCTAATCCACAATGTCCCAGAATAATGTGTAGAGAGGAGTTTCCCACAACTCCTCATATTCCTACTCCTCCTTGGTCATTTGATACTAATAGTTTGTATTCTTCTTTTTTGGCTTACGAAAATCAACATGCTCATCCACAACAATATTCTTCTTTTCTTCTAGGATGGTATTGACAATATATGGAGAAAATAAAGATTCTTGAAATGCCTTTTCACTTGAAGTATCAGTTTCACACTTTAAAGCATCAATACTTAACATTACCAACTAATATTCTTCATAATAAAATTTCTCATTAGAATCAAGATGTTCACTTGTATCCTCTTCATTCCCAAAATGAGTAGACAATGAGATCTCATGATTCTCTTCAACCTATGTAGCATTCTCTACCATGGAAAATAGTCCACTTGGACCTGTAGACTAATCATGGCACATATTTTCCACTTTTAGTTTCCATATTTTATCTTACCTTCTTCTTTGCACTCTAGGATTCTAATTGAACTTATTTTGACTTGATGGACTTTGCTTTCAGAACCTAGCAATGTGACCAATCTTCTCACAGTTCTAATAAACCATTCTTATTGAAGTGAACTCATCTTGCCTTACCTAATTTGGACAAAATCTAGCAATGTTTCCCATGTCATGAAACCTATAGAACTCACTTTAACTCACAACACTTGATTGATTATTCCATTCATATTTCCAATCAAATTCATTCATAGAAGGTCTTCTGCACTCTTTAGCCTTATGTTTGAATTGATTACAAGTGTAGGAGTAACAATTGAAATTTGCATACCTCATGGCATTTGGTTGTCTAATCTGATTTATCCTCATTATGCCAACACCTTCATTCCTTTACTGATGATTGATCTTCAAATTCTAATTGTCCTTTTTCACATTGGTCTTTATCTTATCTTGGGTTACATTCTTTTATTCTTCTTTGTAACCAAGCCCAGTTCTATCACTAGCATGCTTTTGACTATTTATAATGTTGTCTAGATCAATTGATCTCTTTTCTAACATCACATATGACTTCATCTTACTATATGTCTTTTCTAACTCATATTTCAATGACTCATTTTTAATTAAATACCTTGAACACTCATCTTCTTTAGCCTTTAGGCTTGCAGATAGGATTTCCAATTGACAACTAAGATGTTTGACTATATCTTCATTCTCCTTGGTATCTTGATTGATTCTTGCCTTTATTTGAGACTTAAAATTCTTCATTTTCTTATTCTCAATCTTCATATCTTTAAGGGCATTCATCAACTTAGTCTCATAGTTTACCTTGTCTTCTTCATCAATATCACCTAAACCACCTCTAAACCATGTAGATTCTTCTTGATATGAGCAACTACCTTCTTCAGCCATGAAGAGAGCTTCATCTTTAGTAGGATCATCATCTTCATGATCATTCTCATAATCATTACCATCATTCTCATTAGATGATCTATAATATCCCTTGGTGTAGAGACTCCTCTTGTCTTTGTAAAACTTTTTTAGGCTATTATAACTTTTGAAACTATTCTTGTTCTTATCAGACCTGAATTTATTCTTCTCATTATCATGATTTTATTCAAGTTTTTCATTATCATTTACCTTATTCTTATGAGGAAACTTGTTTTAAAAGTGATCTATCTCTCCACAATTGAAACATTTGAAGGGAAGTTTACCCTTAAACTTGCATGAACCTATTTTCATTTTTCTTATTAACAGAGCTATTAGTTCATCATCATCAATGTTGTAAAATCTCATCATCCTTAAACTTCTTACCTTAGAACATCTTCATTATCTTATTTTTAGGATTGAAATCTTATTCTTTATTTGGTTGTTTATCCTCATTAACTCTCATCACATAGGCAAAAATAATGCCATGTAATTCATCCATCTTCATTTTGGTGAGATCATGACTTTCTTCTATAGAAAAATATTTTGAATCAAATTTGAAAGTAAGATACCTTAATACATTTTGTACTAAAAGTCCTTCTTAAATAACCTCTCTCGTGCCTTTGATCATGTTCACTACTTAATCAACTCTTAGAATATAGTAAAACACAATATCTTCTTCCTTCATTTTGAGACTTTCAAATTGCCTTTGGTAGGTTTGTAGTTTGGCCAACTTGACTTTTGAATCCCCTTCATAGATGAGCTATAATTTGTCCCAAATCTCCTTAGTATACTTGCAATGGATTACCTTGGTGAACTCAACCTCAGAAATACCACAAATGATAACATTCATAGCTTTGGAATTGTTCCCACTCAGCTTCTTATTTGCAGTAATAGTTGGAGGAATAGGTGGCATGGAATAACCATCCAAAATAGATTGTCAAGTGTTAAACCCAAAGTACATGATGTAGGTCTTCATTATTTCACTCTAGAAAGCATAATTGGATCTATTTAATAATGTATCTTGATTAATAGAGAAACCTTTAGAACTTTTCATTGTACTTAAGAATACCTTCAAGTGGTTAAACTTGTATAGAATCTCATACTCTGATATCAATTTTTAGAGGTACAATCACTGAGGGGGGTGAATCAGTGAATCAAGATATTTAAAAACTTCAATCTAAAACCTTCAAACCCTTAGTCATATACCATAAGAAATCAAGAATCAAATAACCCACTTATAGTAATGAACATGGAAGATAAGCAAGATAACACAAGATCTATGTGAGAAACCCTCTTAGGGGAGAAAACCCACTCTCAAGCCTGCAAACATGTGGACTACTAATCTTATAAGATGATTAAAAACAAGATACTTTAGTGAATAACCCACTTCACAAGGAACACCAACCCCTAAATATGATAAAAACCAGCTTGCCTAAGATTTTGAGCACCAACACAACATCTATGAAAAGAGCAACTCCAAAACTCTTCTGATGGAAAAACTCTTCAATTATTCTCATGCATAAAACCTATAAATTAAATAATATAATTATGACCCCAAGGTCATACATAAAATATAAACGCTAATAATCCTCTAAAAAATACACACATCTCTCACAACCTTCACAAATCTTTTTCTCATCACACTCACTCACATCAGCTCAACACTTCACTCACAAGTCTAGAAATCATCACCTTTGCTTTCACTCTTTATAGAGTCTTCATGAATATTATCTTCTTGGTAAGCTAAAATATTTTACTTAACCCTTAAGACTTATATCATTTTAATACATATCTCTAATCCATTCTCATAGTTTGGTCATTATCTCATTATCCCCAAACCACCATTAGGTCTTAGTGAGACCTAAAACAATTAGGCTTTCATACTCACATGTTACATGTGAGACTACTCAGACCACATTTATCCTTTACCAATTATTTTAACACATAAAACCCATCTCTAATATACCCTTTATAACTCCCTCATGGGTCATTTCCACCTATAACATCAACTCAACACTCAAACCTACCAAATAGGTCTCCTTGCTCTTCAGATCTTCATACATAGAAAACACAGTCTCAAACTTCTGAAGCAACTACTCAAATATTTCATAGTCATATGAATATATCACATTGGTTAACCTTTTATGACCTATAAAAAACCTCCATGTGATTTATACACTTCAACATAATATCTAAGCTCTTAAATCAACTCTCTCAAAATGACCACTTAGATTAGTCATATATAGTCAAAATATAGTCAAGCTATTTTGAATCTCCATATCTGATCAGGGTCATATTATGACAACCAATTCCTTTTAATAAACCTTAAATACTTATATAATATATACATACTCATTTTATTCTTCAATTCTACTCATAACACCTTCAACTCACCTCTACAAGATGGTAACTTAAATTGCCAGTGTATTCAACAAACACAATCAACTTACAAACAATTGTTCACACTAAAGATTGATTGGTAAAATATTTAAAATACACACATATGGTACTCATGGAGTATATAATATTTTACAATATATATATGATCTTAAAACATCAAAATACCATCAATAAATCTTTAATTAGCCTTATTGGGTCACTTACAAAACATGGTCAAACACACAGACAAATTTGGAGCTTAATATTTACAACTATATGAACATTCAAATCTTATAATAAGATTTTTTAGATGTATATTTAATTCCTATACAACTTTTATTTTTACATTACCATGAAATTTTTCTTGGATCAAAAGATATAGCTTAACTTATGAAGACTAGTTTTCCCTTGTTAATTTGAATATTTGAATTCCAACGGTCACTGTGCAAACGTTAAGCATCAGACACTTTGACCTCATCTCATGCTTCCTATAAAATTTAAACAAAAAAACACCATCGATATCCTCAAAATTATCCTAGTCTTTATCTTTTAATTATCACCATTGATTTTTGATCTGAGCTCCAGTGATTGTGCTATTTGGTAACTCTACGTGCCTCTACACATTTGACTCTTTGACTCAACCCATATCATTGACATTCTATAAAATAAATGAGATAGAGGCACATGTCACTATCACATGAAATATTGACTATTTGAATTTAAAATATGTTATTGGATCCTTATTCAATTAGATTAAATGCTTACCAATATATCTATGGTTTGATTAAACACTAGCTATAGATCTTTGATATCATAAATTTGGCTAAGTATGGGAACTTGGTAAACTCTGTCTGAGAAGCCAAATTTTCACCTTAATAACTTTTTTTGTGCTCCATGTCTAGAATTAAAATTTGAATCACATGATCACCTGTCATAGGGGAAACCATCCATGTATCAAATTACTCTTAAAAACCTTCACACATGTGAAATATGATGTCATCAAACTGCTTACTCAACCTTATTTGTCAAGATCATTACTTGAGTTTATACATTCATATGACTATTATAATGAATTTTGTTCAGTTCCATAAGAACTCTAAGCACTGATAACATCCCATAGGGTCTCTACAACATGACCATACTAGCAATAACATCCATCAATTGCTTATCCAGGTCAAACACTAAATAACTATGAAATAAAGTTGAATCACATTGAATAACACTTTGTCATTATCATCCTAGCACACATGACACCTCATAAACATCCTTGGTCACTTTGGAGACATCATTGACAAACCTCCAATTGTTAAGGTGTATAGAGCCTAACTAAACATAAAGTTTGCTTAAAGAGTTCCATGATGGACATGGTGGAGGAAATTTCTTAGTAAGGACCATATCCCTTAATATCATGAGATTTGGGTACTATTTGCCAAGTATATTTTGTGATTTTCATGTATGGGTTAGGAAATGCAAGCAGTGTGCTATGTTTGTAGGAAAGGGGAAACTTGTAGTCTTACCTCTCCAACCAATTACAATATACCAGACTTTTATCTAATGGGGATTAGAATTTATTGGCCTCATTAACACTCTTTCAAGCTAAAGTCATAATTGGATCCTTATTTCTATGGATTACTTCATAATATGGATAGAGGTAGTAGCATTGAAAGAAGCAGACAAATACAATGTACTAGATTTTTATGAAGGTTTGCTTACTAGATTTGGGGTTCCTTAAACCATCATTTTGGAAAGTTCTATGAGTTTTGTGAGAGCTAGGATCAGTCAATTGGCTATTCAACATGGTTTTTACCTCAACACTTTGTCAAACTACTATCCAAAAGGTAATGGCCTTGTTGAGTCCATCAATAAGAACCTGTTGAAGATCATAAGATGGACTATTATAGATAATCAAAGGTCATGGTATTCAAATTTGAATTAATCTCTATGGGATGATAGAATAACATATAAAATATCAATATCTAACTCTCCATACAAGCTAATATATGGTAAGGAAGCAAGGTTACCCATTTCTCTTAAGTTTCCTACTTTAGAACTAATGCACCAACATGTGTTGTTGGAGAATGAACCTTTGACCTATCATTTGAAAATTTACCTATCATGCTATTTTGTCTTGTTGGTCAGTAGGTTAGTCATGAAAATTACTTAAAGTGATCATTTGAATCCTTGATGAGCAGGTCTTAAGATTGATTAGGTGAGCTGAGGTTCTGTCCTTCATTTGTCTTGTGCTTCTCTAGTCATTTTTTGGTCTTTTTGGGCCATTTTCAATGGTGAGAATAGTATAGAGTGTATTTATGAGTTTCATATCATTTTTTAAGGTAATTATATGCCTAACATATTAACAATTATGTTGATCACATTTTGGACTAACTTCATGACTCATTTCCATGTAATTTTGACCTTTTTGTGTCCTCTAAGGAAGGTTTTGATATTAAATAATTAGGAAGATGATAAATTTCATCTTTATTCACCTTATCAAACATTTTAAAGACTCAATAACACATTTTATATCATTTCAATTAGAGCTCCTTAGTAAATTTGGCTTTTTCAATGTAAAAACAGGCCTTTTTGTTGGATTTGTACAGGTTTTCAGAGGGTTTTTATGTGAAAAGCATCTTCAAGACAACATTTAGACCCGTTAGATCAGAATTTTTTATGAGTTTATAGGTGAAAAAATGGCAAAAACCTACTTTGTTCCTATATCGACCTCCTTGGTAGCTCTAAAATAGTAGTTTTCTAATGCTTGGTATGGAAAGAGTAGAGAGAATTAAGAGATAAAAATTTGACCTTGTTATGGGTCCTAGTAATATTCAAAATTGTGTTATTATTTTTCATAATGATGGAATATTATTTATGAACCATCATTAAAAGTGACAGTGGGTCACTATTGCCTATGCATCTAAGAGGGGTCTATTCCCACACCTATTTCTCCAACTCAAAAAATGATAGATAAGAATAATTTTGAGTATGTTTTATATGATTCTTGGATCTAAATTTAATTTTGGTTTCATTGGCTGATTCATCTCCATGAGGGAGTTTCACTTAAAAGAGGAAAGTCTTGGTGTATATGTTATTTTAATGAATTATGATGCAAATCTTTATTTTCTATTCATGGTGGTCACTATCAGAGGTTTTTAAAACTCCATCACTCCTAGATGATATTTCAAATTCATGTAATTCATATGTTTTTTTGAAATGGCTCTCTTTCTCCATAATCTCTAGTTAACTTACTTTTTGAGAGATTTTGTATGGAATGTAGATAACTTTTACAGGTCTAAACTTCATGTTTGGATTGAATATCAATAATAAGTATCATTATATACCAGAAGATCCATCCTTGAGCTATTGAAATTCATTAATCAATAGATAACATGATCTAAACTTACATCTTGAGCAAGTTCATGAAGTGTCTCAAGCATTCACAAGCTTGAAAATCTATCAAATGTGTTGGAAGACCCAAATCCATGTTAGGAATGTATTAAAAAACATGGAGAATTAAATGGAAGCTTATTCAAACTCATAAATACAATCAAAATCATGAGATACTATCAAAAGGCTTCATTTTTAATGCATAAGACTACTCTATCTATACACCTAAAAGGGCAAGTATAAATGAGTGAGCAATGTTGGCTGTGAGTCCCCATGACTATGAAAGAAAAGTCAAATGATTGAGGTTATCAAGGAAAATTGATACAAGATAGATATTTTGAGAAGTAAGAGTGTTTTTTGTAGAAGGTACACATAGTTAATGATGAGTTACAACCAGTCAAGGTGGATAGAAGACAAGTTCAAAAGTTCCCAATGTTGAGTTAGTCTCCTTTAGGTATGAGATGGTCTTAAAAGTCTTAAGAGGGAAAAGGTATAGGATTTGAGTATGTCTCAATATATATCAAAGACCATTAAAAGTTCCTAGGTTATAAATTGAACATACACCCCCAAAGTGTACTTAAGGCACTTATTATGTACCTATAGTTACAGCAGGGTTTACATTTTAAACCTACATATAGTCATGATCTTTAACTATCATAGTGTATGGGGATAAGTTGTCTAGGGATGAGTTGTCTATGGATGAGTTATATTGGGATGATTTGTGTACTAATTAGACATATCTACAATGATATGAGACATAAATGAGACATGAAACAAAATTCTCTATTAATTATGGGGAGGTAAGGGCACCTGTGATGGGGATGATTTGTGTACCAACTGAGATGAGACATGATACAACCTTCTCTATTAGCTATGGGTAGGTGGGGATGGGAATGAGTTGTGTACTAACTAAGATGAGACATAAATGAGACATGATACATAATTCTCTATCAGGGAGGGGGTTACCTATGATGGGGATGAGTTGTGTACTGATTGAGATAAGACATAAATGAGACATGATATAAAATTCTCTATCAGGGAGGGGGTGCCTATGATGGGGATGATTTGTGAGTTATACTAATTAGACACATCTATAATGAGATGAGACATAAATGAGACATGATACAAAATTATCTATCAGTTGTGGGGTGGTATGGGGCACTTGTGATTAACCTCTATGAATTATTAGGGTTGTTAACCCCTATGTGCTGGCAATGGGCAGTTACCTTCAAGAGGAGCTAGGGTAAGTGGATATAGGTGTATGATGATCCACTAATCCTCTTGGGTTCTTGCAAAAGTTGAATTGAGGAACTTGAGAAAAATTTGAATTGAGGAACCTAAGCAAAAGTTAAATTGAGGAACTTGAGCAAGCAAAAGTTAAATTGAGGAACCTAAGGAAAAGTTGAATTGAGGAACTTGAGTAAAAGTTGAATTGAGGAACCTAAGCAAAATTTGAATTGAGGAACCTGAGCATTGAGGAACTTAAGCAAAAGTTGAATTGAGGAACCTAAGCAAAATTTGAATTGAGGAACCTAAGCATTGAAGAACCTGAGCATTGAGGAACTTGAGCAAACAAAAGTTGAGGAACCTGAGCATAGAGGAACCTAAGCATTGAAGAACCGGAGCAAGCAAAAGTTGAGGAACCTAAGATCTAGACTTAACCTCCACCTCCACCATAGCCACAACCACAACCTCATTATCCACTGATCATCTTGGGTTCTTGTAAAAGTTGAGGAACCTAAGATCTAGACTTAACCTCCACCATAGCCACAACCTCAACCTCTTGATAGAGGAGCCTGAGATATAGACTTAACCTCCACCTCAACCTCTTGGGAATACAATGCAATATTGAGGAGCCAGAGATCTAGACAACCTCAACCTCTTGGTAGAGGAACATTTAAATCAATGGGAATATTAGGAATAAGCTCTTAGAATTAATGGAAATCTCATAATCAAATCAAATTAATGGGAATATCAAGAATAGGCTCGAGATCTAGACTTAACTTCCACCTGAACCTCAATCTTAACCACAACCTCAACCTCAACCTCTTGGTAGAGGAACCTAAGATCTAGACAACCTTAACCATAACCACAACCTAAACCTAAACCTAAACCTTAAGCACAACCTAAACCTTAACCACAACCTCATCCTTAATCATAACCTCAACCTCTATAGTGTGAGTATGGTGACTCCCACTGTGACTATCACAATAGCATAGCTGAGCCACATGAGGGAAAAAGAGTATGCCTATGAAAAAATGTTGACCGATTGATCCATGGGAATAGTGTCTAGGGTGGGGACTGGGATGTCACCCCCAGGGAACTAAAGAGGAGTGAGTGCACTGAACAGCCCCAATTAGAGTGTGATTAGGATTGAATATATCAAGACCATTCAGGTATATAGGTTGTGCCCCCCACCTCTACCTTTCCCTTCCCCTTCCTTACCCCCTCTGACTAGGGCTTTTTCTAGGATATCTATCTTCTTCATCAACCTTCTACCAAGATTATTCACCCAACTCAGATTTGAGGCTATTAGAATTTTCTCTTATCTCTACTAGGTAGGGACTGTTATTTACACTTTAGGGTTTGTATATGCATTAGGGAGCCTTGGTGGCCTGATCTCGAGTCTTTTATATTCATATTAAAGTGATGGTGATGGTGATGGTGATGGTGATGGTGATGGTGATGGTGATGGTGATGGTGACGGAGATGGTGATGGTGATGGTGATGGTGATGCTGATGGTGATGGTGATGGTGATGGTGATGGTGATGGTGATGGTGATGGTGATGGTGATGGTGATGGTGATGGTGATGGTGATGGTGATGGTGATGGTGATGGTGATGGTGATGGTGATGGTGATGGTGATGGTGATGGTGATGGTGATGGTGATGGTGATGGTGATGGTGATGGTGATGGTGATGGTGATGGTGATGGAATAGAGGGAGAGAGGTATTTCAATTGATTCTAAGAGAGATCTTTCTTGTTCTTGATATTCCCATTTATTTAATTTTGATGTTCCCATTGATTTGATTTTGAGATCTTGTTTTTCATATTCCTATTGATTTGATTCTAAGATTCTCATTGATTTTAAGAGCCTATTCTTAAGATTCCCATTGATTTGATTATGAGAGAGGTATTCTAATTGAATTTATTATGAGAGAGATCTTTGACCCTCCTCTCTAATCTTGTTAGAAATCAGGGTGGGGGTTATTCTATTCCAGTTGGGTTGGTGAGGTTGGCCATGATGGTAACCCAATTTGGTAGAGTGTAATGGATTTGATTAACCTAGTATTCCATAATCTGCTTCACTACATGATAGATTACTTTGGTGCTAGATGGGTTAAGATACAATATCATTCACTTATTAATACCCATATAGATAAGGCACCCCCACCCCAGTTACTAATATATTATATCTCATAGTGAATCATTAAGCTACCTAAGATAGACTAGTAACCTATCTTATCTTACCTAAGCTCAGTGGCTACTACCAATCTGATTGTCTACTATATTGTGCCATTCTATGTGTCAAATCTACCTAGTTGCTCCACTATGGGTGTGTCCCAGTTGCTACTATGGATTGTATTCAAGAGTGTCATATCCCATAGAGTAACTCGAGCCTGTCTTACTTGAGATAGACCCTAAGCCATACTTGAGCCATACTCACCTGAGTCTTACTATCTTACTCAAGCCCATCTTACCTAAACCTTATCTACAAGGTAAAGTGTCTCTATCTTGTATGTTATTTGGTTCCTTTCTTATTTATCACCTAGTGCCTAGAAATCTATAGGGGTTCTACCTATGATTGGAGATTCATTTGAACCTATATAGAGTAAAGATAGGCCCCTATCTAGCTAGATCTAGCATCCTGATGGGTCTAGTCCTTAGTCATGCTTGAGGAGAGGATATATATCCTCATCTCACCTTCAAAAATCCATCCTTAGCCTTCAAATGATATACTATCCCCAGAGTCTATATAGATTAGATATGGCATCCTTGGGTTGTGCCATTTATAGATAGCACAAATTGCAAGCCCTAATGGATACAGTGTAGAGCTTGATGATCATAGAGAATACACTTTCCTCAATCAACCCTAGTTTATATGAGAGTCATAGTGGATATTTTACCAAATAATCTATATTATGATGGATTGGAGCAACTGGGGCCCACTCCCCACTCTATATATCTTATCTCATAGTAAATCACCGATATTAGCAACTAAGATAGGATAATTAGCAACTGGGATATATATTTATTTAGCCACTCTATATTATTTTGAGTTGCACAAAATATATGGGCTATGAGATATAATATTCACTACTCCATCTAATCTATGTATTAGTAACTAGCAACCAGGATTAGAAAGATAGATAGATGGGGGGTTAGCACTCAAATGCTCCACTATGGGATATTAACAACTAGGTTACTAATATAGATATAGGCTATCCACGGCCCCCATCTATTGAGCATAGAAAAGAATATAGGTAGGGCACCCTATATATAGATATGGGATCTAATCTAGTTGCTTAGTTACTAATATATCTTATTTGATTTAGATATTAGCAATCGAGTTGCTAAGATATATCAGCTATATGGATCTATATATACAACTATCTCCTCTATAGGTTGCACTCAACCCTAGTTTCTATTTATATCTATATGGGACTTGTAGACACTAGAAAATTGCACACTCGGTTCTAGTCATCAAAGTGTTTTGATCATCCCTTTTACACTTCATCATCAAAATGACATATTTTTATCTAACCCATTCATCTAACTTATCCCAACTCACCTTGAGTCCCAGTTAGCTAAAGTTAGCCAACTCGACTCACTCTTTTTACCTAACACCCTTTTCCACCCCTTTCACCCACTTTTACTCAGTACCTCGATCGTTGATGGTTAAGGAAACAGTCGATGGTTAGGTCCCTAAGCTAGTAACACATCACCAACTATTTTTGAGGTAATCAGGAACAAAATTTAATACTTTCCTCCACCTCATCTTCTAACACATCACAACACCTCCTAACCTACAATCTTATCTTCTTACTCCATATTTTACTTATTAAAGGAAGTGAGCAAGAGGAGAAATGGATCAAAAAATACATAACCAAATTCTTCATACAAGTACTCAAGTCTTCCAGGCATTCAAGGATTCTTCATGCAAGTTTCTCCAGTAGCCACCAACCCAAACCTCTAGTGAGTTTCTTCTAGATTTCCTTTAAGAATTGTTATGCTACCAAAATCTCTTTAAGATCAAGTAAGCATTTGATTTCTTTCATTTCTATCTCCTTTCATCTACTTGAATATCTTTATCAGGATCCTCCTCCTCACACCCTTCCCATCTCATTTTAATTACTTTTGACACTCTACCTTTTTATCCTACCATTACCAAACCTTAAATAGACTTATACCCTTACCCATACTAGATCATAAACCTCTTCTAGTGTACCTTTCTGACATTTTTAGTCCTGGTAGGTAACTATTGATGGTTACTTGAACTATCAATGGTTTGCCTAACCACCGAAGGTTACCTATAACCACCAATGGTTATCCCTGTGTAACCCAAAACCCTCATTTTCTACCATTTAACCAACCCTTAACCAAGACTCTATTTTCCCATTTTCTATATAAGACCCAACCAGACCAGACCAGAATAAAACAAAACATTCATTTAGTGAATTAGAATCTCTTTTGTTAGTTTATTAGATCTTTAGCTTACATTAGTAAAGTATTCATCTTTTTTAATTTTGTGTATGATTGCTTTCATCCATCTATTTTTAGCATTAACTTGTTTTATGACTGTGGAATAACATCCTCCATAGATAGTTCATGCTTTCTTGGACCTAGCCCCAACTAGGCAATCCGCCCTTCCTCCTTGTCTAACAAACAAGCTTACTTCGAGTGCTTTCTTATGCAAATCATCTTCCCCTAGCCAAAGAAGAGTTCTCCACTTCATCTAGTTCATGTGTGCATTTCTACCAAGTTTTTCTATCATATCTATTTTACCTTTTCTGTAGCTTTTATCTCTTTATTTCTTCTTAGTCATAAAAGTGAAAATTCTAGCTTAAAAATTTTGGCATGCTTGGTGGGACACTAGTTCCCTTTTTTTATTTATTGTATGCTCATCGAATGAAATCTAAAAATTTATTTTTGGGTATAAAATAAATTTCTACATTCATGGTTTTCTTGCATGATTTATCTCATATAATTAATTAAGTCATCATGAATTAATCATTGCATACATATGTTATACAACCAAACCATTTGTGCAAAAAAAACATCATAACATACTTGAGACAAGGCCAATTGGGATTTCATCACCCATTAGATCACCTTACCCTTTTTGGTGATCCTACCTAGATTTCATCATCGAGGGGATGACCCACTCTATTCTCTAGTAGAGTATAAACTTTAGACAAATGGTATCTATTGGCTAAGCAGCCTAGCTCAACTTCAAGTTTGTGAAGTGTAGGGATAAAGCCCCCAGTATCAAGCCATGTTCTTGGTCTATTACAAATTCTTTTTTATCACCATAACAAACCTAAAACCATCCTTGGCTTGATCTTTTAGTACCTAGTTCACAATCCAAACTTATTTCACACTCTCTAAGGCATAATCCAAAAGTGATTTAAAATGAATCCTAGGATTAATTGTGTTTTTAATTTGTGTTTTATTTTCCTTGAACTTTGTTTGCTCATTATTTGAGGTGAGAGGTTCATTATTATTTTCCAATTCCTCACATGGTTTTTACCAGGCAATAATTAAGGAATCAAACCCATCAAACATCCCCTACCTCTTCTTCTTCATCATCCATGGAGTATAATTTAAAGGTTGAGGGTTCTCCTCATCATTCTTCCCCACCTACCATGCCTCAAATTATTGTTGAGGGTGATGTTGATTTCACCAATTTCCTTGACAATAACCCCATTACCCTTCAACACTATCTTAACACATTAGCTCATCTTACCCCAATTACTTCAGTTCCTCCCATGGATCCTCTTTTAGGCATGCCTCATGATCTTATGGTGGGTGTTACTTCTACCCAACCATTGGTTACCCAAGCTTCTTCTTCCACCCATAACCCATTTTCTACCACCACCCAAGTCTAGTCAAATATTCCAACCCATAATCAAACACCCCCTACACCAACCCACGTATCTAATGTTGAGGTAACCCAACCTCTTGTTACTTATCCCATACCCACCTTAGGGGTAACTTCTACCCCTCTTTCCACCATTCCTTTCACCATCTCCACCCAACCAACTTATACCCATCTCCAAAACTTGGTACTTTCTATACCTCAAACTCTTGCACCCATCAACACATGAGTTATTACTCAAACTCAACCCCAACCCACTCATATATACATACCTCCAACTACAATAAGTTCTTATAACCTCTTATTAATATGTGACTAATCTATAAGGTCACGTAGCCCCTTCAACTCAACATTATGTACCCGTGAATCCTTATGAGGAACCATCTCAACCTCTCATGAACACCTACCCATATACAACATCTTCACAACCTCCTTATCAATATGTTTCATCTACCATACCTCAACCCAACCTATCCTACAATATTCCATCTACCTAACCTCAAATCGACTTGGTCAAGATGTTAATTGAAAAAATGACCAATTTCAAATCATCTATCTCAAGAACCCATAACCTTCTCTCTTATGACCAAATATAAAATGAACCTATCCATCCAACCATCCCAATCCGATCCTATCCTCCTCAATGGTAATTTCCTAAATTTTCCAAATTTCAAGGCAAAGAGGACACACAACAACATTTGAAGGCATTTCACCACTCATGCTACTTAATTGCACATGATGATGTCCTCCTCCTTCAAACTTTCCCCATGTCTTTGATAGGACCCGCTCTTGATTGGTATAGTGCTCTCACCAAGCACTCCATCTTCACTTTCACCCAAATCTCCCAAGTCTTTTTAGGTCACTTTTCAGTGAACATATCTAAAAGGGTTTCCATAATCAACCTTTATTCCATTAATCAATTTGATGATGAACCAGTTGCCATTTTCATTTCTAGATGGAGAGGTCTTATCAACCAACTTTCTTTCTCATTACTACAAGCTGAATAGATTGAGTTATTTTCATGAGGTTGTGCCAAACACATTTCACCCACTCTCAAAGTTAAAACTTTCCAAAATTTTAATGAGGCCTTTACCATGGCACAAAATATAGAAATCTGATCTATCAAGGAAGGAAAATTCAAAATTCAAAACAAGAATTCCATCTTTAAATCTAATGATCCTTCCTCATCATCAAAACCCACCAATCAATCCAACCCTTCTAAATCTAAGCCATCTACTAACTCGATTGTCCTCAAAACCGCTCCACCTCAAACTGTCAACCAATCTAACCCCTCAACCAATTCCTCTTACTATTTCAAATAACCCAACCCAAATCAAACCCATGGACCTCCAAAATAATACACTCATATTGTATAATATTACACTTCATTTTTGGATAAACTACTCAAAATAAACATCATATAACTTCCACCCATAAAACCTCCTCAACAATTTGACACTACTCACGCCATACCTAGTTGGTACAATGAAAATGATTCATGTGCATACCATCACGTTATTAGACATGATGTTAGTAGGTGTAATACCTTCAAAACAATTGTCCAAAACATGATTGACAAGGGATAACTCATATTTGACAATCCCAATGCACCCCCTAAGCAATTCCTTGATATTTTTTGTAAACCATTTCCCAACCATACACCTCTTCTAACTATAATGAAAACCAACCTGAATAATCTCACACCCATGAGGTCAATATGGTCATAACAATCATTGATGAACCCTTTATTGAGGAGACCTTTACCTCAACCTCCATTTCATCCATCCCACTTATTGAAGTATTCAACTCACCAACCCTTCCTTTAGATATCCAAACTAAGGAAGCCACCTCACCCTCCACTTCACTCGATAAAATCATGGACTTGCCCACAACTCCTTTAGAAAAACCAAAGGAGGTAATCATTGCTTCAACTGCCTCTTCACCCATTTATTCACCCATGGAGGAGAAATCACCTACCTTTCCATTGGATATTCAACCAAAGGGAGAAACCATATCCATCCCCTCATTTACACCTATCACATCTATCATTGAACAAACCAACCTCTCTTTTGAAACCACTCTAAAAGAGGAAACCACTTCACCTACACCTTTCATGGTGGAATCATCCTCCCAAACTTTACAATCCTCTCCCAATAAAATTCCCTTGCCTCCACTTAAAGGCTTAATCTTTAAAGCTAAGGATCAAGAAACTAAGCCCATCTACAAACCTTTTTCTAGATTTTTTAAAAATTTGGCATTCACCTCTTAACCTAACCTAGAAAGAGCCACTTTTTGGCATCATCTAGGTCTACCTTATCAAAATAAGCCCAAACTTTTAACCACACTTCCTTCAACCTATAAACTCATCACACCTCCAACTAATCCTTCTCCTTCCATGACTCTAGGAGAACCTTCCAACCTTCCTCCACTTAAAATTCCCAAATCATCATCTACCTCTCAAACTAAACCTATCATATCCCAAACCAAGCCCATAAAAAACTTGGGGATACTTCCTACTTTGAATATTGTTCATTCAGATTTGAAGTTGGATTTGATGCCTCCTAAACTATTGAAACAAACACCCACCAAAAACATCAAAAGGATCAAACTAATCAAGTCTCCACCTTGAGCTAGACCCATACCACCTCCTTCCACCTTAACTTCTATCTTGGGACCTCATCCCTCAACTCTCCCTATTCCATATTCCTTATCTCGCTAGCCTTCACCCTTTTCCTCACCTACATCTTCTATCAAATCATCAACCTCACCATCCTCATTTTTGGATAAACTTTCCCTCGCTACTCTCACACCTATAACCAAACAAGCACCCTCAAATTTTAAATCCTCCAAAAAACTAACCCCAACTACACAACCCCAGCCTAAACCATTCACCAAAACTATTAAATCATCTTTCAAATCCATGGTGAGACCTCTAAAATGGACTCCCACTCTACCTCCTAAAACCAAAACCTTGGCACCCTCAACACCTTTGACTAAATCTTATTCAACCATCTTGAAAAGGTTATTATAAACTTCCTCTATCTGCTTACCACCCATCAAACCATTTGACCCTTCTAATAAATTTGACCACTCACATCCTACACCATCTTGGTTTAATGACCAATTAATTTATGCCTATCATAGAACACCTGGACATGCCATGGAAAGCTATAAAGTTCTTCAAGCTCTTATCCATAACTTGATGGATGAGGATGATCTTTTTTTAAATGAACCACCTCTTAGCCCATTACTAACTCAACCATCCATTCCACCCTCCCAAACCATACCCTCTCCCACACTCTCATTTGCAAGTGAGAAACTAGAATAGCCATCTAGTCCAACACCTTCTCTTACCCATATTATCCACATGGTTACCTAATCTAGGACCCAACAAAAGGGTAAGGAGAAAGCTAAAGCATCATCCTATGGATGCACCCTTCCAACTCTCAATCTATCAACCAACCTCACATACCCTCACCATCACCCACACTATAACCAAAACCCAAGATATCCATTTTGAGTGTCCCTTCCTCCAACCCATCTGAATCCTTGCAATGTGTAGTGTTTAAGTAACTTCACCAAACTATAGTAAATATGAGTCTTTATGAACTCATTAACACCTCACCCCATCATTATCAAGCAGTCATTGAGGCTCTCCAATCCATTGAGGTTCAACTACATGATCCTCAACCTCTAGCCACCTTTGTTGGTGCTCTTCACCATTCCAACCTCATCACATTTTAGGATTTTGAGATTCCATCAATTTATCATAAGGATCCTACTCCTCCCTTATTTATCACCACATACATCAACCAAACCCACATCAAAAGGGTGATGGTTGATGGATGAGCTAGCATGAACATTATCTCCTCGTATGCTTATGATCAACTTCAAATACACAAGAACATCATGTCTGAAACTATAGCGGTGCTTCACTCTTTCAATGACACCATGGCCACTACTTTGGGTATGGTCATCCTTCACATCCATCTAGGACCTCGCACTATTATTAAACTCTTTTATGTTATAGAGGGAAAGTTCTAATACAACATTTTACTTGGATGCCCTTTAATTCATGCCATGAGTTGTATCCCTTCCACCTTACCTTGATGTATCAAATTTGAGAACGTGGGTCGAGTCATTACCATCAAAGTTGAACCAAGTCCCTTCGCTTCATACAATATTAACTATCATCCAAATGATGTCCTTATTCCTACCTCATCCACTAACAACACTTTCACCACTACCCATGATGAAGCTTCAATGAGATCATTCATTCCTTCATCTCAAATTCCCATAGACAACCCGTTGGAACCCACATTCCAACATCTTTCACTAGAAGAATACCATCTTTTAGCTTTAGATGCTTTCCCCACTCCTCAAGAGTATGGTAGCCTTATCCATGATCCTAACTATGACCCCAACATTGGCACCATCATTCCTTTAGGGCTGCCCAACCATCAATCCAATTTCATCTATGGGGGACTTGATCATCCACTTGTCACTCCCACCATTACCTCTTACACCAAACCATTTACCATACTTCTCATACCTTGACAAACTAACATTTACCAAACTATATCTTCATAGGTGTGCCTGGAAAGGATTTGGTCTTCACCTTTATGAACAAGGACCCCATGAGCCACCCATGATCAAACCCAAAATCTTCAATATTCCTTTGACCTTGGCTTTTAACCACCTGAAGAACCCACCAATTCACCAAAACCCATCACCAACATTGAGGATGAAACCCATTCCTCACCAACCCATTATCCTACCAAGTTTGAGGGCTTTAAATTCATTCCTCCTAACTTTTTTTTTCTAATCAACACTATGAGTTTTGGCCCCTTGGTCTATCAAAAGGATGGCCAAACTAAAACCTTGCCTCTCATCCATTCTAACATTATTGAACACAATTATCCTACTATACATACCATTTAAAAATAGGATGATGATTCCATTCTCACCTACCTTGGTGTAGAAAATTATTCTATCCACAAGTCTCTTTCTTTGAGAATCAAACCATGTTGAATGAATCTACCATCGATGTCAACTTGGGTACTCAGGAAAATCCCCACACAATCAAAATCAGTCAATCCTTAGATTCTAAAGAAAAATTAAATTTTCCTTCCTTCATGATTGTAACATTGCATTTGCCTAGTCTTATAAATACATGCCAATAATTGACCTCTATTTCCCTCCATAACATTATCACCTATCCTGATGCCAACCCTGTGTGACAAAAGCTTTATAAGATGTATCCTCACATCACACTTCCTATAAAAGAGGATCTTCAACATTTCTTATCCATATACTTCATCTAACCCATAGACTATCCTCAATGGGTTTATAACATTGTCCCTATCACCAAACCCACATGGGGACTTCACCTCTATTTTGACTTTCATGACCTTAACCTTGCTTCTCTAAAGGATCACTTTCCTTTGCCTAGCATTGACCAACTTGTTGACCTTACTGTTGGCCATGAAATGTTATCTCTTATGAATAGATTTTCATGATATAATCAAATCTTGATTTCCCCCAAGGATCAACATAAAACATCTTTCTTCACCCCATGGGGAACATTTTACTATAGGGTCATGCCCTTCGATTTGAAGAATGTAAGAGCCACTTACCAATGTGCCATGACTTATATCTTCCATGACCTCATTAATAAAATTATTGAGGACTATGTAGATGATCTCCTTGGGAAATATAAACATCACAAGGAACACCTAACTATTCTCACCATTATCTTCAAACACTTTATCCATTTTCACATCAGGTTAAATCTTAAGAAATGCATTTTTTTGGTCCTATCTGAAAAACTCCTTGTCTTCATCATCTATCTCCAAGTAATCAAAGTAGACCCTACAAAATTCTAAGCCATCCTTGAGATGACACCTCTAACCCACCTTAAACAACTCTATAGCCTACAAGGCAAACTCTAATCCATCTACCATTTTATCTCTCAACTATCTGATAGATGTCAACCTTTCCACCATCTACTCAAGAAAGACACTTCTTTTAAGTGGACTAAAGACTGTCAATAGCCCTTTGATTCTCTCAAAAAATACCTTCTTTCTCCACCAGTTCTCACCCCTCCTAAAGAGGATCAACCCTTCTACCTCTATATATCCACCACTAACCATTCTCTAGGGGCAATGCTTACACATTGGGATGAACAAAATAAGGAAAAAGATATCTACTATATCAGTTGAACACTTATAGAGTATGAAACTAAGTACACCCATATCGAGAAGCTTTGCCTTACCCTCATCTTCATAGATACCAAACTTCATCACTACTTCCTCAATCATAAAACCTACATCATCACCAACACTAACCCTATCAAGTATATGCACTCTAAACCATACCAAAACCAATATATGGCTAAGTGGATCATGTTCCTCATTGATTTCAACCTTGAGTTCCTCTAGCAGAAGTCAATCAAAAGGCAATTCATTATCGACCAATTTCCCAAAACTCCTTTACCAAACCATCAACACCTTTCTCTTACATTTCTAGATGAGTCTATTATGACCCTATCTTAGGAAGACATCACCTATCAAATTACTCTACTCTTAGATGGATCCAAATTCCAACATGGTAGGGGTGATGGAGTTGTTCTCATTCCCCTTGATGGAGAACCCATTCCTCTTTCTTTCAAACTTGACTAGGAGTGTACCAACAACATAGCTAAGTTTGAAGCCCTAGTAATAGGTCTCCAAACCACTTTATCCTTGGGAGTCAAAACCATTACTATCTTTGGTGATTCCCAACTTATCATCAATGAATTTAATGGTTCCTACCAATGTAAAAATGACATCCTTAAAAAGTATAAATAATTAGTTGATGTACTTTTTTCATCATTTGACCATTATTCTATCCAATCTATTTTATGATCCACTAACAAGTTTGCAGATACAATGACTTCCCTTGCTTCTCAAATCCCAACTCAACCTACCACTTCCAAATTATTCATCACTATTCACCATTTCATCACACCCTCATATATCCATTCTAACCTTCCTACCATTTGCAGTGTGGAAGGATCTACCTTAGACACTTGGTATGAACAAATGTTTAACTACCACAATCTTAGCACAGTTTCTCCTAACCTCTCTAAGAATATGTGATGAGCCTTCATCCAAACCACTTCCTATTATACCATATTAGGAGTAATAGTGTACAAATGTGGTATTGATGGCCTTTTTCTCTATTATCTTCATGGTCATAATGCATGTCATGCTATCAAAGAAAACTATGATAGAATTTGTGGTAGACACTTTAGTGGCCTAGTTATTGCTAAACATATCCTTCACCTTGGCTACTATTGGCCCACCCTTAATCAAGAATGTTTTGACTATCTAAAAAAGTGTGTTAAATGTCAATAACATGTTAATTTTCATCATTTACCTGCACATGGCCTTCAAACATCCAAAGACCTTTGACCTTTTTCACAATGGGGATTGGACCTCATCGAAGAAATCAACCCTCATTCTTCACAATGTCACCACTCTATCATCACCGCTACCAAATACTTCACTAAGTGGGTAAAGGCTATTCCTATCATTTCCACCAAAGCAAAAAAGATCGTTGACTTCATTAACTACCTTATAATCTATCATTTCAGTGTTCCCCATAAGATCATCACTAACAATGACAAATCTTTCAAGAACAAGCAAGTTGAAGGTCTTTACAATGCCTTTGGCATCAAACTTAGTTTTTCTTCATCTTACCATCCATAAACAAATAGACAAGATAAGGCTTCCAATAAAATTTTGAACAAAATGCTAACCAAGGTCATACAATGCTTTAGGCTAGGATTGGCACTTACATATCCCCTTCACTTTATGGGCCTATCACACTAGCATTTAAACCTCTACTATTGCTACCCATTTCTCCTTTATCTTCGAGGTGGATGTAGTCTTGATTCTCAAAGTATAAATTCCCTCTCTTTACATATCATTACAAGACATTATTTCTAAAAGTGAATATCATCATGAACGTTTAGCCTAATTGGAGCTACTTGATGAACATCACCTCGTAGCCTTTAACCATCTTCATGTCTATTAAGAGTGCATTATGCGTGCCTATAGAAAAAATTTGAGAGAGCAAGAATTCAAAATTAGAGATCTCATCCTGAAATATAACCAACATGTCACTAACATGGAGAAAATCAAAAGAGGAAAGTTTGCCTTTAATTGGCTTGGACCCTACATCACCTAGAAGTATAGATCAGGGGCTTATCATTTTTCCTCCCTCAAAGGCAAACTAGAACTTGAGCCTCTTAATGCTTTGCATTTGCATCCTTTCTTCTATTAAAACAAGGATCAAACTCACCTTCTTTTCTAACTTAAGCTTGTCCCTTCATTTACGAGGTTTTCCACCTTGACATTCTATTTTTCCTTTACTTTTGAAGACAACTTGATTCAAACAAAACCATGTGATTATCTATCACAGTTATTTCCTAATCTTGAATATGGGTACCCTGGCTCTACCCATATCATGCTTCTCATGGATACTTTCTATCTTATACAAGATGAAATCCCATGGTCCTTGTCTCTCAAAAACCCATTCGTTTCCACCCTTGACTACCTTCTTGTGCTAAAAGTTTGCCCTCATAAAGGTACACCTTTAAGCCTTATTAGACTTTTCCATATCTAAAACTAGCATTCAAACTATTTGGGATACCAAAATATATCATTTGGATCATAAAATTTCTAGCATTTTGTAGACTACTACCTTAAAGGATAGTTGCCCCATTTCTTGAACGTTGCTTAAAAGATAGACTACTCCCTTGAAGGACAACTATCAAACTTGAACAAATCAAAAACTTAGACCAGTCCTTCAAAGGATGTATAAGTCAAATATATATTAAAATAAATTCCTTAAAAGTTTCTACATCGATCAGCTTCACAAACTTCTGAAAATAAAAAAAATCAAAAGCATAAACGGACCCTTTCTCAAAAATAAAATAAACATCCCAAGAAAGTTGCAATCAGCTTTCCCTTCGGAAGACTGCCCACATTGATCAATCTATGCCTTGCTTAAGACATGTACTTGTCTAAATTTATTTCTTAGGTCACTAATAAAAGGGGTAAGCTTGCCCACATAAGGTTATCTTCCCTATTCACCCATCTACCATTCACTTACCACTGATTCCCCATCTTCCATTCTCTATGAATCAAGGGATTTTAAGCTTACTAGACACAATATGATCAAGACATAATTTTATTAGCCAAAGTATTCTTATGTAAAGCATTCAAAAATGCTAATGCTCACTAAGCCCTACCTAACTTTGGTGATGGTTTTTGGTCTTTACCAATGAAAAGGCATCATGCTTCTTTTCTTTCCCTTCTATTGTTGACTATTGGAAACTTGTGTCTCTTAATTCTCCAACATTTTCACCTTTTCATAACCTCACCCCAAAACAAAACAAGGCCTCTATCTTGGATATTCCTTCTCCATCAATTAGTTTTTAGAGAGTATTACTCTCCACCCTTTATCGACCCACTTTCTTCAAATTGGAACTAACGTTACCTTCAACCAAACCTAGACCATGTGGTAAGTCAAATTAGGGCAACTTATTTGAAAATCACCTTGACCTATTTGGGGAATCTCCTTCCCTAGGATTTTTGGAGATTACTCTTCTCCTTTTCCTTCCTCTTTTACCAATCATCCAATGAAAATTGGAACTACATACATCCTAAAGTTTTTGTTGGATACTATGTCTACAAAACTATGTAGGTAGTGTTCATTTGCCTAGTGTAACTGGAGTTAGCTTGGCCATCCCTTTCTTCTCAACCATCAACCATTGAAAATTATCCTTAAACATTTACACCATGTCCACCTCAAACATTGACCACTTTTTACCCAAACCTTTTGCATCTTTTTTACAGTGACCTTTTTGTGGTATTTTTTACCATACCAACTGACTTTGCCATGTTGAACATTCAAACATTTAAACATTTTGCACTTAGTACACGACCAAAACATTGACATCCTCTATGAGATCACTTCTAATTTAAGATACCCACACATGATATCACTTCTAAATTTGGATACAACCACAGACATTGATCTATTTTGCTTAGAAGGCTAATAAGTGTACCCATCCATCACAATACGATCATGTGGTCTATTGGTCACCTATTTTCTTAGCATTGAACTTTTTTTTACCAACATTGGCATCCTTAGTATTTACATGATCTCATCTATCACATCTTTGTCACATCTTGTGCACATGTTTGAATTGTAAATGCCTAGCTTTTGAACCACCCTCTTGTCACTCACCTTTATGACTAACCCTAAACCATTCATCAAACCCCAATCCAATTCATCTTTTTCTCATCATCTCCTAGTTTAAGGGGGAACTCCTCCCATACTTGGGTCAAACCAACCTTCAACCACATAATACATTTTTTTATATCTTGTAGATGTAAGCTACATAACAAAAAGGGGGAAAATGTACACACTAGAAAACCACACACTCAGTTCTAATCATCAAAGTGCCTTGATCATCCCTTTTACACTTCATCATAAAAATGACATATTTTTATCTAACCCATTCATCTAACTTATCTTGACTCACCTTGAGTCTCAGTTAGCTAAAGTTAGCCAACTTGACTCACTCTTTCTAACTAACACCCTTTTCTACCCATTTCACCCAGTTTTGCCTAGTACCTCAACCACTGATGGTTGAGGAAACCATCAATGATTACCCCAACCATTGATGGTTAGGTCCCTGAGTTGGTAACACATCACCAACTCTTTTTGAGGCAATTGAGAACAAAATTTAATACTTTCTTCTGCCTCATCTTCTAACATATCACAACACCTCATAACCTACAATCTTATCTTCTTACTCCATCACCTTTTAATTATATTAGGAAGTGAGTAAGAGGAAAAATGGATCAAAAAATACATATCTAAATTCTTCATACAGGTACTCAAGTATTCTAGGCATTCAAGGATTCTTCATGCAAGTTTCTCCAATAGCCACTAACCCAAACCTCTAGTGAATTTCTTCTAGCTTTCCTTCAAGAACTGTTATGCTACCAAAATCTCTTTAGGTTTAGGTAAGCATTTGATTGATTTCATTTCTATCTCCTTTCATCTACTTGAATATCTTTATCAGGATCCTCCTTCTCACACCCTTCCCATCTCATTTTGATTACTTTGGACCCTCTACCTTTTTATCCTACCATTACCAAACCTTGAATAGACCTATACCCTTAGCCATACTAGATCTATAAACCTCTTCCAATATACCTTTTTGACATTCCTAGTCTCGATAGGTAACCACTGATAGTTACCTAAACTATTAATAGTTTGTCTAATCACCAATGGTTACCTATAACCATCGATAGTTAGCCTTTTGTGACCCAAAACCCTTATTTTTTACCATTTAACCAACCCCTGACCAAGACCTTATTTTCCCATTTTCTATACCAGACTAGACCATAACAGAACAGAACATTCATTTAGTAAATTAGCATCTCTTTTGTTAGTTTATTATATCTTTAGCTTACATTATCAAAGTATTCATCTTATTTAATTTTGTGTAAGCTTTCTTTCATCCATCTATTTTTAGCATTAACTTGATTTACGGGTGTGGATTGATAGCCTCTATAGATAGCTCATGATTTGTTGGATCTAGCCTTAGCTAGGCAATCCACCCTTCCTTTTTATCTAATAAATAAGCTTGCTTTGAGTGATTTCTTATGAAAGTCATCTTCCCCTATCAAAAGAAGAGTTCTCCACTTTATCTAGTTCACGTGCACATTTCTACCAAGTTTTTCTATCATATCTATTTTCCCCTTTTCTATAACTTTTATCTCTTTATTTCTTTTTGGTCATAAAAGTGAAAATTCTAGCTTAAACAAGACCTCCTCAATGTCCCTATCTATCTATATGGGCATTAGGCCCTATATATCTTATCAACCTAGTTACTAATATATCTTAGTGACCCCGCTATATATAAAACTCTCCTTGGCAGATAGATAGGCTATAGTTTCTAGTTATGCTCGAGAGGCCGAGCCATATAGAGGGACTCTCCCCCCTATCTGTCTATATGGCTCTCACCCCAATATATAGATAGAGATAGAGATAGAGATAAGGGGTTTCTAGGGGGTCTAGATAGGGGTTTCTACTCTAAATAGCAACTAGGTTGCTCTCAATATCTAATATCTTAGCAACTGGGTTGCTAAGTAGCAATCAAGTTGCTTGCAATATCTAATATCTATAAAGGGGCACCATACCATATAGATATATAAGGGTTGCTCTCAATATCTATATAGGTGAGGATAAATATATAAGGATTCACTATAAGTATTTATTAATAGATGGGGGATGGGTGGGGATTAGATAGACATGAGATATGTAAGGGGTTGCCCTCAATATCCAATACCTATATAGGGGTAGTCAAGGGGGTTGTCCTCTAGGCCCTCAACCCAGTTACTACTATAGTGATGGGATGGACCCATCTCTCTAAGGGGGTCATTTATGAGTGGTTCACTATCACTCACCCTAACTTTTATATGGCCACTATCCACCCTCCCCAGACAGATAAGGGGTTCCTCGACACTATAGAGTTTAGTTAGCCCATCATCACTCTATATATCACATAGAAATAGATAGGGGGTTGCTCCACTCTATCCCATAGTGGATTTGATACTCCATCTATATATGGGGGTGCCATTCCCCCATCTATATAATCTTTATTATCCAATCCCCACCCCATCCCCCATATATTAATAAATACTCGTAATGAATAAGGCATATATATTATCCAATCCTAATTGTTAGTTACTATAATACTCATACTATAAATCTATCCAATCCAATCCCCATCTAAATAATCATCATAGCTCAAACTTAGATTTGATCATCCAATCTCAACTTGATTTCTAAGAATATTCATATCTCAAATTAGATAGATGGAGTAGCAAATCCAAGCACATAGATTATTTGTCTCAATTGTTACTTATCTATCCAATCCCAGTTACCTTTTATATATATATATATATATATATATATATATATATATATATCTGTGTGTGTGTGTGTGTGTATAATACTAAGCTAGGTCTCAAAATGATGATTGAATTCATAACTATAGAGATCAGATCTGGGTGATGAGATCTATAGGGTGTCAACTATATATGCTCCATAGATCAATAGGGCCCTAGTTATGAGCTATAAACATGCTATATAGAGTAAGGTTTTGTTGTCCTAGATAGAGTTGGGCATAAACTATATCAAGAGGGAGCATAGACCTTATTTATCTATATATATATATATATATATATATATATATATATATATATTCATCTATATATCTATATGGTTACCTTATCTATCTATATGATTATAGTTCCTAACCTTGACTATTAAAGTTAAAGATTTGAATGATGAATGAATGGATTAATCCTATATTCACCCCCATAGCTATATAGGCCTATCCCTATTGGTTGTTCTCACAATACAATATCATATCATATGGAGAGAGGGGGGTGCCCTATAACTATATGGGCATAAAAACCCAACCCCCATAGATTAAATATGTAGCGTAGTGATCCTCACCTCATAATGTGATCTATAGGATATATAGTTTCTCATCTCTAGTTGGGAGTTGGCCCTAATTGCTAACCAATTTAGAGGGGCCATATCCACACTAGATAAGGGTTGTCTAGATATAATCAATATATCAGGCTCCCAGATGGATTGCCTATTGCCTCCTCGATCTTAATGACTATAGATTATAGATAGTCACCCCCCCAACCCATAGATAGGTCCATCCATCTCTGGATCAACCCCTAGATAGATAGGCCATCAGCTCTATCTATAGAACTCACCCTATATATAGCTCCATAGCCCAACTAGATTTTACTCATAAGGAACATATATCTTTTTCAATTGGCACCCCATCTATTAGGGTGTCGACTAGAGATAGGGGCCCTTACCCCTATATATATATATATATATATATATATATATATATATATATATATATATATATATATATATATATATATATATATATAGGATAAGATAAGATAAGATTCACTACGCTCAAGATAATATATATAGGTGGGGGGGACTCTCCCTCCCCCATTTTGGGTAGGTCATTTACGCCCCTATATCTATATATATATATAGGCACCCACTCACATATAGATAGATAGATGGGTAGATAAATGTGGTCTTCACTCTCCCCCAACTTGAGGATAAGATCAATTTGATAGTCTCTATCCATCTAGACTGGTGCCCAGATAACCAGATAGCCAGCTAGACCTTATATAGAGAGGGGGACCATATAGTTATAGGGGATATATATGGGTAAGGGAATATATAATATAGATCTTAGATCTTAGATAGATGAAGGGCCATATAGATCTATAAGTGACCACCTATATATCTATCTGGGAAACCCCCTCCCTATATAATCTATATGGGATTCTGTGATATCAATGTTGTGTTATATCATGCATGTATCCATCCAATGATTAGATTATATATGTGATATCAATATTATTTGTCATCAATCATATCACAAGTAGATGCCTAGATAGATAAGATATATAGGGAGGGGGTCTCAAAATCTATCCATCTTAAGGGCATAGGGGAAGCTCAGTGCATTAGATTATAGACATGAAATTATGTAAGATAGAGTAAAGCCTAGATAGGTGGCCCAACCTTGTATAGATATAGAGGCCCAAAATAGATAGGATAAACCTAGACCCTAGATAAGGGCCCAACATCTTATAGATATAGGGGCCTGGATAGGGAGGGCCAACCCCATATAGATATAGAGCTCCCATTCAAAGTAGAGGCCTGGTGGCCCTAAACTATCTATCTCTGTTTGGCCCATATATAGAAAGAGGGGGGCTATAGATTAGATAGGCCCCAATGCCTCTACTCTACTTCTAATAGGCACTCAAATCCCCCTATCTAATATAATCACCCCTAACTATAGATAATCATTCTCCTTACCCCCCCAACCCTGGAGGAGATTGAGCACTCACCTAAATGACCTACACTTTATTCTAGAGGGGGAGGCCTGACACTCTCTATATGGCCCTCATGGCCTAAGGAATTCTATTCAGTCTAAGGCCCATCTTATCTTAACTTAGTAGAGCATGTCTTATCTTAACCCACTGATATTTATTTGAAGGCCTATCCACTATAGCACCCACTTAATATACCTTCTTCTTCTCCACATTCAAAGGTAGGATGTAGGCTGGGTGATCAAATTCATATGATTACATGAATTAAAACCATGAATTAAATCACACACTCACTATTAGAACCATGAATCACACATGCTAATATAAATATATATCTCACTATTCCATCATATCTATCTAGTCATCTATTTGGATCATGGGGATATGGTTGGATGACTAGGGTTGGTAAGAATAGAGACAAGATAGAAACAATTTATAAGTAGAGATCTTATTCATGATTAATGAGATAGATTGGTGGGTAGTCAAGTTCTACTATATAGTTGCCCTACCTAGCCATATCTCTATATACAAGCCCTTTATTCCCCCAATGGAATAGAATTAATGGGAGGACCTTTCTCCAAAATAGATAAATAGAGGGGGTTTCACCTATTTTATATATGGTTCATTCTGGACTAAACATAAGGTGTAGATGTAATAATAGATGGGAACTCAACCCAAATCCAACCCCTCTATAAATCCCTATCTATCTAGCAACCTATATCTAGTCTGATCAGAGCCCTTATCTATCATATCTATAGGGCATCATGCCTTATTTATCTATAGGGTGACTAGAGCCCCTATCTATTTATAGGGTAAGGTGACCAAATCCTACTCTATCAAATTGGTGACTAGATCCTACTCTACTAGATGATCAGCCCCTATCTAATCCCCATTAAACTCTATATGGATATATATGGGGTGTTAGTGAAACTATATACTATGGGGAGTGCTAAAAAAAATATACCGTGCCAATGCCAATGTCAATTAATCTTTATCTCTATCTCTATATTGTGGGGGGGCATACTATAAATATAGAGGGGGCTAGTAACTAACTCTCTATCTAACTATATGGAGGGGTGGGGGCCCTCTAACTCTAAAAATTTCTATATGGGGGGAGATATGAGGGTGGGCCCCATCACCATCACCAACATTAGCTATATAGGGGGAGATATGAGGGTGGGCCCACCCACTATCACCAACATTAGTTATATAGGGGGTCACTATATATAGTTAGAGACCAACTATCATATGTATAGAGGGGGGTATCCCCCCATCCTATAACCCAGAATAGAGAGGGGGCCAACTATTTATCTATCTATAGTTAGAGACCAACTCTCTTTTGGTGGCTAATGAGAAGTGGATTAGTTTAAGACTAAAGAATGAAAAGACAAAACATGTGTGAGTTATTTAGACCTAATTGATATATCCAAGCAAGTTTGAAGTATTGAGAGGGTTATAATAGTGAGAGGATGTGATGAAGGGGATGTTAATCTAATAAACCTAGAATGTTAACCTACATCAACAAATAAGAGAATAGAGGTCTGAGGATGCTCTTGATGTGTTAGAGGAGCTCAGTCAAAGGTTAAAGAACACCAAGTGATAAGCACATCAATTAATTAAGGAGACTAATGAGATCATGGTGAAATTTAGTCATATGGAGCTAAATTTGGTCAAGAAACAACATTGAAAATCTCTTATTTGTAGAAATTAAGGTATTTTAGCTTTGTCTAAGGTATATAGTTATTTCTTGATTTTTTATTCTTCAAGCCTCTTCATATCAAATCCAATATTCTCCAAGCTAATGAAAAAACATGGAAGGTTTATTATAAGTATTAAGATCAATTTTATAACTTGAGGCCTATCACTAACTTCTCCTCAGTCTATACAATAGCTAATGTTCATCTACAACAGCCATTTATAAGGCCACTTCAAGGAAAATATCTTATCATTCATGGAAGTCACTTAGTAGTGAGTAGGTCAAGGATTAATAATGAGAAGATTAAAAAGTGTAAATAGAGCCACCATTGGCCTATCTCAATGTTTCTACCTATTCTCCAACATTATGTCTTAGTCCATATAGTGAGGTCTATAAGCTTCTTAAGAACTAGGTTAATAAATGAAGATCAAAGCTTTCATTCTAAGTGGTGTGATCAATGAGAAGGTAGAGAAAGTGTAGGATTAAATTCTCTAGGATGACCCAATATCATCTTATCTCATTTCTCAAAGTTTTTTTAGTCTGTATAGTGGTTTAATATACATCTATAACATTTCAATGAAAATAATGAAACTAGAAGTGTAATCAATGAAAGGCAGAGTATGTGGAGGTCATTTAAGACCCAAGTGGGAACTCCAATAAAACATGAGAGAATTGAAAAGAATAGTAGTTGAGATTGAATTTATAGTAGGTTAAAGTATGCAATACACAATCTTAGCCTTAGAAAACATCACCTACAACCAAGACTAAAAAGGGTACTCACAATAAGGATGCTAGATGACAAGAGTAGAGGTGAAGATTAAACATCAGGGTTAAGTATTGGTATATGTGAAATAAGATAAAGATACACACTTATGATATGGGGAGTGAGCCAAAAAGTATCTTTATGAGTCATAAATACCTAAACAAGGATATCTTTAATGGAAAAAAACACCTATAGCCAACTTGGATATGAAGATCAAACAATAAGGTTAGGTCTTAGTCTGTGTGCAATGTGAAAGAAATATAAGGATGTATGTACTTGTGGGAAATATTGAAGAAAATGAGAAGGTATAGAATTTATTGTAAAATTATATTAGCTATATATCTCATAGTCAAGATACTAAATGAATAGATAGACATATGGGTCTATGTACAAAAGAAAGGAGAAGACAAAGATTCAATGAGGTCATAAAAGGGCATAAGTACATGTTATGGACTTAACAAAGGTTGAAAAGGATTTAAGTAAATGTTTTAAATATATCTTAACTTTTCTAATATATTAATACAATGATCTCTATATGCCTCGTATTCTAAATGAGTCTATAATCTTGAAATTTCCACCTATGGTTGTGTATGGAGATAATAGGAGTTTGATTGTGTGGGGTACTAGGATGGAATCAAATAGTTTCTCCAAGATAAGATGATGGATATAAATATTATGATGATTAAATAAGAACTTAAAATATGTTAAAAATACTCAAGGGTTTCATGATCTAAATCCTTCATTATGAGAATAAAACTTACAACCAGTATTGGCAAAGGCAATTGTGTTGAAGGAAACAAGGATAGATTATATGGTGATAGGGTGTATAGGACTAAGAAATGACTAATGGATGGAAAGGACAATGTGAAAAGAATCATACAAAATTATAAACTCCTTATTTTCATTCTCATACAATCATGACTGGGTGAAAAGAAACAAAACTCAGTCACATACCCATGAAGCATGAAAAACTCAGGTAGCTTACTAGCTAGTTTTGGGATAAATGCATTTTGGGGCATCTATATGTACAATAAAGTTATAAAATTTGGTAAATTTTGTGTTCATGAGTGCATTAATATGTCTAGGATATTGGTTAGGTCATATAATAGTTGACATATCCACTATTTTATCCCAGACCTAGGCCACTCTAGTTGCAGGGTCTATTCAAGAGACCTAGAGATTTACCTGAGGTCAAGAGCATAAAACAAAGTTTCCAGACCTTATGAATGGATTAAAAGGTACAGTAAAATAATTTAAATTAAATCCATAAATGCTCAAGTGATAATACATTTCTTTTATCATTCTAAGTACCCTTAAGGGCTTACAAAGGAGAAGTAGTCTTTATTGGTTGAATATTTTATCGATCAGCGTACTGATAAACAAAATAAGTTTAATCATCCAAAGTAGGAAGATTGGTCAGAAAAATGTGTAGGTTTACCACATCAAAAGGAGACTAATCTCTCCTCTCATCAAGGGGAGGTTCCCTATATATATATATATAGAAAAGAATACTCAAGGGTAGGATAAACCATCCATCTCTCTTTTTTCAAAGATGATGCATGAAAATCAAAGGAAAAATCTTAGGGATAATGACAGAAAGTACTCCTCTTCTTTTAGAAGTACCATTCAGAAAACCATAAGAATCTTCCTAGTGGTAATTTCAAAATGTAACCAAGGATGTAGTAATTAGCAAAATTGAGATGTAGCACAAAGTCTCCACCTAAATTGCCCAAGAGTGAGATATGAAAGACAATGAGGGCACAAAGTCATCCCAAGGTCTTTTACATAGAAACAAAAATAAAACACACTAAAAGAAATTATGGGGGCACAAAGTCTCTCCATAGTTGACTTCAGGACACCTTCCTGACTACTTTCACTAATTTTGCTTGTTGAATTAAAAGAACAAAAAATATATTAAGAAAAAAGACATAAGAATAGTTTCCCCAACAACAAAGATATCACAACACAAAGTCTAAAAAGTCACTTGCTTTCTTATTTCAATAACAAAATATGATCAACAATCTGAGCTCAAAGTCTCAGTAATGCTTTTCAATTTGGGCAGTGTTTAGTTTCTAATAATCAGAGAGAGAGAGAGCCCTAAAACAATAAAAGAGAGTCCCTTATATAGCCTCTTCAAGGACTTGGGAATAGTAACACATCATGTTGCATTGAATTTTATTAAGAAGACATGCTAGAATTTAGAGGCATTTACCCATTTGCTTTTCTCAATGTAGAGAAATGGGTCACGCTATTGAAAGTTTACATCTTTTAATGTCCACCTAACGATCTACTTCTAGAAACATATTTGATGCATAAATGTTTCTGGTCCTTCCTCATCATTCCTCCTTTTTTGGTTATTTGAATCAGGTCCTTGATCTAATTCGATGCTATGTTCCTTAGTTGCTTTCTGCTAGTCTTTTGAGAACCGTACAAAAGATGACACTTGGTAGCTTTTGCTTGCTTCAGTAGCTTAATGAAGGCTCACTACAATCTTTACTTAGAAAAAGAGATTTTAAAGGAAGAAACTGTAGATGTTGACACGTGGCAACTTCTATCGATCTTTTAGCTACCTTTGAAAAGTCTTCAAGACTTATATTAGTTTCCTATGAAAGATGACACGTGGTAGCTTTCACGACATTTTATGAGAGACAGGTGGCATGTTCTAATGCTTTGAAACTGTCTCAATAGATGACATGTGGCAGCTTCTGTTGTGACCTTCTGAGTGATACATGGCAGCATTGCAAAATTTCTATTTCTTTAGACTTTTCCTTTAGAGAAAAAGTCTGAAGAAATTATTTCAAACAATTTGTCTAAAGGAATTGTCGCTTTGTCACTTTTGCCAAGGGAACTATTTTGAAGGAAATCCCTTCACTCTTTTGGCCTTTAAATTGGTCCATTTGCTTAGTTCCTTCCCTCCATAAGGGCTATTTGAGCTCCAAATTAGCCTTTCAAGTTTTTGCAATGGTTCACTTTGGCTTCTAAGTTTCCTTTAAAAGAGTTGTTTATCCCTTAGAAATTTTCCTTAGTTTATTTTATGTGAATCTCAACATGTGACACATGGCAGCATCCACTGTGAAATAGGCGAGGACATGTGGCAGCTTCCGTTGCTCTTAGAAACAAAGTGAAATGAGGCTTGAAAGATGACATATGGCACCATCTACTAGGTTCTGTCAAGATTTCATTTTGGTCTATTTATTTCCTTAGTCATTTTTGCCTCAAAAATTCCCTTCACAAGGGCACTTGTGTCTTTGATGCTTGGGGCACTCCTTTGAACTTGTCATTTGACACGATCGATTGAACCAACTTTGGTTCAACAGTTCAATGGTTCATTCCCTTATTTTTATTGACTGCTTGAACCAAGATTCTTTGAAACAAGCCTCGTTAAACCCATTGAACATTAAACCCATTAAACCTTTTGAACCCGATTGAACTAGTCCTAAAAATGACTAAATGTCAAAAATTTGTTCTTTTGATTGAACCTGCATGTAGAAGCCTTTGAACCTATTGAATCATTAGTCCCTTGACTGAAAAATCTTGAATAAATCCCAATTTTAAAAGCTTAGAACAATTTTTTGAAATGGGAAGAGATATTTTGGTCTTACAAGACCAAAATAGCTTATATGTTGCCCTAAAAATGAGTGACATTTTTTAGGTACAATAGCTAGCTACAATTAAGAAACTTCTATCAATCGTAAAAAAGAATTGAAGGGAGTATAATCTAGAATCTCCAGTGTCTTCATGTGTACCTTTAGGCTATGGAGTCATGTTACCCAAAAATGAAAGGCATCAAAAATAGAAACAAACAAAACAAAATAGAATTAAAAACTATATAAATATACATGTGTACATATGAAATGATCTAATACTTCAAGAGTTGAAGTGTTTCAAATGTTGCCCACTGTGAGGCAGAGAAAAGAGTGTGCCATTTTGATATTTCAGTAGAAAGTTATTTTCACCATTGTGTTGATGAATTATAAAAGGGCCTCTCCAAAGGGAGTCAAACTTTCCATGCATCCCTTTTGGTTCTCTCCTTTTGTCTCACAGCAGGACTTGATCCCCAACCTAGAAATCATGATTTCTAGCCTTCCAGTCAGAGTTTCTTTACTAGACTTTGATGAGCAGCAATTCGGTCCACCACCATGGTTCTCTATTCATTCAACTCAATCAAGCACATGATTCTCTTATCAAGAGAGCTTTCATATGTATGATCTTCAATTATCTTTGCCAATTTCAAGGCTAGCAATTTTAAGGTGATTGGTATCTCAACCTTGATACCATAAAGAAGTTGAAAAGGAGACATACCAATTGCCCTTTTTGGTGTGATTCTATCTAGCCATAGAGCATCAACCAATGCTTTATGCCATGTCCTTTGATTGTCATCTGCTAGCTTCTTGATGATATTTACTAGGTTCTTATTGCTTGATTCAGCTTGTCCATTCTCTTATGGAAAATAATCAAAAGAATGGGAGAGTGTAATTCCATAATGGAAATAGAACTGTGTAATCTCCTAGGAGGTGAAACAAGCTACATTATTAGTAACAATTTTGGTTGGAACTCCAAACTTGGAAATGATATTCTCCTTGAGGAAATTGCATACAACTTTTGAGTAGCATGCTTAGTTAGGATTGCTTCTACCCACTTGGTGAAATAGTCAGTTGTTGTAATGACATAATCATGTCCAGCACTTGAAAATGGGTTTATATTCCCAATAAAATCAATCTCCCATTACTAGAAAGATTCTTCTATAATCACTGGCTTGAGAGGTAGGGCAGTTAACTTGGGTCTTCCAACAAATTGCTGGCAGGGTTCACATTTTCTCACCCACTTATATGTATCTTGGAAAAGAGTTGGCCAGTAATACCTGGCTTGCAAAATCTTGTGAGCAGTCATAAGAGCAAAAAAATGTCCTCCACAAGCTAGATTTTGGAAAGATTTTAAAATTTGGCTTTGTTGCTCTTTGTCTACACAATGAAGGAATACTCCATCTATGTTTCTCTTGTATAGCCCGTTTTTCCTAAAGACAAAATTGGCAGCTTTAAACTTGATAGTCCTCCATTATTTATAAGACAAATGAGTAAGACATTCACCATCAATAAGAAAATAAGCAATATCTGAATACCACTTATTGGTAGTGGAGACAAAAAATATTGTTGGTGTGTCTTCCACTTTAGCTTCTTCATGTTGTGTATCTTTTGGCTTGTTAGTAATTAATTGGCATAGGCCTTTTCCCCTTACCAGCTTTGTTAGCTTGATGTCTAGATCAAACTTCTAGATCTTTGCAATCTAACTACCTCTTTTTGTGCCAAACTCCTACTAAGTTAATATGGACTTGACTGTAGTGACATAAACTAAGGTAGTAGTGTGTGAATTCAGGATATAGAAGCAGAAATGTTTGACTACTTTCACCACTACGTAAGCATGCTTTTCTATGTTTGAATATATGGGTTTTGAGAGGGAAACTCATGAAATAAATGGGAGATTTTATACCTTCCTTGTCTTATTGAACAAGAATTACTAAAAGCATGTGTTCAAAAGCATAGCTGTATATGATGAAATCTTTATTGTAATCTGGACAAACCAAGGTAGGGGTGTGGGCAATGGCAGTCTTGATATCCTGAAATGTTGACTTGACTTCTTTAGTCTAGCTGAAGGTGATCTTCCCTTTTATCATGTTCACAATATGTCTAGTCTTCTCACCAAATTTAGGGATGAACCTCTGTAATAAATTCACCTTTTCGAAGAAAAAGTGAACAGCATTTTTACTTGTAGGCAAATTAAGCTCTTGAATAGACTTGACTCTGTCTGAGTCAATCTTCATGCCTTCTTTAGACATAATGTGTCTGAGGAGTTTCCCCTCTATTACTCCAAAAATAGACTTCTTAGAGTTTAAGGAAATACCATTCTGGCGATAGCGCTCCAGCACTTGTTGCAAGTGGCATACATGATCAAAATGGTGCTTTAAAAAAATGGTTAATTCCTCAAGGTATACCACTATGAATTTACCCATCTCATCTTTGAAATCCATGTCCATTGCTCTCTAAAAGGTGGCACCAACATTTATCAAGCCAAAAGGCATTCTTATATATGAAAATGTACCCCAAGGTGTGGTGAATGCAATCTTGTGTTGGTCTGCTTCACTAACTTCAACTTGATTATATCCTGAGAAGCCATCTAGCATTGATAACATCTTTGAACTTGTCACTGTTTGAAGCACTTAATCCATGATTGGCAAAGGGTAATTATCTTTCAAAGATGACTGATTTAGATTCTTGAAATCTACACAAATGTGAATTTCACCACTCTTATTCCTTATAGGCACTATGTTTGCAATCCATGTGGAATGATGGATTGGAAAGATGATTCTAGCATTTAATATTTTTTATATCTCAAACAAAATATTACCTGATATTTTTAGATTATACTGTCTGGATTTTTGCTTATAAGGCATTGAGTCAGCCTTGAGAGGAATATCATGGCAGATTTCATCAGGGCTAAGAGACTTCAAGTCATCATAAGAATATGCTAAGACATCCATGTATTGATAGAGTAAAATGGTGAACTTGAATCTTTCTTCAGGGGTGCAGCACTTACCAATGTTAACCATCTTGGGATTTTATTTAGTATTCAGATTTACTTGATCAAATTCATGAGAGAAGCTTGAATCTATTTGCTATTGTTTGATGAATCTATCATACTTGTCAAACAGTTTCTCAAGAGAAACCAAGCCTTTGAGAATTTTATTTCCTTTCAGCTATAAAAATTCTTCATTTATATCTGAACTAGATTTAGAGGCTGATTCATACTTTTGAGGTTTACTGCCTTCAAAACATAGTTGTTCAAAATTGTCTTTTCGTTCTAAGAAGGCAATGATTTGATGATCATCATTGAATACTTGCCAATGATCAGCATTATCAAGAACACTTGACCTACAGACTAACTCAATAGTATACATATTTTCTTTGAAATCTGAATGAAGAACTAAGAGAGTTCCTGAAACAACAAGTACATCAGCTCTATCATTAGATTCCCTAGGTATGGTAGAAATGTTAAAAGCATCAAAGCTTTCAATTTGGTCCCAAACCAAGTTGCGATAGTGGTGTAATCTTTCATTCTTGGTTTGGTATAATTTTCTCACCTAACAAACCACTAGTTCAACATCCCCTTTGGCATAAAAAAACTTGATGCCTTTGTCTTGAGTAGCCTTCAATCCAAGCAACAGAGATTCACATTCAGTTGTATTATTGGTGTTGCTAAATTGTAATTTGTAATATGAAGGAAACATATCTCCTTGAGGAGATATCAACACAATCCTAACTCCCAAACTGGTAGAGGAGTAACTGCCATCAAATTTTAGAGTCCATACTTCATCAGACACTGATTTTTCTTTGGACTTTTCTTCATTAGAGAGGGAAGGTCCTTCTTCATTTGTATTACAACCTACTAGTTCTTCTACTATTCTAATTGAACTAATTCTTGGGTTGACACTTTCAATAATTTTATTAGATGCTTCATGAACTTCGTATGTAAATAGAAAGTAGTTACCCATACCTGAGGATTAAAAAAGAATTTGAGCTTCAGAGGCTGATGTTTAGGTGACCACGTATTTTGCCTCTTTTTTAGGGAGTAATCTCTTCATTACGCCTTTGACAGGGATCCTTTCCTCAGACAAGTCCATGCTTAGTTTTCTTCCCACATCTTTGCAGAAATTTCATCCAAGTAGGATACCATAAGATGCTGGAACATCAGCCACCAAAACTGTCATCTTGATTCTTTTGTCTGGAAAGGCTACAAATACAAATTGGGCATCTTTGATTTGCCCCAGCAATGGTACTTACTTATTCTCCATGGAAAAATATCTCCCAAATGTCTTGGTCAGTGTGAGGCCAAGAGATTTAGCTACTTTAGTAGGCATGACATTATCAAATGCGCCTGAGTCTATAATACAATTACTTAGCTTGTGACCATCTATTAATAGGGAAACATAGAAAGGTTCTATTTTTCCAAGGGTGACTGGAAGAGTAATGACAAGATTATTTGGAATGGGCATATTCTTTAGGGAATCAAGAGTTACTTTCTTAACCTCTTGTCTTGTAGGGATGGTTTGGTTCTTGACACATTAGACTAACTTATTTAATTGATCAGGATTGGACTATAGGAATTCAAATTCAAACATTTGTATTTTGGTCTTTTTGACATGATCAATTATGTCAAATGGTTGATTTGGACTAGGAACAAAGGGAGGCATTTCAACCTTCTAGGTTTTAGGAGGAATGGGAGGAGGGCTGGTTTGCAAAATTGAAGTAGAAGGTGAAGGTGAAATTGATGTACTTACCTTTAGGGTGATTATCAGATCCTTTAACTAGAAGAATAGAGTGGTTCCATGCTTAACAATTGTAATTGTTGGTTCAGGTTGCTCCTCTATCTTCCCTTTATCAACTTGTTAGACTGATTAGTTCTTAGACCTGGTAAACACTACATATGATCCATCAAAAGCTTTTCTTTTACTTTTGGGTTCATCTTGGTAGTTCAGGAAACCAATGTGGGAGTTGTCAGTTGATTCTTCTTGGTTTTTTACAAGGAGATTAGCGTCATTTTTTTTAATTCAATTTAGGCTAAAAAGAGAAATCCGATTCTGCTTCAAGATATCCCATTGCTGAATTGGTTGGAGGAGCTTCAAGGGCAAGTTTCCCTTATAGGGGAGGAAGATGATTTTGTTGCCCTTGATTCGTGGTAGCATTGCCTTGATATAAATGATTTGGAAATGTCCTTCTTGGCATATCTATGTATGAAGGAGTAGAAGACATTCCTTGTGCCATTTACTTTTTGAGAGCAAGCAACTCATTTGCCAACTTCTACACCATTGGATCAATGGTGCCTGTAGATGAATATTCAGAAGATGATGAGGGTCTATTTTTATTTGGATCTCTTCTTATCTTCCCTACTAAGATGAGATCATCTTCTACCTCAATGGCCAAATGTTCAATTACAGTAAGATTTATTTGACCAGTGCATCTCAAAAGAAAACTTACTTCAGGTAACTGAGAATTAATGAAGAAGCATTTGAGATTCTCAGCTGTAGGTCGAGTCATTACAAGAATTATGTTCCTCAGTTTGTCAAACTTGGCTATGAAGTCCCTCATTGGTTTATGAGGCTCTTTCTTCATCTGTGTGAGTTAAGCCAGAAGGGCATGTGCATCTTTTGTAGGTTTGAATCTGGCTTCAAACTTAGCCTTGAAGGTATTCCAATCAGTTACTGACCAAGCTTGTAGATGATAAAACTAATTTGCAGCAGCACCTTGTAATATTTTTATAAATAGCTTGACTACTTCATCTTCAAATTCTATTCTAATTATGCCACAAGCTATGTTGAAGGTTGCAATGTGTTCATCAGGATGAACTTTCTCATCACCATAGAATTTGGGAAAAAATTTCCTTGAACTACATGGGATCTCATGTACAGGTGGAGTAAGATTGAGAGGACCAAAAGAATACCCCAGGGGCCTTGAGCTGCCATTATAAGATTATGAAAAGAAGGAATAACAAATCTCAGAGGGGTAATTATGGGCAAAGATTTATCGACAGTAGAAGTAGATACTTTATTTGGCAATAGAGACCTGACTTTAGTAGGAGGAAAGCTCTTGGTTCATTAGATATGAGATGGTGAAGGAAATAGACCAAAATTACTTTGTTGTACCAACTCGAATACAGGGTCAATAATACATTTATCCCTTTGGCTTTGTATATACCTTGAATCTGTCAGATTGTGAAATAAAAATAGAAAAGAATTGACCTTGCTTTAATTTAAACCTTGAGGCTTTAAATTGTGCATTCTTTTCTAGTAGCTCTAGTTTTGCAGACCAGATAAAATAATGGAGGTGGAGGAAGATGGTAAGGCTATAAATGGATAATGGGTAGGACACAGAAAGGAGTCGCTAGAGTCTATAATGGATAAGGGAAGGAACTACTTCAATCTAAAACTTGAGGTTTTAGATTGCACATTCAGCATCCCCAGCAGAGTTGCCAAAAACTGTTGGTTGAATATTTTGTCGATCAGCATATTGATAAATAAAATAAGTCTGATCATCTAAAGTAAGAAGATTGGTCAGCCAAATGTGTAGGTTTACCACATCAAAAGGGGACTAATCTCTCCTCTCATCAAGGGGAGGTTCCCTATATATATATATATAGAAAAGAATACTCAAGGGTAGGATAAACCATCCATCTCTCTTTTTTCAGAGATGATGCATGCAAATCAAAAGAGAAATCTTAGAGATAATGATAAAAAGTACTCCTCTTCTTTCAGAAGTACCATTCAACAAACCACAAAAATCTTCATGGTGGTAATTAGAAAATGTAACCAAGGACATAGTAATTAGCAAAATTGAGATGTAGCACAGAGTCTCCACCTAAATTGCCCAAGAGTGAGATATGAAAGACAATGAGGGCACAAAGTTGTCCCAAGGTCTTTTACATAGAAACAAAAATAAAACACACTAAAGGCAATTATGGGGGCACAAAGTCTCTCCATAGTTGACTTCAGGACACCTTCCTAACTACTTTCACTAATTTTATTTGTTGAATTAAAGGAACAGAAAATATATTAAGGAAAAAGACATAAGAATAGTTTCCCCAACAACAAAGATATCACAACACAAAGTCTGAAAATTCACTTGATTTCTTATTTCAATAACAAAATATGATAAACAATCTAAGCTCAAAGTCTCAGTAATGCCTTTCAATTTGGGCAGAGTTTAGTTTCTGATAATTAGAGAGAGAGCCCTAAAACAATAAAAGAGAGTCCCTTATTATATAGCCTCTTCAAGAAGGACTTGGAAACAGTAACACATCATGTTACATTGAATTTTGTTAAGAAGACATGCTAGAAATTAGGGGCATTTACCCATTTGCTTTTCTTAATGTAGAGAAATGTGTCACGCTATTGAAATTTTGTATCTTTTAATGTCCACCTGATGATCTGCTTCTAAAAACATATCTGATGCATAAATGTTTTTGGTCCTTCCTCATTGTTCCTCCTTTTCTAGTTATTTAAATCAGGTCCTTGATCCAATTCGGTGCTCTGTTCCTTAGTTGCTTTCTGCTAGTCTTTTGAGAACCCTACAGAAGATGACACTTGGTAGCTTCCACTTACTTCAGTAGCTTAATGAAGGCTCACTACAATCTTTACTTAGCAAAAGAGATTTTAAAGGAAGAAACTATAGATGTTAACACATGGTGGCTTCTGTCAAGCTTTTAGTTGCCTTTGAAAAGTCTTCGGGACTTATATTAGTTTCTTGTGGAAGATGACACGTGGTATTTTCCACTGCATTTGATGAGAGACACGTGGCATGTTTCACTGTTTTGAAATTGTGTCTCAATAGATGACATGTGGCGGCTTTCGCTGTGACCTTCTGAGTGACACGTGGTAACATTGTAGATTTTCTATTTCTTTAGACTTTTCCTTTGGAGAAAAAGTTTGAAGAAATTCTTTCAAACAATTTGTTCGAAGGAATTGTCTCTTTGTCACTTTTGTCAGGGAACTTTTTCAAAGGAAATCCCTTCACTCTGTTGGCCTTTGAATTGGTCCATTTGCTTAGTTCCTGCCCTTCGCAAGGGCTGTTTGAGTTCCAAATTAGCCTTTCAAGTTTTTACAATAGTTCACTTCAGCTTTTGAGTGTCCTCTGAAATGGCTATTTGTCCCTTGAAAATTTGCCTTAGTTGATTTTATGTGAATCTCAACATGTGACACATGGCAGCATCCACTATGAAATAGGTGAGGACACATGGTGGCTTCCACTGCTCTTAGAAACAAAGTAAAATGAGGCTTAGAAGATGACACATGGCACCATCCACTGGGTTTTGTCGGGTTTTCATTTTGGTCCATTTTTTTCCTTAGTCATTTTTGCCTCAAAAATTCCCTTCGCAAGGGCACTTTGTCTTTGACGCTTGGGGCACTCCTTTGAACTTATCACTTGAATTGACTGATTGAACCAACTTTGGTTCAACATTTCAATGGTTCATTCCCTTGTTTCTATTGATCTCTTGAACCAATATTCTTTGAAACAAGCCTCGTTGAACCTATTGAACCTTGAACCCATTGAACCTTTTGAACCTGATTGAACTAGTCCTGAAAATGACTAAGTGTTGGAAACTTGTTCTTTTGATTGAACATGCCTATAAAATCCTTTGAACCTATTGAACCATTAGTCCTTTGACTGAAAAAGATTAAATAACTCCCAATTTTGAAAGCTTAGAACAATTTTTTGAAATGGGAAGAGATATTTTTGTCTTACAAGACCAAAATAGCTTATATGTTGTCCTAAAAATGAGTGACTTTTTTTGGGTACAATAGTCTTAAACCTCAAGAACCCTAACTAGTGCACCAAATGCAAATATAGAAAGTTTGGTTACTTATATACCAATTATAAACATGGAGGAGATTTATTTGAAGGTGTATGAGCTTATCCCAGCATTGGGAATTATATCTCAGACCCATGACCCATTTTTGACACCACTCACACTAAAAGAAAGCTAAGACAGTCACCTGAAGAGCAACTTCAGATGCTCATACCATATCTCATACTTTGAATTGGACCCAATGGTGTTTATAGGTGTTATAGGGGTCCCCTAAAAGAATATTTTTGAATTAAGAGGTTTTTTGGATGTCTGTTATTTATGAACAATCGTTAAGACCTTATTTGGGTCTTAAACCCTCCTAAAATCCTTGTTGTGCTAGTTTGTAGAGATGGACTTGGAAACCACTTCAAATGACATAATTTTATCCTTAAACCTACCATAAGTTGTATTAGACTCTCATATGATCCTCCACATGTATTTTTTTGTACCTTCATTTGTATGGAATAATATAAAAACTATACTTTTTCATGTTTTTGAGATAAAATAGAGGTTATAAAGAGTTTGGAATGATGTCAATTAATGGAGAAGGTAGATCAATACTTTTTACTTTTAAAATCTTTAAAATATATATTAAATCACTCATAAGTGCCCAAACATTTAGATCTTTCAGTCCAGTAAGAAAATTCTTCAAAAAGGCAAGCTTACCAATGGCCATTTCAAGCTTCTTGTACCTCTATAGTGTTTTAGACCACCAAAATTGACATGGATCATTGTGACAGAATGGTTAAAGTGAATCAAACATTTTTTGGGGGTCTCACACCAGTGGGAGCTCCTAGTAACAAGATCTTCACTTTCTAGGCCTAGGAAGGCTAATTAGGCCTAATTTGACTGAAAGAATGTGATATAAAGGACACTTACACTTAGTTTTAGAACACCAAATTGTATGTGGATATTAAAAGGGATAGAGGTTATTTTTAATAGTTCTCATTTTATCATTATCACCTCCATATTATCCTAGACAAGGAGCTTTGCTAAGAAAAAGGCTACAAGGAATTGTGAAAGAATTCATGATTTTGGTGAAAAGTTGAGTATTTGTAAGTGTTTTAGGTATTTAAATGAATTATTCTAGGTATTATATGTTGTTTTAGAGCCATCCATGGAATAAATTTTCATAATTGGAGTCAAAATCACCTTTTCCCTTCTATGCCTTGGTGAAAAATGAGAGATTTAAGGGGCTAAAAGACTAAATCAATACATAATAGCTCATAATAGGCCTTAGAAAGCTGATAAATGAAAAGGTACACCACATTTGGACTTGTAATAAGTCATAAAATGGGTTTTAATAAGGTTATCAAGTTTGAAAAGGTCTCCAAACTCCGAAATAACTCTTCCTCCTTTCTATGCCATCTTTGCAAAATAAGTTAAACTTAGCTTGGAGAGTCTTTTAGGAGTCTATCAAGATAGAGCTACATCATGCATGATTTTAGGAGTTAAGAAGTAACTTTTCTATGCATTGAAGTCCTATGTTCAAGGAATATGACTTCACCAAGAATATAGAGATTTGGAGCAAGGATTTAGGTACTATGATTGGTCAAACACCACCAATGAAGGAAAAGACTTCTTAAAGATTTTCAAATTAATCACCCATGAATTACTACATCATATTCCCAAAGGTGATAATATATAATAAATGAAATTCTACGTATCCTTTAGAAAGACCTAGTGGATTGACATTTCCTAGTTTTGAGGCTTTTTCTCTCCCTTTCCTCTTTCTTCTCCTATATTGTACTTGTTTTTTCAGTTAAGCAAATCACTCTTTGCTTTTGGTTGTGACTAAAGGCTGCCAAAAAATTTATTCACATTTTGAGAGAGAAATAATAAGCTTTTATTCCTTGATTTTCAAGTTTTTGAGTGAAGTGTATGTGTTTGCCATTGATATAACCTAGTGAAGCATTTATTTTCATGTGTTATTGTCTAGTTATTCTACCTTCATAAGAGATATTTGATGTTCTACAGGTCATATTAAGTGACTAGATTAGCTTTAGTTCAAGCATTGGGTGTGAGTTCATTTCCTTTACATTCCTTCCTTGCATAAACTAAGTTTGTCAAGTCCTTCTTCTAAAACACTTTTGTAGAAGTCATTCCTGAGTATAGAGAATGTGTGCAAGTTTCTCCCTTTCATAAGAGTGTACATTTAAAGCATAAGTGGTCATAAAACATTGGTTCATCACCTTCATTTCCAATTTCCCTTTCAATACCATTGTAAATAGTGTCTTTTTTCACCCTTTTCATTTCCATAATTAGTAGATAGTAGGTTTAAGAGTAAGTTTTAGTGAAATCACCAAGGGAACCAACCCTCTCTAGAAGATTTTCTACATTCCAAAGTCACCCACACTTAGAAAAGATTACATGTTCCAACAAGAGTGAGAAATAACACACTCTATCTTAGGGGCACACTCTTGATTGACAATAGTACTACCTAGAGCTTATGTATCCAAAGGCATTCTAATAAAATATTAAATAATCATGTACTTGGTAAGATTTGGAATGGATAACCTACTACTATAGGGAATACCTTAAGAGGTAGAATAATGTGTCTGAAGGATATTTGTCTTTATCCATTAAAGCTTTTTATTATCTTGGTTGTCTGCATCAAATTCTCATGTACATATCGAAGAGGATGTAAAAGTATCTATCATCATTTGCACTCAAACCATTATCTATCATGACACTATGAATGGGTTTCAAATCCACATAATATTATAAAATTAGGTAACTAAAATTTGAATCATCATCCACATTTTCTTTATCATATAATTTAATCATGGGTATCCATATTGTGATGCCTCTCAATGTACCAATAATATTATCCAAGTGGTTATAAAGTGCATAAGGAGGTATATGTGCATTTTTTAGACACTAAAATTTTCACAACATTTATTTTACAATGTTTTTAACCAATTTATTGATATGGATCTTAAATAAGAATTAAATACTTAATGTCACATGTATTTTAAGTATCCCCTCTTTAATTTGTGATTTTTTAAGACTTTGTGACCCTATTTTCCCACCTGCTTTACCTAAAACACATTTAAAAATAGATATCTCTAAACCCTTTTATCATTTTAAGGTTATTTTGAGCCCAAGTTAGAATATAAGAAATATCCTATATCTTATACCCTTCTCGACGATCTTAAACTTTGATCTTTCACTTTATCTTTCGATGCATTTCCTCTTTGTAGACATTTTTTTTAGTCCCCTTTAAGGTATTTTATGTACATTGTGCATCCCACTGAGTTTTTAATTCAAATTCTAAGAGATTCATATATATACGTAGTTGTTAGAAAGCACTTGAAATAAGCACTATCACATTGAAAGAGCTATACAATGTTATACATTAATTACACTAAATTATTATGGAGATATTTGAATTATTATTAAATTTTCATGCTTGTGCCAAGGGTAATATAGGATAAGGAGCATTTATATCTACATATCACCATTTCACACACACACACACACAAGTGGGAGAACTACATTTGAGTTTGATCCATATTCAAAGCATTAGAAATGTAATGCATTGACTTGTATTTTCAATAGGAATTGACCAAGGTTAGTACAACTCAATCCCTTTCACCCAATTATCCCTACTTAATATTATAAGTGTTTATGTGGGAAATTAGGGTTTGATAATCTAGGTGCCTAAGTGTGAAAAAAATGTGTTTGCAAAAGCAAAAATTGATATTATTAAAGTAACCACAACACTCAGGAAAAATTTTGAGCCTCACAATCAAAGGATAGGATCGACACATAGGGGTCAAAAACATTTCTTGTTCCTATGTTATTCCTACTAAATTTGTCCCATTCAGAAATCACACTTTAGTTTTCAAAAAGTGATTTTTCCACATGGACAAGATATGACCCATAGGGATCAAGATTCACTAACATTCTTGTATTAAGTTTTTCAATACTATCTGAAGCAAAAATCACATATTAGTTTTAATAAGTCAATTTTTAATAAGGATAAAATCAACCAATAGGGGTCAAAATCAACTGCCACTATCATCCCTCTTCTGCATATACCACCCTAGATAAAAAATAGTCACTAGATCTATAAATGAACACTTTACAATCATTAGAAATAGTTGTCAATAAATAAATTAGCATGTACAAATTAGGTAAGTGTGACAAATAAGCTAAGTTTCTTTTTATTCTCTCACATTTATCATTTTTGATAGTTAAACTTGCTTATCTAGAACATAGTTGTTAAATAATATTTTATGCTTGTTCTTACTAATATTATATTCTATTAATTCTATCTAATTAAAGGGTTAGTGTCACATTAATCTAATTTTAAGTACAAGACCTCAAAAGTATCCTTAGTTGGTGAACCCACATAGTATATTTGAATTTCACACATAGGATTTTGACCTAGGGTTTGTATGTGGGAGTGTGTTATTGGGATAGTTTCTTTTTTTTCTTACTTTCCATATTAGGGTTGAAAAGTACTGAAATTAATGCCTCTATTAGAAACCTTAATTAACATCATCCCTTTTATTTTCTATTTTTTAGAAATTCTATGGCTTATGATTATTCTAATGAATGTACTAAAATGTCTACCTCTATTCCAAACCCTAATAATCCTCATCCCTTAGATTTAGTATTTTTTATCAATTATATACCCTATGATTATTATAAATAATGAAATAATAATTATTTTTGTATGATCAACAATGTTAATGATGTATATAATATTATTTTGAAGGCAATGATTATAATTTTAATTATGAAGAAGCATATAGTGAGGAAGAGGAACATAATACCACTTTCAAAATAGAAGAACCTAGCTACTCTAATTATTCTCTAGATTCTAATCTTAATCATACATTATAATAATAAGAAATTAATACTAATTCACACATTCCTACTTCTTACATGTTACATGAATTATGATCTGAAGATGTTTTATTTGAAAATACACCTCAACTATCTTTATAATTTTCTTTTGCACTTCATCACATTTAACGTTACAAATAAAAAATGAATAAGAATAAAAAGCCATGTATAACTCAAACTTTGGATGATACTCCTTTGACATGCATAGAAGCTTCTAATGGTGTAGCTAATGAAAATGTTACTAAATTTGAATGTACTTATTTATTAGATGAATAAAATGATACAAAATTTGAATGTACTTGTACTTTACTAGATGATGCAAATGTTACAAAAGTTGAATGTACTTTCTTTTTACCAGATGATGCAAATGTATCTATGATGAATGTTATATGAGACCTTCAATAGTAAGTATTGAATATTAAATTTTAATAATTATCATGTCATGATAATTTTAAAGATAATATCATTCAAGATTAACCTTATACATGAAATGTATTTAAGTGTGTTTATCCAACATAGTTTTTCATGCCAATGCTTCCATTATTTGATGGTCACAGATATCCTACCAACCATTTAACATAATATGTGAGTTATTTTGGTCATTAGGCTAAATGTGGATGCATACTATGAAAGTGTTTCCATATGAGTCTAACATGAGAAGCTTTTGATTGGTTATATAGTCTTCTTAATAATTTCTTACCCAATTTCAAAAAGCTAGAAGACATTATTATATGATTATCATAAGCATGAAATGCCTAAATTGACATTGAAAATATTTAACGCTAAAATTGGATAAGGAATACTACTTGGGTATATAGGGGTAATAATATATAAATGACAATGCAAAAGGGTGATGATCAGGTATAGAAAAGGATAAATGAGTGCTAAACTCAAATATAAACATATGTTGAAGTCATTAAATTGAGATAGGCTAAAAATAGTAAGTACAACTATGATAGATATGGAAATGACAAAGAATTATTGTACATATATTGTTATGATGCTATGTTGTTATGGATTTAGAATAGCTATAAATTAGATAGGAAGAGGATTATGGAATAGTCATTAAATTCTGATTTGAGTGCCTCTAGAGCCACGGACACTAATGTCAACCCTAGATGGTTGCATCAATGCATTATTTGAACCTAACACAAGTGTCCTATATGGAATACCTGATGGAAAAGAATGTAACCACCTATATGTTTTTGGGTTTGTATCCACCTTCATTTTGGTGAATTTAAATCTAGATCATGGACTATTACTCCTCATGAAATTGTAAAACTCTAGTTCTTTGTCTTCATAGTGACCTTGGGTGGGAATGGATTAGTGGGCACATGGTGTCTATATTGCTCCAAATATCCCTCTATTAATGAAAAATTAATACATATCCAATACTCCAAGGAGGGCCTCAGACTGATGTCATTCTCCCTTATATGTTGGCTTGTGTGTGAATCATGCAATATATGCAAAGAAATTACAACAATGACCTAACTTGTAACTTAGAAAATTAGAATCTTAGGCTACTCCTTCAGTAATTAAAACCTATATATGTGTTGTTCCTATGAATTATATGAGAGTAGGATAAAATAGTAAATATTTTGATTTATTGAGTGCTTGATTAAATGCTTTGACAAGTTATTTTGGTTTATGCTAGGATTTTATAAGTGAGGAATGAATGAGGATTGATCTTGTATTTATATCAATCTCTTTGGATAATTAATTTAAATATAATCACTTAGGCCAACCATAAATTTACATTTCATTTGAAAATTAGATGATTTTGGAGCACTAGATACTTATATCAAAGCAGGACATTTGCATCGACATAGGTGTTTGTCCAGGATGCTAGTATCCTGGGAATAGCAAAGTAGGTATAGAATTAGAACTTGCATAGGTGTAAGATAAGCAAGTTTTAATCATTATAAACAACATATAAGGTATGGGTCATCAACATTAGACTAGTTGGACCAATAAATAGGCCAAAGGGCACAAAATATAGTAGATACAAGACTTTTGAAAGTAGAAAAGGTCCAAAACTAAGAGGAATAGCCAAGGTCCAAGTTTTCCAATTATACAAGACTAAGTTATTATATAATCCATAAATATCATCTACATTTGCCCCACATTTAATCTAGTAATGAAATTTCTAGTTAAAAGGAAAGGAATGCATACATAGGTGTATATAACACACCTTACCTTTACTTGAGTCCAATTTAAGTGATATATTGGTGACTGACCTACAACCAAGAGCATGTTACAATACATAATCAGTGCATATAATATGGAATTAAAAGTATTGAAAATATTGAAATTGAAAGAACAAGGTTTATGAGTACACCTTTGTATCGATATAACCACCTTGCCTATTAGCAAGTTGATTTAAAATATGTATCATTCTCAGGCTTCCAAACTGAGATTAAAAATATGTATAAATATAGAAAGTACATATATCTAAGGATATAGAGAAAGATAAATATATTTTAAGGCACATTCCCCCAACCTTGGAGAAAAGGAGAGTTGCCACCTGATAGTTGAGATTAACTCAACCATATAACCCAATCATACTTATAACCTAGTGAGCATGGGTGAACAAAGCTAACTCATACTCTCGTTGAATGATACAATCAAGTCAAACCTAAAAATTTGGCAAGATTGGGTGATTTAGTCACCTCAACTATACCAAAATCAAACCAACTACTATAGTAGATTAGCTCAATATAATTTGTAAAAGTACATTCTGGGTATCATTGTGTAAAAATACATCTTTGTGGGTGATGATAATACTTGAGAGTTTTTATTTGTATTTTGAAAAATTAGGTGCACATTGCATTGCATATGTACCTTAGATATGTTGTATATTGAAACTATGTATAAAAATGGTACCAATGTATTTAATTATGCCACAACTATGAATTTGAATTATATAACTATGTGTTTTGGCCAATTTAGAAACTATGTGAATGTGGAGAACATGTTTCTAAATTATGTCCCCACTATATATGGATAAATCTAAAAATTATAATAATAAGTGTCAATGTGGATGACATGTTTCCAAAACATGCCCCCACTAAATCTGGGTGTACTAAATATTAAATAAGTGTAGAGAACATGCTTCCAAAGCATACCTCCATTGAATCTAAAATTGTGAATGTATGGAATATATGCCTATATGACATGCCCCCATTGAATCTAAAAACTATTATATAAGCACCAAATATTGAATGAGTGTGGATATCATGCATCCAAAGCATGCCCCCACTAAATTTGAAAATTATTCCAAATGTGGAGAACATTCCTCTACAACATACCCCCAATTATATGCCACCCCTTTGAGGTGAGGGAATAATATCAAACACTAGTTACCTCACCTCAAAAGGATAAGACAACTCTATAATCTATAAATGGAACCATGTAGCATATAAAATGAATATGTCTAGATAAATGTAGCATCGATGTGCATAGAATAATGTGATCACATGAAGGCCTAAGATGCATGATAAGGATCAAGGCAATATCTAGATAGCAATAATACAATTTCAACAAGAAAATGAAGCACACACACAAGAGAAATCAAAATCAAGTCAAAATGAAATGGTCTAAGGAGACTGCAAACAAGGGGAATGTTCAAATGTTGCATAATTGAAGGGACTGACTTAGTCAAATATCCATAAAAATAAGGATGAAATATTCAAATATTCATACAATAATTAATGGCATGTTTAAATTTCAAATAAATCACACATAGGCATGGGGACCATAAATAAAGGATCATATTCAAATGCTCTAATAAGAAAGCCAATAGTAAGGCAAGACACTCAAGGAAGTGCATAAAGGTAATCATAAGCAACTGACATAAACATGCCATATTAGCCCATTGATCCAATGTGTTAGTAAAAAACCTCAAGTGCATAGCATATCAAGTGCCTTGTGTAAGATATAATCATGGATAAAGGCATGTGTAAGTATGTATATAAGATCAAAACATGATAATGTAGAGTGACCAAAGAATGATGTAACCTACAAGTATCGTGATCCTATATGTGGATGTCTCTAATGTCCATATGACATGAGTAGAGGAAATGCCCAATATCCAAAATAATAATAGATCATGTATCTGTATATGCCTATATCACACTCACATATATAAGCATGATACACGTGTATGTAGAAGTAACTAATATGCCATCCACAAACATGGAACTAACACATAGATACCAATGAGCCAATAAAGTATGATTTATGCTCAAATTATTTTTATATTTTTGAATTATTTTTGTTTTTTTGGTATTTTTATAATATTTGAATATGTCTAATCAAGGAAGTCCTCATCATCAAAAGGTATAGGACCACCTAGAAAATTTCTCAATCTTTGTTTATATTGTTGCACTACCATGAATTTAATATTTATGTTTAATGGTTTGCCTAAAGCTAATGTTGAAAATAAATAATCATTCCCATCATGTTGCATGAAAATATTTGTACCCATATTATAAAAATTAACACACATATTTTTAGTGTCTATCTTATCATTCCAATCGACTAGCCAATTTTTTCCAAACTTTAGTTTCAAATTTGGTTTACATTCTAATAACCATATGGTGGAAGACTCCACATGTGGGCCGTAGGTTATAAGTAGATGAATGTATCCTCAAGATTCTAGCATTAATGAATAGTGTGTTAGTTCATTTTTAGTATGTCCCAATTGTGTGAGAGATGTGGTGAAACAAGTTGAATCCCACTTGTTATTATCAAACTAAAGATGATGTAAATATATCCCATCAATATTATTAGTAATAGTAAAATATTCATGCATTGGTCATTTTGAGGGATGGTTTTATTTTGAAATATAGGAAGAATTTTGCATTTTCCTTATGTCAGACATAATGTGTATACATCCTTCACTCGTATATTTATTAAACAGGTTCTTAAATGTCTTATATTGATTGGTATTATGGCTAATGATATGATGATAATTACAATATGGAACTCCCTATGTAGGTAGAAATCTACTACCTGATATATGTCTAGTAGAAGGTAAAGAAATCATTTTATGTTCAAGTAACAAAGATAGTATGGTATTTGGAGTATCTTGTTATGTTATGATCTATAACATCTGGTGTGAATTCTTTTGAGAATAATTCATGTTATTCACATGATGTACTTGTATTTGACCCTTGTATAGCTAACTCAGTGTTTTTAACCAAGAGGGATGTATGGAGTAACAAGCATTTACATGCTCATCTATTATTTTTGTTTTGTTTTTATCTAGATTTAGTCATGTATTTTATGTAAGTCTATTTAATTTATATGTGCCAGGACCCTTAAGTTCAAATAGGTTATGCGACAAGTGATCAAGTGAATCAAATTATAATTTTTCTATTTTCTCATCTATCATATAATAAGCTGTATCATCATCACTGTCATAGTAATATGAAATGTCATTGACATATTTTTTATCAGTATTGACCAATAAAATAAGCTCAAATATTGGGGGAATTTTTAGTTTTATAGGATTTTTTGGTAATGGTTCTTGCTCTTTATGTGCATCTATTTGTACCTCAAAATTCAGTGACTTATTTACATTTGGAGATAAATGACCCATTTTACTTGACACACATATTTCATATGTGTGTAAATGCTCAAGAAGAATGCATTGTTTAGATGGTACCATTATAAGAGTGCTTTCAATTTTGGAATTTATAATTATATAAAATTTCAAAGGTTCATTATCAATAGGCATGGATAATAAGGTCCCATCATGTATGAATTTTACACATCGGTGAAGTGTACATGGGATAAATTCCATTAAATGTATCCAAGGTCTACCCAAAAGTAATTTATAATGTAATGATTAATACATAACCTAAAAATAAGTTAAAATTAATTTTGGTCCTAATTTCACATCTAATGTAAATTGACCAATCGAAGGGCTATGTGAATTATCAAATACTTTTATGTACATAACTATTTTTTGTAGAAGATTGGTGCTAATACCCATGGTGGTTAGGAATTTTGTGCTACAAATGTTTAGGCATGATCCATTATCAATAAGCACTCTTTTGATGCCTTTATGTTCATGGTAACTTATATGAACAAAGGCAAATTTTGGTCAATAATGTATTTGTATGGTAAATCTATTGGATCAAAGGTAATGAAATTAGCATTGTTCTTGAAATCTTTCATGATATCTGAAAAATAAGCGAGCTCAATCTTATTTATAACTTGTGTCTCATGTAATGACTCATATAAGATATCCTTATAAACATTATATTTATTTAAGATACTAAGGATTGAAATCTTAGCATGTGTATTTCTCAATTGGTCAATAATGTCATATCCCTTAGATTTTATTACAAGCTTAGGTTTAAGAGGCACTTGTTTTATATTAATAGGTGGGGGAATGGTTTTATCAATCTTACCTCTTTGAGTAGTAACAATATGGATTGAAAAATCTAATATAAGTCATGGGTGAATAATGGGTGTAAGTTGGTAGTCATCATTTAAATAAGACTTCGATAGAACAAATGGTTGAGAGCATGCATGTTAGCATCTAGATACCAAATATATAACATTACAAAAGGAATTTTAAAAAGAGATCAATTATTGTTTTTACTTTAAAACCCTCCTACTCCTAGTACAAACTTTCTTAATAGATTTGAAAAGGCAAATAATGTATCAAAACATAGCAACTATGACAAATTGAAACCCAAAATGGGTGATAGACACATCCATGTTATACATATTGTATAATAATTAGAGATCAAAGATAGAAGAAATCATAAAAGCCTAATTTACCTAGGGTTTTATGTTTAAATATCAAGTTCACCAAATTTTTAACCCTAAAATGATCTAGATTGGGGTTATCTAGGGTTAAATGGGTAGAGATAGCCTAAGGCACAAGAAAAAGCATATGCGATACTTTTGAAAGAGAGAAAGGTCAAGAACTGAGAGGAATAACCAAGTTCTAAGTTTTCTAAGTGTATAATATTGAGGTGCTATATAATCCATAAATACCATCTATATAAACATTTACAAGGCTTAACACAAGGTGATGATGAGTCCATTAGATATTACACTATTTGATTCATGAATACTTTAAACTCTTTGACACATCGACCTTCAAATTTGGAAATAAAAATCATATTCAATAAGGGCCTTATTTCTCAAATTAAATAAAGAGCATTACATAATCCTTATAGTTATTTCAATAAATTATATAAGGATGAGCAACAATATGCATGTGATTTAGTTGATAACAATGCATGTGAGAAACCAATTGTTAGTCAAAATATAGAATCAAATACATATTCTATATATGAAAAAGTGACTATCAAAGATGATTTTAAAAAATTGACAAAAGAGGTTCATAAGACATCTCCAATACCTTGTTCTAAACCAGTAGTTCATAGCAAAGAGCAATCAATAATTGCACAAAGGAAATTAATAAACTTACATAAAAGTTCCTATAATAAATGCATCTATTTCTTCTAAGAGGTAACCACTTTAGTCTAATTACTTTAGAGATACACCACATGATATCTTATATATATTATTGGATAAACAGATGATTACTCTTCCTCAAAACTATTATAATGCAACTCACAAATTTGATAAGTTAAAATGTCAACCATTTCTTACTTACCATTGTATTAGCAAACATTGTGATAATGATTGTTATGATTTATTACAAAATCTTACACAACTTCTTGATAAATAAGACTGAGTTACCCCAAGATATTCATTTCATGAACCATTGGTCAATAGAGCTCTCGATAGAGCTGATACTAAAGGATGTTAATAATCGATGCTCCAAAATTATGTTTTACAAGTGCATATATATCTTCTCTAAAATAAATATGGAATAAAAAAGTGAATAAAGTATCTATGGAACAATTGAAAATAGAAGATAGTAGAGTATTATAGTAGTCAGAAGTGGAACCATTTCAATTTGTTCAACAATAGAGTCACCAATCAAATTATAATGAATTTATTTTCCTAAAAAAAATTGAAACAAATTTTGAGTGACAATAACACATATGTGATAGTAGAAAGTAATAAGTACTAACATACATCAATTACTATTAACACTTTAAGCATTCATACTTTTGAAATATTCTATAATAAAGTTATGTAACTCATAAATGTAAAAAGTTCAAATCATATAACACATGCAGATAAATAACACTAACATTTACAAAATTATATTATATATATAGACACCAAAAATCATGTTAACAATAGAAATGTTGATCAATGATGGGAGCATCCCCATCATCTAAGATATCACTACTAGCTAGCTCTATAGCCTGTGAAGCCAAGGCCACATCCTATCTTATTGCTCTGTGTGATCATGATTGTGATCTATATTATATAATATAGTTCTCAAGTATCCTAATCTAAAACATAACATGCATATCCTTAGAATAAAACACACAAAATTTATTGATAAAATCACTAGGCAAATCTAAATCATGACTCAGTGTAGGCCATATATTATCTCCACCTATAAGTCATCATGCTCATTATAAACTATAATCTGTGTTGCATCTATGATCACATATGGATAAAATACATATGTGTGCTTTCCCATAATCTCATTATTTCTCTCCACCAATCTGATTCCCACTACATCATAAGGCACATTCTGCATCTATCATCATAGACCACTACATATCACATAAAATACCAAATTATGAGAATACATTAGTAACAAACTCTAAATGAATATCATCTAACACATATACATATAATAATATAACACTCATGCTCATATATATGTTATATAACCTAGGTATCCCCATCAATATGGTATGTAACAAGATAAGGTATAGGTTATGGTGAAGGTGGTGGTCCTGCTCCATATCCACCTACTTCATCTCCATCCCCTCTAAATTATGCATGGAACACATTGATTGGCTCATATACTATAACTAGAAATAATTCATCCCATTGTGCATTAATCCACTAGTGTGTGTGTAGATTATTATACATCCTGCATCATCACCCTCTGCTAATAGAATAATAGTATCCCAATCTATCACCTGATGAAGAACTAAATACACACTTATGGTTCATGGTCTCAAACCTGCTCTAATAGTAGATATGGTACTTTGCATCCATGTATAGGGCCATGGAGGCATATCCTAAATAAATCCAAATTATTGAGTCACTCACTCATAGTAGAATCTCTCGTATACACTAAGGAACCAATCTTATATCCACATAGTAACTCATATACATCGTAACTATCAAACATCCTCAGGCTATCCCACATATCCCATATATGGTTTCCACCAAATCATAAAAGGTGTCAACCTATCCAAAAACACCCTATAATCCATGGTGCTCAATCCCTTCCACTTGGTAGCACCCATCAAGATGTAAAGATATTAGGATGATCCTATCCTAACGTAGGTTACTCATATGCACATACATGAAATAAAGTAGTGGCTCCAAGCTCACCTTTGTGTACCTCCAATGTAGATATTTATAACTCTTGATATAAATGGGCTCATATATAATGCCCCTAATAATATCTCGTATGTCTCTCCTCAATGGCTTTAATTATATAATACATATAATATGAAACAACTACAACACCACCATCTACTTTTACTATTGATGCCAATATATAACATATAATTTTTTGTAATCATAGAACATAAAATTGTATAATTTAATCTAAAAAATGGTAAAACGTAAGTCAACACCCTCTAGTCTACCTATCATGTATATATGATCCCACCATATATACCCTAGACCATACACATCCATCACATAGGTCTCTCTCTAATAATCAAAAGTTTTAAAACACATCACACATCCTCTCTAGAAAGTACATGTCTTTGGATTCTATCTCACTGACAAGCAATCATCAAATTCATATTATATGGAGTTTGACCCAATCATCTAATATGCACTAAACTAGTTTTCTCTAATTTACACCAATCTGTGTCATCTAATCCCAACTCTATTAAGTCACTCATGTGTCACCCATATTAAAAATTATGATCATGTTAATAACACTATAAAAATAAAATACATGTAATCTATCAACATCTAATATAATAATATGGAGTATACATGTACAAATTCTGATAAAAAATAGTAACAATCACAAATACAACCATCCAAATTAGGAAAAGAACATGGACATGAACAACCCATAAGGAAAAATATCATCCAAGTTAGGATTATAAGATCCAAAGTTACATGATCATTTCATATAAGGATAAAAAAGTCAAATCATATATTTCACATTCTCCAAGGTCTAAACTAGTCAAAATTTATACAAAGTCAAATTTCACCAAAAATTTGATCAAAGATCATACAGACTACTAAAAAAAATGGATAAAATATGATACATACTAGATCATCTATAGTTTGTATCTGTATAGTAGTCTGCAAGCACATGAATCACTATGAACACAATTTGTCGACTAGGCATCTCAATAACATAGATCAAATTAGCACAATATAATAATGAAAATGAAATTAAAAAATATATTTTTCACCTTAATTTTATATGAGTTAACTTTTCACAATATCAATTACTATGTCACTTGTGCAATTAATTCAATTCAATGCTCAAAATTTCTACAAGCAATATCTTGAGTGTTATTCATCAAAAGCATGTTCCATAAAATGCATCATGTTACACATGACACATTATTGCACATCATAAAATGCAAGTATATTTTTTACTTACTGATACAAATGCCATTGCCTTTGGCATTCATACTTTGTAAATCAAATGTGACTATCTCCTATTATATTATTCACACTCTACTACAACTAATATACAAATAATGTTTAAATCCAATACAAAATATTATTACTCTAACTAATTGAACTTATATAACTCACTATATCTTTCGATCCAATTTATTTTCTACCCTCATCCCCCTCTTGAAAGGGGGTGAACATGGGTAAATAATTGAAAAATTGTTATAAGAATGAGGTAATTCAAATATTCGACCAATCATCGCATCATAGTGTGACCTAAGAGGTTCAAATATTGGTATAATATCAAGGGCATATGTCATTCATATGTAATTAGATTACAAATCACAAATGAAAAATTTTAAAATGATACACATTATAGTTTTAAATAATGAAAAAAGGTTCAAACATTCAGTCATTGGCATAGTTTATGGGGGCATATGCACTTACATTATAGGAACAAATTACATATTCATATAATTTTGGGTACACAATATAGATTCATGTATAAGTTTCAAACATAATTAACAAATCTACATCTGCATACAACTATAGATTCTATAATTATCATAATGCGAGCCTGATACAAATTCATGCACACTATGTTATTTTTCAAATTTAAGGGGAATAAAATAGATTCATACCACATTTTAAATAGTATATACTATTTTATATCTATAAACATGGTAGGGGCATGGATGGAATCCATTCTCTTTTGACCATGCATTTAAGAAATAAGAAAAAAGTGACAATTGAATATAAATCCATACACATTGGTCAATTTAGTTAAAGTGCATAGTGCATGATTTGGAGATTTTATGCCCTTAAAAACTTTAGCCTATGAATATAATATGGATTCCTACTTGTTTCATGTCTTAGGGTTACATAGACTAGCAAAGTAAATTGAATTCTTTGTGTCCCTCAATCGGTGTTATTTATTTTGTATATGTAAAGTCTAAATTGGGGCTTGATCACCCTCAATTCTCCAGTTTTAACAAAAGCAGAAATTTATCCAAAAAACATAGTTGATAGAGTCAACACATTGGATTTTATGCATACCGTAATGGTTATATCCATCACATTGACCATTTGAAAGCTTATCCATTTCCCTGGATAAGAAAGGTATAGACACTCCAAGTCCCCTCTTCTTATCCATAATGATTGGGTCAACTCTTGACCCTCAACATTATTATGTATCCATGGCATGCATATAGGTTTAGTTGTTCATTGAATAATATTTTAAATATTTCATTTATGATTATATATTTTGCTTTACTTGAATAATAATCGCATCTAATTACATACATCTCATTTTGTAGGAACACTTTGAATCATCATGTCACATGACAAGTCTACACAACAAAAATATCCACAAGGTCTCATTCTCATTTTCCCTTTCCTCCAATAATGGTAGTTTCCCTAAAATATTGGATTAAAAGGTGGAGAGGTAACTAAAAACACACAAATTTGGCACAATGCTTGTTTTACAATGTTTTTAACCACTTTTTTTATATGGATATTATCTAAGAATTAAACACTTAATGGTGCATGTATTTTAAGTCTCCCATATTTAATTGTATTTTTCTATGATTTTGTGACCCTCTTTTCCCACCCACTTTGCCTAAAACACATTTAAAAATAGATATATCTAAACCCTTTTATCATTTTAAAGTTATTTTGAGCCCATGCCAGTAAATAATAAACCTCCTATATCATGTCCCCTTCCTAACAATCTTGACCTTTGATATTTTAATATGTTTCATATTTATAGCCATTAATTTTGAGTTTATCTTAATTTTTTTCAGGTCTATTATGCACACCACTAAGTTTTTAATTCATTTCTCTCATATTTGTATATATACAAAGTTGTTATAAATTATTTGGAATAATCACTTTCATATTTCAAGATTTATACAAAGCTATACATTAATGACACTTAATTACTAGGGATATATCTGAAGTACAATTACATTTGTGTGTTTGTGCCAAGGGTAATCTAGGAGAAGGAACATATAGATCTACATATCACCATTTCACACACACATGTAAGTGGGAGAACTAAATTTGAATTTGAGACCTCTTCAGAGCATTAGAAACATAGTGAAATACTTAGTATTTTAATAGGGATTGGTCAAGGTCAGTCCAACTCAATGAATTTCATCCAATTCCCTCATATTTGATATTAAAAGTGGTTATCTAGAAAACTAAGGTTTGATATTTTAGGTTCTTGTGCATGAAAAAAAAGTGTTTATGAAGGCATAAAATGTAATTATTGAAGAAAAAATAACACCCAAGAAAAAAATTGAGCCTCACTATCAAAGGATAGGATCAACACATAGGGTTCAAAAACATTTCTTATTCCTATCTTACTCCTATCAAAGTTAACCCATTTATAAATCACACTTCCATTTTTAGAAAATAGTTTTTCCATAGGGACAAGATCAAATGGATCTATCAACCCATCTCATAAGTGATGGTCTAAGTGATTAATATAGTTGAATCATATGTGACTGTATACTCTAGGAGGTTGTAGTAAACTTTGAAATCACCTCCCAATATATATGCAATCTGATGTCAGGAACTCATGGAAAATACCGTGTTGTGAACACCATCCTATGCCCACTTAGTAGTGAGTATAAATGTATCAAACAAATCATCATAGGGGAAGGCCTACAGCTTGGTTGTGATTTGGTGTATCCTACACTTCTCTTATACCCTAAGGGAATATTTGAACTCGGACTCATCATTATAATCATTGGCAAAAGATTTGGGCACCGGGTCAATTACCTTAAACATCTCATTATAGTGCTTGAAACATGTCAATCCATCCAAGAACGTGGTGTCCCTATACTCGAGCTCAGATTTAGGGTTGAAATACATATTTTACCATTGTATAAATGGGTTGGATCTTATTATAATGATTTTTTAATGGAGGCAAAAAAGGCACATGTAGGAGTAGAAAACAAGAAGATAAACTTGGAAAGTGGGAACAATAATAATAAATGAGCTCACCCAGAGGCACTTATAAGAATCCAAAAATAAATATTATATTGATGGTGAATGGAATCTCACTAAATGTGAACTCAAATATGATTTGGTGGCTATATTTTCTCATTTATTTCCCAATCTAGACTTAAACTCAGTGATTTCAAATATGCCCCACCTACTAGATTTGGAAATTGTGATGTGACATTCTAATTTATTCAATCAGGGCCTAGTTCCCTATTTTGTTAACATTATAAGTGTGATAATCACGTGATTATTTCATCCCTATGGCATATAGAATACCCTAATTCATGTGCCACATGTCCATCATTTATCTATCCTGACTACAATAACTACCACCTAGGCACGACCTGATACTTCACTTTTACACTTTCCAGAGTAGGAGTAGCCATTTGAAGGAGTGAAGTGATGTATGGCATATTTTTATTATCCTTTTAAGTATAATTTTACCTTTTTCTAACCATATGGATGATTCCTAGTTTTCCTCTACCAATATTTATGGAAGTGCCATGTGGAATGGTCTAGTAGGTTGAGCTCTCTTAGGCTCTGGAATATCTATCAGGTATGGGAGACTGACAACTCTAACAATGGGCCATGTGACATCATTTAATTTTTTCAATCTCTCCAAAGCTATAAATTCTATATTAGGTCTGTGATACTAACACATCTAACATCAAATCCATCTGATTGATTGATTGTAGGCACCTTTGATCACTAGCTCCACATGACACCTTCTCACTTGATCGGGCTCTCTTGGGTTATAACATCTCTGCCAAGTTGGGAGAATGACCATTTTGATAAATATAATATCTAATTAGTTGGGATCTCCTATGATTTAGCATCTTTTTTAGGTCTAAAATACTAACCATTTTGATAGTTGGATCTATGTGGCACTCTCTGATTTAGTCACTTAACCTACAGAAATCCATGAAAAAATACTAAGTACTCAGGAAAGCCACATAATAAAACACAACTCACCTAATCACTAATGGAGCTTTAAAATATGCCACATAGGTCTCTAGTAAAATCTAACTCTAGGAGATTAAAACTCCCATAACTTCAAAACAAGTCCAAATTTTTAGGTTAAAATGTTAGCGCAATAAAAGTATTCTAAGTGTGAAATTGCACTGTTCTACTTAGGACATGACAAAGCATCAATTTCCTTTAATCTCAAAAGCCACTAGGGGTCTTAAAAGGGAATAATTTCCATTACGAATATAAATGATGCATGAAAAAACTAGAACAAAACATAAATTTGAGGGTTCTAAAAGAAATAAGATAATCGCGGAGAGATCAAAACTCCAAGAACCTTGAATTTTAGTAAATTTAAAGATAGGGCCCCCAATTCTTAGAATAATGGGGTGTGTTGGCCATAAAAAATGGTTAATTTTATGGGGAAACTAGTGTTAAGCACTTAGAATCTAAGATATAAGCCTTTATTTATACACAACTCATAGACTACAATAAAATCCTTAGATATAGACAAAGAAAGAAAAACTAAATTTAGTTGCACCAAGTGACATACTAAGATTTATATCTATAAAATACCATCAATATGTGTGTGAGGTGATAAATTTATGCTTAAATAAATTTATATTTCACTCAAACAATTTTGGATCAATTTGGGTATTAGAACTTCTAAAATAGGAATTGATTGGATAAATGGCTTAGAGGGAAATGGTATGGAAATTGCCACGCTAATAGCTAGGTGTCCATAGTCCCAATAGAGATACTTTTAGTCCCACTTGAGGCCTTTATCCATTATCATCCAGGCCAAAAAGCCTATGATGGAGGTTACTTGAATAACCCTTTCCATGAAGAATCATAATTTAAATTCTATATTTTTGTTCCATTCCATCTTTTAAAAAATTCTTATGAAAATATTTTTTAGTTATGTCCATTGAGGGTTTGGGACAAAGCCATGGGTGATGGGATGTTTAGAAATCTTTGAATGCCTAGAATAACTTATATTGGTTAAGTGATCCTTCATTTCATCAAGATGCTTTATTAAGTGCAATTTTGATGGATTTTATCAAGAAATGTAGTTGTTTTAAACTCTACTTGTTCTATTGAAAATCATTGGCCTTAGAGCTTTGAAAAATAAAGGAGTAATATTGATCCTTGAATTATTTCAAAATGAAACTCACCCTTTAAGTTTATACAACTTGAACTATACCTTGTGTGCTTTCATGTCTCTTTAGGTTTTTATTACCCTTTTCTGAGCTTGGTTCTTTACAATGAATCACATCAACCTTCAAAGGCAGAAACTGGGGAAAGTTTGTCAAGAGATAAATAGACAACAAAAAACAAAAAACAAAATAAAATACACAACTAAAAACAAACTATTCTAATATATACATTACCATCTCCACCAAAGTCACTCTAAAATTAAATCAGAAGGGGTAGCCAAGGAGTAATGGTTTAGGAACTATCCATTCATAAATAGTGGGAGGTCATTGCCCTTGAGTTATTTAAGGTGGAATGCATTTTGTTCGAGTAGTTCATCTATCTAGTAGGGGCCGATCTAGAAAGGATCAAACTTGGCATGCTAGAACTTATTTTCATGGACTTTATCCCACAATAATACTAGATCTAAAATCCTAAAGGATTTGACATTGACCATTTTTTCAAACCATCACTTGATAGTGCCATGATGTTTGTTGAAGTTTAGTAAGGCTTTATCCCAGGCTTCTTCTAACTAGATAATGTCTAAGGGCCTAGCATTTTCTTTGTCATCACGCTCCATATATTTTTGCATTAACATTTAGGTAGGGAGTATAAACATAATTGTTAGGACTAGATCCAACCCATAGACCAATAAAAATGGTGAGATTTTAAGCACCTACTTATATTTAGTACGGTCATCCCACAGAGCAAATTTTAGTAGTGAATGCCATTCTCAGGGTTTCTTCTCTATAGACTTCTTAATGGCATCGATCAAGTGTTTATTAGTCAACTCTACTAATGTGTTCCCTTGTAGGTAATAATTAGATGAGAATCTCAAGGTCATCCCTTCATCATATGCCCATTGAGTGAACTCTATGGATTGGAATGCAGAACCATTATTGCACACCAATGAGATAGTGGTTCTAAATCATGTGGTTATATTATATTCCATGAATTTGATGACTTTAGTTTTAGTAATTTTCTTTGTTGCCACTACCTCAATACATCTTGTGCAATAATTTATGGTCTTGAGAATAGATTTATGGACTAATAATGAGTTAGGGTTAATAACCCCCATAAAATCTAGTCATTATTGGGTGAATGGTGTTATTTATATAACCAGTTGTAATGGCATTACAACATGGGTTTCTCTTTTAATAAAGTTTTGACACTAATTAAATGTCTGGACATAAGCATGGACATTTTTTAATAGGGTAAGCTAGTAGTATCCTACCTAGAGTATCTTGTGTGTTATTATATACATTAGAAAACATCGAGATTCTCAGGGAAATTCACCATTACTTATTTGGCTTCAACTTTTGATAAACATCTAAGATAGATACCTTCATGATTTTTCTTAAAGAGAACTCCTTTCTTCACCATATATTTTGTTACCTTTAGTATGAGGGATATTTTATACATTTGATTTATCCCAAGAGGTGTGTTCCTATATAATAGGTAATGTATGATTGGGGCATACCAATCTTGTTATACTACTAGCTCCAGGTTTAATAGGTGCATAAAGATCCTTAAATCAATTTCAGTTATCAACTGAGTAAGGCCCTACCCTCTAAAAAATTTAGTAAGTATTATTTCTATATCATATTCATATATCTTAGTCATACATGTACCTTTGTGTTTTCCCAATTCATTCTAACACAACATTTATTTGATGGTTGGATTTGGCACAATTGCATGTACCTTGTTCTTGAGAATGTAATGCTAGAAATTTTTTACAGCTTTGATGAGTGCATAGGCATGCTTGTCTAGAGTGGAATATTTTAGTTCTTTGATATTGATGATCATAAAAAAATAGGGTGTTCTTCCCTATTAAATATTTTTGTGAGACAGAAAATAATGATGTGCTTAAAGGCAAAAGGATAAATGTAGAAATCCTTCATATAGTCTGGCTTGATCAACATGGGTGCTTGCAAGATATCAACTTTTATATCTTGTAAATCCTTATTATATTTGACATGCCACTCATTTTTGCATCATATTTCAACATAACATTCATAGGCTTTACAAATTTAGAAAATCCATAAATGAACTTATGAACAAAATTAATTTTCCAAAAAAAATATTTTAACTCTTTCTTGCTATTAGGTAAAGGAAATTTGGAAATCACATCAACTCTTTTGAAAATAATAACAATATATTCCTTCATGATGATATGAATTATAATCTTACATTTGGTAACATAAAACACACTCTTCTTAGGGTTTAAAGAGATAACATATCTCATGCACCTATTGAATACCTTATGCAAGTGGTGAATTGATTTGACCTATATTTTGAGAACACAATTAAATCATCCAAGTAAATTATAATGCATTTTCAAATTAAACCTTAAAAATAAAAATACATATACCTTTGAAATGTTGTTCTAAAATTGATCAATCTAAATGGAATTTCTTTGTAGACCAATATACCCCATTTAGTTGTGAATGCGGTTTTAGTTTAGTCCTCTGAATTGACCAGGACTTAATTGTATCCTGATAATCCATCCAAGAAAAACATCATCTAGTATCCACTCACCATTTGGATCACTTTTTCAAGGTATTACAATGGGTATTTGTCTTTATTTAAAGGTCTGTTCAAATTTTGAAAATATATGCATAAGCAGATTTTTCCATTCTTTTTTTGCATGGGTACCTACATGATTGGGTTCATAAGCCTCTACCTCTTCTTGAATGGATTCTGGTCTAGTATTAACAGGATGGTGTGATTAATTACCTTTGATTCAAATACTTTGAGGTCTTTATAGGCCCAATAAATCACATACTTATAGCTTAGCAACAACTTTTGAAGTTATTCGAGCTCTAGGTCCATCTAATTAGGACCTATGTTAATGGTTTGGGGTCTCTCTAAAAATCTAAGATTAATGGTTTGACACATTTGATTCTCAAACATGGGATTCTAAATTTAGGGTGTAGGGATAAATATATCAAACACCTTTTCTATTGAAATCATCCCTCTCAAGATGTAATTCCCCTGAATATTAAGAATCATGTCCTTATCAAGTTCAACTCTAGGATTGTTTATGTCTACTTCATCAATTATCTAGCCTTCAAATACCCCAACATTATTAAATAACTATATAATTTTTTGATCATCCTCAAAGACCAGGAAATTTGTTACACTATACAAGATAGAGGGAAAAAGGACTAGCTCTACATAGATCTCCTACAATTCATTGTCGTCAAGGGGAGTTAAGCTCGTGGCTGAGGATGCTAGTGATTTAGTGACTTGATTTTATTCCCTAGGGTTAAGGATAACATTGAATGTATTGAACATCTCTATTAAGTTCTAGGCTCTATGCTTATACTTTCTAAGATATAATAGTTTACTCTGGAACCTACTCTTAACCTAGTTAACCTCCATCTCAGAATACCTAAATACTCTCAATTCTTTTACCATATGTTTTAATGCAAACTAGAAACCTAGGATTAATGCCTCATACTCTGCCAAATTATTATTGTAGGAGAATTGTAACCTATATGAAGTTAGGTATATCTTTCCTTGTGGGTTTATTAGTAGAACACCTAATCCACTACCTTATTTATAATAGGACCCATATATATATAGACCATAAGATTGGAAATTCTAGTTCATTACTATCTTTATCTTTGGTAGGTTTTGTGCTCAGTGTATAAATCCCTAAGTCTTAGGATACTAGGTTCACTCTCTTATTGAAGCATTATATTCAGTTTTCATATATTTCATATGGGGATCCTTATCCAATATAATATGATTGGCTACACCTCTTCAGGGAAACCACATATGAGAGAAATCAGTGGCCATGTACATGTTTTAGGTTTTATACCAATCCTTATTGAGGAATATTCTATATGCCTCGATAATATTTACCACTTGGATGTCTATGAACTATTAAATCCTAGGTTCATATTCTAGTTGTATGTGGAAATTAATAATCTCACCTAATACCTTGACATATAATTTATCAATTTAAACCACCACCTCATCTGACTTGATGGGTAACAACCTTAAATTTTCACAAATGCCTACAGGCATTACGATTTTTGATGCTTTTGAATCCACTAGGAAATTATGTAAGTTCTTCCCAAATAACTTAACAATTAAGAGAAAGGGAGGCACTTTGGTCTTGTTTTTATGGATGAACATGTTGGCATGGGTTTTTTTATGCTTAGTTTGGGTAGGTTGTGTTGGATTTTCAGTTAGGGACTTTAGTAGAAGATCACATTGCTTTGTAATCTGAGCAAGTTCATGAAGGGTGATATTTAATTTAATCTTATTTATGTCTTCTACTATGTTTTAGTGGTTGGGTTCTTTTCCTTTAGTTTATAATGACTTTCCCTAGTCACTCATATAAAGAGGATAAGATATCCAACTAATTATCATGTTAGCTTATCACATGAGAAATGGTCCCACACACTCACCTAAAGTGCGTAACTTAAGACGTGTTCCTATCGATTTTATCACACAATGGTGTATACATTAGGATTTTTATACTAAGGTGATTAAATAGGCAATAGTTCTAATTAAGAATATCATAGTTAATCTAATTCATACCATGCATCTATTCCATAATTAAACTATTTATCATAATTAAAGAGGGGTGTAAATCTAGAAGAAGGTTAGTAGTACCATTAGTTCCATAACATGTTTACAATTATTTCAATAGCATAAGTATTCCATTTTATTATGTAACTAGTAACCATACATAAGTCTTGATGTATATCAGGAACCTAATCTCACATTTACATATACCATTATACATCAACAACTATAAACATCAACAACAACCTTTTAAAGTAAAACTAGGGATATTTATGCATGATTCCACCACGAGCATTCAGTTACAACATTAATATAATAATTATGACTTTCCAATGACCATTATTAATAATAAGTCTTGGCACATCATTACATTTAATTTCTATAGATATGGGCCGAACTTCCCCTATATACCCACTTTATGCTAGATATATGATATTGTGCACCTATCTTCTCATAGGTTGGTGTTAGATCCAAACTTGAATTATTCTCTTCTAATGCTCATGTGAACTATTTCCTTAACCATTCTTTCCTTATATGCCCTTGTCCAAGTCATACAATAATTTCTAGAGTCTTATAGCCCTAGTTCCTCTATGTTTCCTAAATCATTTTTCTCCATAACTTACTTCTTCCATGCCATAGTCTTCCACACCTTGGATTAATTTCACACCCATATCTCTCATGCCATCTCTCTAAAAAACACTTAGAATAAAATGATATGGGTACAACATCACCCCACATTAATTCAATAGTTTGTCCCAAACTATGTGCCCTCTTTAGGTCCTTTAGATGTCAAAATTTTATGTCCTATTTGCTTAACTTGGCACTTAACCTCCTCCCAATGATTTAATGAAATCTAGAGCTTGGAGGTAATATCCTTAACTTCACCTTTGAGTCATTTGGTCTCCTTAGGTTACTCCAAAAAATCACCTACTTAAGTTGTCAATTGCTTAAGTGATGCAGTAGCATCATTGTGGATGTCTTAAAACATTCTGATCTCTATAAAAATATATCCTCAAACTGCCAAAAAATTGCTATTAAGCTCTTGGTGATAAGCACTTATTTTAGTTTAGAGTGCCTCCACATCATGGAATGATTTGGTATGTTGTACTCTATCCTTTATTCTGAGTGCATTCTCAACCAATTACTAGTGTTGGTGTTCCCTTAACTGCATCATAGCTTCCAAAACATTAGTAGGTCATGCCAAACTAATAAAAATCCCTTTTTCTAGGGAAGTTGTGGTACCCACTCAAGCTAGAAAACTCTTACATGCTTCTATGGATTTGTAGAATTACCCTATGGCCCAATTTTACTAATGTTGGGGGTTAACTTGGTCTTTACATTTTTTTAATAAAAATTTCACCAGGGTATCCATCTTATCAACAGGTTCACATGTAAAGGGCACTCCATAAACAAGTGTTGAATCTTGTTGTAAAATTGAATTACATAGTTTTAGAGTCATTACCCTATTGGCACTTCTTATAATTGGCACTTAAGCTCATCTAATTCTTATTTAATATTTATTCTTTTAGCACATTCATTGTGGTATAAAATGATGAGCTCTTGATGTTTTCCCTAAATCTGATTAACATCATAGCCTAGTAGCGCACTCTACAATGAGACCATGAGAGCCAACTTAATAAGGGTTATGTTTGCCTAGGCTAATGAACATTATCAGGGGTCCACCTACAATTATTTAGGAAGCTCTTCCCACTCTGGTGTTAAATCAATGTTGGCTAATAAAACATCAAAATTATGTTCTTAATTAAAAACATCCATATAAAATGAGAACTCACATCAAGTTTGATTAGAAGTGTCTTCCTTGGATAAATACCCCCACATATATAATTGTTCTTCAAAGATGTTTTGTTGGAGATATCCTCAAAAAAGAGGGTATCATCCTTATTTACTTACTACTACACTAGTTTCTTAGTAGGCCCATTTCCCTTATTTGGGTCATGCTCGAGGATCTCAACTTCCAAATCAATCTATTGTTGGGTGCTTGAGCTAGCATCCCACTCCCTTTGACCTAGAGTTCCACCTATATGTTCCCCCTCTTCACCAGTGGGAATTTACACGTCCATTTTCACATCATTAGGGGTAGACTCTTCTTATTATGTTAGGGTTTCCTCTATAGGCTTAAGGGTGGATTCCTTATATTCTTTTTCAGGATATGGTTGATGAGTTACCACCCTTTATTTTGATACCCCAATACTTGTTTTAGAATGCCCCTATCCTAAAGAAATAACACTTTTTTGGGCAGTGTCAAGGCTCTGTTATTATTATTGTGAAGGTAAGCCTTGGTCTTTGGGAGGTGATGGGGTTTTCATTTACCCCTTAGATTTTTCACCTTGGCTTTTTCTTGTGACATCATGCCTAAGATCCTTTTCTTCTTTGTGATACGTTTTTTACATTGTTATTTCTAGTGGGGGAGGAAGAGTTTCTTTGGGGGGCTTATGGCCACCTGAATCCTTCTTCTTGGGCTTGAGAATATAATACAATGTATGAATATGTCCTACAATAAGAATTTGATGCACATTTATATCCATAACATCTATCTCAAACATCTCTCTATATGCTTTCTTGTTAGGGAAACATACAATGGCCAAAGTGTATGAGTTTCAACATCAACTTTATCGGCATCAATGTGCACCTCATGTATGTTATAAATGTAATTCAAAGCATTTTTTAAGTACCTGTTTATAAATGCATATGTTAGATTGTTCCATCTAGATAAGTTATCTATAATCTCCATCTAGATGCACATAAGTGAGTAATATTTCATCACAATAAATTGGGCTTGGGTTCTCATTTTCACCAATAATTATTTAGGGGTGTGTCATTCATTACTGAATGCCTCCTTTATCCATTCAAATAATCCCTTCATTTTTATTTTATAGGAAGGGGTGATTATGCCTGAACAAGTGAACTATTGGAATCATTCTATAATGGACTTATTCTCCGGTGGGTATACCCACTTCAATTCTTTCCTAGCATATTCTAGGACACTAATCTCATCAAATACTAACAAAAAGAGAATCACACCCCACAAAAATTTATGGTTTGGAAAGTGGTGGGCCTTGGTAAAATATATGGCACAATTATATTTCTACCTCTAGGCCATCTAGCTTTCCATATAGAGGTGTGCCATGTCTACCTCTTTTCACCTATCTTCACCCCCAAGCTTGGTCATTTCTAAACATGAATCTATTTGATTGGTGGGGTCTTGGAGGTTATAGATACACATTGCATATACCTTCTTATATTTTAGTGTTGTCATTACCTTCTCCACTTCCTTTTGGTCTTACAGATCCATATTTACATCCATGCTTGAACATTATAAGCCTATCACTTTGTTACTCATTGGGTAGTGATTCACATCATATACCTTATATTGTGAAAATAGTCTTCATGGATGTGCAAGATCAAAAATATCACCACATCCATAGGCTTCACAAAATATGGCAAGTGAAATAATTGAAAAACCTTAACATCATTCAGCTGATTGAAAACTATGGGGTCATAGGTGACTTTGTTCCATAGATTATGACACTTGAATCTATAGTCTAGTTGCAAGTCTCCCTTGTTCCCAAGCTGATGCTAGTTATAGTCAATCATTTGACATGTCAACACCTTTAACTTCCACTCTTATCTATGCAAGAATTACCTAGGGTATTGTATTTATTAAATCAATATAGAGGGTGGAGGTGGTGTTGTGGACTTATCCCTGCCTCACATGCCATTGATGGTTCCTTTTTGATATAGTTTTTTTTCTTGTTGTGCCACACTTTATACTTGCACATTGGAATCATTAGGTATTTTATCCCAGATCTAAACAAGTCATCATCCTATGCCCTCATATTCTTCCTTTTAAAGTATAGCTAGTGAAGGATCACTTATCTAGGCCTTTTACTTTGAATGCATCACCCTTCAGGGAGCCTGAAGGTTGAGGTAAGGTTATCCAACTCTTCCAAAAGAATAAATGTTTACTAGTTTGAATTTCTATATCTTTCTAATTCAATGCCTTATAATGGTAGATGTTGATATGTATAACCTGTAACTTCCTCAATAATGTTCTTTCAATTATAATTTCAATATTTTCCTCATTCACAATTGTCACCTTACTCCTCAGCTTTGAATTTATCACTAGATATTAAAGAATGCTCATTATGGTGGCTTAAAAATACTTTAATTAGGATCTTTAAGTTTAAAAAAATTCAATTGTAAAGTATTAAATTGAGGACCTTTTAACTTATATAGTCTTGAGGACTTACATACATTCATTCTCCCATGTTTTCATCCATCATTTCACTCATTAATGTTCTCTAACAATATGCCATGATGTTTTTTTGGAATGATTGCCATTATTATTAACATTTTATCCATTTTATACATTTATCTCATCCTCATGATTTCTTCATAGTGCATGTTAGTTGTAAAAGATTCAAATTTCCATTTTCCAAGGCAGGAACTACTTTTTCCCTCCTGACCCATTCATAATAGCTTTTCCTTTTCTACTCTTTTTCCACACTTATGATCATGTTTCACCTCCTGTGTGAACTAATTTATCCTTATATGTTTCCACTTGTGCACCCATTATGTACATGTATCCCTCGTGCTTTATCTTTCACTTTCACTTACGCTTCAAATTTCACTTTTGATTACATGTGCACCTACCATGCACATTTATCTTCTCCTAGATACCTTTCTTGTGTGTGATTCCTTCTAACTCTTACTTTACACACTTTAGATTTACTTTATCCATATTTTAAACTTATCCCAAACTAAGAGATTATTATGGTCCTCCATGGGCATGATAAAAATAAAAAACCAAAATAGAATCATGTGTTGAACTAAACCTAAACAAAAGCTACAAAACCAATTTATTTATTCATTAAAAAAATAAAACAAAATGGATAAACTAATATAATGGCATATGCCTTGTTGAAAATCCTTAAAAATATTACATGGAATGATAGGGCTGAAGTTGACTACCATTAAAATGATATGAAAGAAATTGGCCATCTAACTACCTTGACTTACATGCCCTAGTGGGATGGATTCTATGAATGATGAATGAACCATCCCAATGGATGAAAATTTTACTAGAGTGGCACACAAACTTGGAATCATAGACCAATACATGCATACTAAGAGAAAAAGTTTTATTTTTGAGATTTCTATCATGCTAGGCTTTCTATTTTTGTTTTCTAGCTCATTGACTCTAATGTGTGAGAAAGCATGTTTCATTTAACTATAATAAAGCATCATGGCATGAGTTGAGGGATTTTTTATCATCTAGATAGATAATGTGCACAATACGTAAAGAAGGAATAATAACTCCACTGGTAGAATAACTTCAACACTAAAGATGAGATGAAAAGGAGTACTCTTGTTCAATCGATTGTATGTGGTTTGATAGGCCCATAAGACTCTAAAAACTCAATAATTCTAGTTAGTGTGACTGATATTTCAAATATTTGTCAAGATGTGTCACATGATCTTATTAAAATATTTAGCATTGATGTTAGCTTGAGGATGGTATGAAGTTGTGTTATAGTGAGAAATCATAAACTTAGATAAGAGGATACATATCATTTCATTGAGGAAGTTAGTGCCACGATCACTTATTAAGCTTTAAGGGAATCCATATCTGATGATGATATTTTCCCAAAGGAACTTGATAATGGATAAAATAGTACAATCATGTATGGTCACTACCTCAGCCTAGTGCATGAGGTAGTAAGTGGTAGTAATGATGTATCATGTATTAGTTTGTCTTGTATCAAGGGTAATATGCTAAAAAAAATCAAGAGCTCATTTTTTAAAAGGTTCATGAGCCAGGTTTAGATGAAGAGGCATAATATATGTGTGATTTAGTTTTCCTACTTGTTGATAGATCTCACATTAGCATCCATAATATTTGGCATCTTTAAACATGGTGGGCCACCATAAAATAGCTAGGAGTACCTTCCACATCATTATAACAATATCATAATGTCCTCTGATGACACACTCTTAGGTCTCTCAAAGTACCTCTACATGTTTATGTTGCATGACACATCTATGCAACACCTCATCCCTTCCCAGTTTGTATAAGCCACCACTAATAAGATGGAAAGGTGCAACATTTACATCTAATTGATTTTTATCTTGGGTGCTAATATGGATTGGCATGGAACCTATTATAAGAAAAGTAGTTATTCACTCCAATTCTTTGGGCATGCACATGACTTTAAAAAGTTGTAAATCAAGTAAATCATCCTCTATAGCATGTGTTGGTTAACCAAACATAACACTTGAGAGGTGGTCAAGACCAAAATTCACTTTGCTAGTTTTACAACTATAGAGAATCAGAATTCTTGAAAGAGAACAATCCACTAGTAGATTAGTCCATACAACACTAGTTTATTCAGAAGATACTTGAGCACCTTGTGATCCATAAATAAAGTGAAAGCAGTGGCTAACAAGTAATGGCAAATTTTTTTAAGTGCATATACTATGGATAATACTTCATATTCTGTATTAGAATAGTTCCTCTATGTCAATGTTAGCTTGTGACTAAAAAAATATATAGGATGATCTAGATTCCCTTTACTAGGTTATGTAAGGATAGAACCCACCATCATACTAGAAGTGTTGACATGTACATGAAATTATGTCATCCAATTAATAAACTAGAGGATGGATGTAGTTACCAATTTTTCCTTCAAGGTCTCAAACACGTGTTAATGATGTTTGATCTAGAGAAAGAGACCACTATGTTTGATCAATTATTCTAATGGATATAATATGTTAGCATAACTATGAATGAACTTACATTAATAGCTTGTGTGACCAATGAAGTGGCAAAATTTGTGCTAAGTGGTTAGATGTGAAAGTTGAATAATAACTGATACCTTGGTTGTGATTGCACTAGGAATGGGAGGAACAACAACTCAAGAAAATATATGCAATGTAAAAACTTGTTTTATTTTTTTACAATGAATGCCTTTTAAAATACATTTAGGTAAGTTACTGAGGGGAACTACCCAACAGGTTGAACCACCCATACACTAACTAACAAGTAAATAAACTAACACTATAAAATGACTAATAAAGCTAACTACTAACTAAAGTCAAAGGGGGAGTCCCACAAGGGGAGGCATGCCCCATACATAACATAGCTAACACATAACAAAACCTTGGATCAAATATCCAACAAAATCCCTTTGATCCAAAGGGGTGATGAAATAACTAGAGAAATGACTATAAAGTCATCAAAGAAAACCTGAATGCAATTGCAAATGGTGTAATGTACCTCTTGGTACTAATCAAAACTAATTCCATTACATACAAAAATCCACCCTGCAAGTTGTGGCATAAAATGCTGATGAACACGATCCAAGCCTACTCATCTCATATCATCATCATACCGTACTATATTAGAACTTGATCAAAACCTATCTAACTAAATAGATCCACATAAAGTCCCACATAGGAACCCATCTAAGTAACAAATCCATACTCTATATGACACATCTCCCTGATGTCCAATAAATGTTGATGACCTTTACTCAACACTAAATGTGCTAACAACCCCTATCAACTTGTACTATCATCAATGACTGATCAAAAAAACCAACAGATGCAATATTTACTCTCCCTATCAGATGAGAGGTGAGAAGTTGTACATTGAGAAAAACAAAATCAAACAACCATTTTATACTCCATGTCATGAAGAGAAAATGAGAGAAAGATAAAATTAGAAAATTTTGAAAGAAGCAAACTACTACTACCAAAAATTTTATTTAAGCATGATCCCAAACTCTAAATGAATAGATAACTAGAGAAGGGAATAGTCCTCCAACCTCCAATTGATCCTCCAACCTTCAGTCACTGATCACTCAAAATATGCTATCAAGTCCATTAAAACCATAGACCTCAGCCATGAGGGACATCTCTTGATTAGATGAAGTGTCAAAATATCCTAAATAATTGGATTAATTAGAAGATCTAACACTAGAATGATCTACATAATTTTCTTCAGCTTTTGTTTGCATGGAGAATGGGGTCATCAAGAAGGAAATACATCTATAATATGTCTAATACCACCACATTTAAAACATCTAGGTTATTTCTTATGTCTTTGATATCTAGAAGAACCTAAATCACTAGAAGAACTATGAGAAGATTGCTCATGGTGATGCCTACATTTGGAAGACCCTGGAGAGTGTTGATGCAAACATTGTGGAGAGGATCTAGAATGGCATGGAGAGTGCCTCAAAGAATGACTCGAAGAGTGTTTTTGCAACTATAGTTGTACATGATGTCAATCTCTATGATGGGACATGTTCTTTTTATAGTGAGACTCTTCGATAGATGTACTCTTCTTCCTTGCAAATTGTCTCTCATGTTGAGTTAATAACTCACAAATAGAGTCAAATGTGGCACTATTAAGCTTATCACTAAGCTATAGCATTTCAACAAAATTGGTATATGCAGTACTAAGACCATTTAGTGTAATATAAATCAACATGTCATCATCAATTTTACCACTAGTTATGCAGTATTCTTGTTTTAATGTCTTCATGCAGGAAATATATGCAAATACATCTTCATTTGTGCTAAGCTTATTATTAAGCAACTGCATTAAGAGATCAATATTTTTATATGTAGGCTTATTATCATATAAATCCCTTAATATTTTCCATGTTTTTCATGCCCCAAATTTTATAGCTTCAATGTGAATAATCGCCTATGTAGTACAAGATGATTTTAGTAGTGTGAGAGCACGTTTATCACATTTTTGGTATTCAAACAAATTTGTGATTTCAATGGGTGGTGTGGCTTATTTCTCTATTATTTCCCACAAATCATTAAAAATAAGCATGTTTTCCATGTGTAAGCTCCATTATTTGTATTTTTTAGGAGTAAGTCATCTATTTTCAGAGATAAGACTTACAATTTTTGCCATGATCATAAAGAAATATAATGACAAGAGATGAATGCTACTTGGGGTTTTGCCTTGACCCTCATAAGTACATTTAAAATACACTAAAAATGTTTCTAGAGACCTATCTAAACATGAGTCACAAAATAAAAAGAGCTTGTTACACCCTTATATCACCATTATAATCTTTGTCTTTTAAAATGAATTTCACCCTTATAACCCCTATTACAAAATGATGTCAAAAATTAATTTTGACCAAAAAATAAATCCAATGAGTTTTGAACCTTGTATCTCCACTTTTACAAGAACTAACAAAATGAATCTATCCAACTTGTTTTTGAATAATCTATGTGTGAAACTGGTAATAGATTCTAGATTACCTTAGTAAGGACTATTTCAAATAATATGGACTTATCAATAGTCCAAATTTTCAAAAATTATCAAAAATAAATTGAATTTTATCAAATTTTAAATTGGATTGTATCAAGATTAAGTTGGATTTATTATAAACAAATCACATCTATCTAATGTATTTGTAATAAGTCTAAATTATTTAAAATGATCAAAAATAATTAATAATTGAAAACTATCATAAATAAATTGGACTTCATGAAGAATTAATAGGACTTATTACAAATTAATTACTATAAGAAATTAATGTTGGATATTTTTATTCCTAATCTATTATCAATCAATACATGTATGACTACTTTAGTTTTAATTTGAGCTTGAATGAATAATGGTAGATTTTGCTCTATCATTTGTTTTGTGGGCCAGTTTTCATTTTCAAATAAAATAACTTCATTAGTATCCTTTAATTTTTTCATGAGAGAATAAAAGTATGTAATTTTTGTATCATTAGGGAAATTTATCTTTCGTAATGTCTCATATAATATGTCCTTGTAAATAGTTAATATCTTTAGTAATTAAAGAATAGAAATCTTAGCATGGGTACTTTTTAATTGATCAATGATATCATACCTTTTGATTTGAAAGAGTGTCCTTGTGGGAGGTGGAGGGCGATGAGGAGTGACATGTTGACTACCTCCATTCTATCATGCATGGTGCATCTTACCTCTTCTAGTAGTGACCAAGTTGATCGCAGAACCCAACATAAGCCTTGGGTGAATAATGGGGTAAGATGGTAACTGAGATAGCCTAGAGATCAATAAGGAGGAGTAATAAAATGACATATGTATTCCCTTTGGCACTTAGTGGTAGAAATAAGAAATTGGGATTGATGGTTGCAATAATATGAGCTAAAGAAGGCTAAGGATTGTTCATTATTTTTTTAGCATAATAAAATATTTGATCCATGGAATTAAATAATTATTACATATTTTTTATATCAAATAAAAACAAAATGTAATTATTACAATCATAAATTAAGTCAAAAAATAGAAACTATGTTCATTCATTATAGCAATGTGTAATTTATGCATAAAAGAAAATCAAAAATCAAGTCTCTTTATTTATAAAAACTTAAAACCCAAAAAATAAGGATTAAAAATTGAAAAAAAATTAGGGTTTATCCATGTTAAATCAGTATACAGGTTCACCAATATGTTTTACCCTATGTTAGATTAATGTTAACCCTATGTAAGATTAAAATTGTGTGTATTTCATATCGTATAGATTATATGCATAAATTTGAAATGTAAAGAACTAAAACTGATTTGACAATTGAACTTGATAAATATTGAAAAAATAAAGAGGATAACATATTTAGTGGTTAACTACTCTATGAATGACATTGCACATAGGTGACAGGAAGGATGGCAAACCTAACTGTGGGTCACTTGGATCAGGATCTAGATCTATGTGTGTGCCCAAACAATATCATTAACATTAGGTCGATACCATCAAATGTTATGTTCTTAGTCTAATGGTTCTATCTCTATGGATTTTTTCTCTTTTTTTAAAATAGTCATGTGCATGTATTTTTGTTTTAAACTCTCTGAGTGATCCCAAGGTCTGATTATGTGCATGACTCCCAGAAATTTTTCTCCTTTACTTGAAACCATAGGTCCACTTACAATGATATAATTAGGCCTACAAAAAGGGAATACATGTGGGTTGAACTAACCCTAACCACTCCTAATTAAATGGTTGAGCATTGCCTACAAATAAAATAAGATAAATAGGGAATCCAAACCACATTAAGTTCTCTCCATTAGTTGAATGTGTGCAACAATGCTCAATGAATGTATTCAACTTGTAATCTATATTTCAATACTTAGTAATTGGAATTTTTTTCTTAGCTCTTGAGGTGATTAAAAATTGGCTAAGACTTTCTCTTTGTAACTAATTTTTAAATTAGAAATAATAGGGTTGTTCCTTTCAATGTGAAAGTGTTTTAGTATGTCTGAATAAGATAGAAAACTGGTTTGACATAGACCATGAAATTTCCTATAGATGGATGAGATGAAGTTGTGAAGGTTAGGCTTGTAAAATTTTAGAGATAGTTTTAAAAATTCTATAAATTTGACATAATAATTTGATTAATTATTACTATCTAATTTGACATAAATATTTTTAAAAAATGTTTTACATGTTAGTTGAATCATTAATTTTAAATAAGTATTCACTAGGTAACCTAAAATTCAAGTTCTTGATAAGGTTTTTTAGAAAAAATATCCTTTCAATGTGAAAGTGTTTTTAGTATGTCTAAATAAGATAAATAAATGGTTTGACATAGACTATGAGATTTCCTGTAAATGGATGAGATGAACTTGTGAAGGTTAGGCCTATAGAATTTCAGAGATAGTTTTAAAAATGCTATAAAATTGACATAAAAATGCTATAAAATTGACATAAAATTTTGATTAATGATTACCATCTAATTTGATAGAAATATTGTAAAAAAATGTTTTATATGTTAGTTGAATCATTAATTTTAAATAAATATCCACCAGGTAACCTGAAATTCATGTTCTTGATATGGTTTTTTAGAAAAAATACAAATCATCATTGTTGATGAGATGTGGACAACATAATTCTATTTAAAATGTAATAGAATTTACTTTAATCCTTCTAGATTATATCAATTTTAGAGGCTTAGATAAGATTTTTTTATTTGAATGAAACAAGAACTTAAATTAAAAAATCAGAGTTAATTCCATTGTTATTTTGAGTAACATATTCCTTGTGTGTGCCACGATGCAATCCCTAAAACTATTTATGGATGCTCATCAAAACAATTCAAATAATTTTTTTGAAGAGTTTGTAAATATATTTTATAAGTTGTATTTTGAGATAGTCTGACATAAAGGTATGAAAAAATGGAAGTATACGCAATAAAACTTAAACAAATTAAGAAAAAATTGATAAATGGGGATTTTCTAACACAATGGACCCATTTCTTTCTACAATAATATTGTTATATAATTTGACACTTAAATAGAATTTGACATCAATACGACATGTTTTAGGCTTCAAATGAAAAATATATATTTAATATGATAGTTCTCATTAAGCATTAAAACATAAGCACTCCCCTCAAAAAATTCTCTATTAATTTTTGAAAGATCCAAACAAACAGTCTGAGAACAAGTTAGATGCACATGATCATAAGAATTTTGATATCATGAATACATAATTTATAGAATAATGAAACCGATTGTATATTTTTTAAATAAATATTATAAGTGTCAATTACATCTTAATGCATGCTCAATTTGTAGTTGCAATTCCTAGGAAATAATATCTATGAAGATTATAATAGGGTATCAGTATTTCCACATTCTTGTAAGGTTTATTCAATACAAAATATTATTTCTAGAGTTATCTCAAAGATAAGCATAGTAATACATAAATAGTAATTTGGGTGTGCACAACATAATTAAATGTTTATTATGTCGTAATAAAGGCTTATTAAATGTTGCAAAGATTTGTGGTATAAAATATTGTGATGACCTTTAACTCAGCATTTTTACTAAGCAAAAATCAAAACTCAAGTACATTCAACATTTCATCAAACTAAGTTAGCCTAGATCAATACATATCATAGTCTTGTATAGACTTCAATCAAATGAACTCGTTAAATACTTATTCTTGATTCATATGAATAGTTTTAAGAATGGATCAAACTTTAACTTCTCAAATATTAAATAATGATACCAACATCAATCACCAAACTTTAATTGCCAACCAAAGAAGAATGCATTCAAGTAATAACCATTAATAGGATGTTAAAAGTGTTTTTAGATTGAATGATCATAATTCCATCGTAAAATTAGTATATGTGATCCAATGTTATATTAGATGGCATTCATTGAACTCAACACCAGGTTTGAACAAACATAATGTTAATCAATAAAATAATGCATAAGTTGATATTTTGTAAGGAGTTTCTAGTGTTATTTGAATGGGCTACATCTCAATTCAGACCCAAGGATTTCAATATAATAGAGAAAGTTGCAATAAGTGAAGTTTATTTTACACAACTCACAACATATGTCACAAACATGCAATTCAAAATGGAGTAAGTAAAACAATGAGAGACTGTGGATAGGGATGTTATTGTCAATAAGAAGGTAGCACTAATCAAGCTTCCTATAAGATGACAAGAATATAATTTTGTCAACTGGAATGTAATGAGAATTAACAGAGTATGATGCTTGATTTGAAGAGATTTCAAGTCTCACCTTGAGCATGAGATCCAATGACTACCAAATGATATCTATACTTTGGAAAGATTGGATTTTATTTTTGATTTCACTAATTGCATAAACAATTTAAGCTTGAAACCTGTAAGTCTCCTCAAATGTTGTTAAAATTTCACATTATAAACTGTGAATTTGTAGTGCCTTAATATGAATTTAGTTTAGATGCACTATATCCTGTCATTACAATCCTACTTGATGGTTATCAGATGGTACTCAATCCTAATCCATGATCATTAGCTCTCATCAATGTTGAAGTAGGATTGTGTTATTCTTACTGGAATCTAAACTTTTAATAGTATGATTCATATGATAGACATCATTTTATCCCAATGTAAGGAGGAAGATGTGTAATTGTTATTGATTAGGACCATATTCATATTGTTTTCCTATATCTATTTTAGTAGTTTTATTTTTAAAATAACTCACAATAATGTGAATTCAAAAAATAGGATCCTAACATCTAATTCATATATTCTATGAAATATGACAAGATCATGCACTTACTTAAATCTCATAATTATGATTTTGATGTGGGGAGACCCCTACTCTATTAGCTCTTCTTCTAAACAAATTTCCATCCCAAACCACAAATTGGGTTATTTCCGAAGAAGTCTTCTTGTTTCTATAACAAATTTATTACAACATATTATTCCATTTAAAAAATGAGTATTATCACTCACACCTATAAGGGTCTTGATGAATGGATTGGGTTTTGAGGTTATCGAACTTAATGATTAGGCTTCGAGGTTACCAAACTTAGAGGCAAACTCTTTGGTCTTTCCTTGAATAAATTTCTTAAGTGTGGCAAGATTTTATAGATAAAAAGTGTTGTTCAAAAAGAGGGGATTTAATTGTGCTTAAAATTACTTTATAGTATGGGTTTGTTTGGTCTCCAAGTCTCAATCTTGATATGAATAGATCTTTCTCTTATTTAACACCTTGACTAAGACTTGATTGATTATTGGTTTTTTTGGCTTCTAATTTACCCTATATCAGTCACTCTTTGACTTTAGGAAAAGAAATTGTTACTTACATTTGTTCGCGTCATTGAATTTGATTACATGAATTCTCATAACCAATTTGGTTGTACTAAGCTTAACTTCAACATCTAAAGACCTAAGTGAATACATATTTAATGGTTCTGCTTGAATGCAATATTAATTGTAAATACATCAATGCAGTTAAGAAATGTGTGACAACGATCTTTACTCCTATTGTCAAACTTAGCAGGGCTTTAGGGTAATTCAGTTGTAACAACAAATACTAGATAAGAATTTTTTAGGGAGAGTGTATAGTAGGAATCTTAAAGATGGGACTCTTGTGGCATTAAATGTGCCAAAAGGTTCTATTCTTGTTAAACCACTACTTCAAAATTGGTTTAATGTAATTTGAATTGCCTTACATTGTTAGTTTGGCATCAAATTTGTGCCTTGATAAATTTCAAAGAAAATTCCAATAACATTATTAAAGTTTTTTAATTGGATACAAATAATTGAACTCTAAATTTACACTTAACACTAAGTTTAGCTTGAATGGTATGACATACTAAATTTTGCAGGAAGATGTTGAAATAATGCCAGAAATAAAAAAATATTGAACCATCATAAGTTTCATAAGTGTAAATAACATATACACATATTTTTTTAAGGAAAACATAATGTTTACTTATTGATGGCGATACATTTGGTAGCCAATGTGTATCTTGAGAGAACCTTGATAGGTTTCTAATAGGAAATACTTATCATATCTCTAGGTTAATACCTTACCTTGAAATATGGATTTTATTTAATAAAATATTGATAGAAGTTGTTGGCTTTGAAATCATATCATTTTATATGCAAGCAGTATGACCCTAAAAACTAAAGACATATATTATAATGATAAATGTGTAAATTTTAATTTAATTTATTTTCTTTTGGTATAAGATGTGCATTTTAAAAACCATTAATTTAAATGTAAGATGTATTATCAAGGAGATACCCTAAAATATTCTTATTTACTTATTTATGATCATGGATTTGGATGCCAGGCTATCTCTCAAGAGATTCCTTGAGATCACATTTTATAAAATTTTGATAGTATATATTAGTTTTGAAATCATGAATTTGATTTAAGGGGCAGGTTTTTAAAACATATAATTTTTTTGCAAGATGTATCACTTAGGAAGTACCTTGAAGGTATTAATTACTATTTTCTTGATGGTGTTGAATTTGAGTGCCAAGGTATATGAGAGTTATCTTACATTTTCAAAAAAAATGGATACTATATAGTATATTTTAAATTATGTCAATATGGTATAAGGTCTAGGTTTTTGAAACATATCATTTTGATGCAAGCAATATAATATAGCATATACCTTGAAAGTAATACTATTTATGTGTTGATGATGTCGGATATAAGGGCTAAAATATATCTTGATATTTACCTTGAGAGGTATCTTATTTTATTAAATTTGAGTAAAATATGTTGCATTTGAAGTCATGACAAATTGCTATGAGGGGTGGGTTTAGAAATCATATGATTTATATGTAACTATTAATGTGTAGGATCTACCTTGAATGTAGTAATATTCAATTTTTTATAGTGATTAATTTGATGGTCAAAGTATCTTTTTAAAAATACCTTTTCATGTATCTCTTAGGTGACTTGGATTTCACTTTAAGAGGTTTCTTTTGACTGACTTGGGTCGTATCTTGAGAAGGTTCTCATAGGTGATTCCTCTCAAGATATCTCTTGGAAGATACTTTTTAGAATTCTCCCATTTTATAAAATTTGGATTTAAAATGCAATGTTTGAAATCATGTCAAATTGATATAAGGGATAATTATTGTAAAGCAAGATTAATATTCAAGAGATTTATAGGATATAGCTTGAGGGTAGTATTATTTACATGTTTAATGTGATGGTTTTGAGGACCAACTTATCTTTTGAGAGTTCTCATGAGAGGTATCTCTATAGTGAAACATTGAGAGATATTTTATGGAGATGTCTTTTAATTATAAGATATATATTTAATGATACCTTTATGGTATCACTTGCATGTTACTTTGATATATCTCTTTCTTTTTTTATAAAATTTGTATATAATATGTTAGATTTTAAACCATTTGAATTTGATTTAAGAGGGTGGTTTTTAAAATGTGTAATTTTAGGGAAGATATATATGTTCGGAGATACCATGAAGTATTACTATTTACTATTTGATGGGTATAAATTTATGGGTCAATGTATGTCTTGAAAGATACCATGAGAGACACATTTTAGGTGATACCTTGAAGGGCCTTGTAGTACCTTCAATGTATTTCCTAGGAGATACTTTGAAGGTACTACAAGGCCCTTGAAGGTATCTCCTAGGAGACACCTTAAGATACTTTGAAGGGACTTGTAATACCTTCAAAACATGTGTTGGTTCAATGTATGTGCTAAGATACCTTTAAGGGCCTTGTAGTACCTTCAAGGTATCTTAAGGTGTTTCCTAGGAGATACATTAAAGGGCCTTGTAATACCTTCAAGACATGTTTTAAAGGCATGATTTAGTTTAATATATGTGTTAAGATACCTTAAATGGCTTTGTAGTACGTTCAAGGTATCTCTTAGGAGATACCTTCAAGGTCATAGGAGATACCTTTAAGGTATTACAAGTCCCTTCAAGGTATCTTAAGGTGTCTCCTATGAGATACTTTGAAGGGCCTTGTAATACCTTCAAGACATGTTTTAGAGGCATGTTTTGGTTCAAGGTATCTCCTAGGAGACACCTTAAGATACCTTTAAGGGACTTGTAATACCTTGAAGGTATCTCCTATGACCTTGAAGGTATCTCCTAGGAGATAACATGAAGGTACTATAATGCACTTCAAGGTATTTTAGGACATACATTGAACCAAAACATGCTTTTAAAACATACAATGAGCTTGAAGGTATCTCCTAGGAGATACCTTCAAGGTACCCTTGAAGGTATTACAAGGCCCTTCAAGGTATCTCCTAGGAGATACCTTTAAGGGCCTTTTAGAACCTTCAAGGGTATCTCAAAGGCCTTGAAGCTTTGACGCTGGGACTAACACATCTAATATGTCCATTGTGTAACTAGCAAGCTTAACATCATACCACATATCTCTTCATGATTTGGTTGTACTTTGAAACTATCATACACAATTATTGAAACTCCAAAAATTCTAAGTGTAAAGATTATTGGATAGGCCTTGAGATGCCATGTGTCTACCTCTTATTCACCCATACACTACCACATTTATATCTCCCTAGAATGGCCAAATACACTAAGTTTTAGGCCCTTTTCCATTCTACTTTGATCCCTACAATTTTTTTGGGTGGTCAAGATATTGCAGGACAAGGCAAGATACTTGCAGGCACTTTAGGTTGGCCCTGATATCAGGCCCCACATAGTCATGTCATGCAATATCAGTAAGGATAAGGCATCATCATCATAAAACACTAATGAACATCCAAAATGAGAGGATGATGGAGGATAGGTATTAAAACATTTTACCATATTGGCCTCACTAAAAATTTCATCATAAGCAAACATTCTCATAGGCTGAGTCAAAGATTCTGTCACTATCTCTTCTAAAAAACTCGTAGGAACAACATCCATTTCTATGCAAATTATGGAAAAGCTGGAAAGATGTCTTCTTCTAGTTTCTTTTTCCTGATGCAGTATATGAAGTTTTTGTTCATCAAGAGACATTTTTATAAATGATTCAGATGCAGTCAAAAAATTTATCAAGGAGAATATAGATTTATCAAATTCTACTTAAGATGGCTAGTGTTTCATTTATAATTGTCTTTATAAAGATAAACCTTCAAATAAGGCATCGATTGTTTGATGATAATACTCAAATGGAATAATCAAGGGGCAAGTATTTTTATTATAATTGTTTATCAATAGACATGTCCTTTGATTGGTATATGTTTTTCCATTAATATTACTTACATCTATTGATTTTGTTGACCAATCAGATTGATTGATTGTAACCATGGAGATTATGCACCTGTAATCAGTGGCACGATGAGAGCCCTAGTAGATTTGACCTAGAATAAACTCTTCAGATGGCAGACTCTTCTAATTTGGTGCTATCTAATAATTCCTAGGGATGAAAAGGGGAGGAGGTTGAAAAAATAAAAGGGTGATATGCCAAGATCTATGTGATCTTCTTCCAAAGGAATGAAAACATGAAACAATTAGCCAACCTAATCTAATATCAACCACTACTCCTTACTACATGCCAGAGGTAAGAAATTCAACACTGGAAAGCCAAACCATAAACACATAACTGAGACTAAGGGTAGATAATTAGCCATTAAATCTTTATTAACTATTTCAAATTTCATATGGGAACATATACCTCTGAGACTAACATACATTAAACTAGAAAGCAAAAGCGAAGGCTAAAGATTCATGCTCAAGGGTTGATAATCTTACCAAGTTTTTGCGTAAAGGCTAATATTTTGTAAGTCTCTACCTTATTCTCATGAAAAACAATGATGGAAATTTTGTGCCATTTGATAGAATTGTAAAAGTGCCTTTTTGAAGGTAAAATTTAACAAGTCAAGCCCTGATACATTAAACTTGAAAATCTAGTTGAAGACCTCTACAATCAAAGGGGCAAGCCCTAATTTTTATTCCCCTGGTTCATACATTAAACTAAATTAAATTAGGATCAATCACTGATTGACTGGTATTTTTAAATCTTACCCTTTTTTGGTCATTTTAATAATAACCAAGCACTTTTTAATTGTCATGCAAGTTTTAGATTTTAAGTTTTTTTACAGTTTTTTTTTTTTGACAAACTTCTGAGATGGGTTTGGATCCCTTTGATGGGTTGTGATGGGTTCAAATTTGACCACTTGAGGGGAACCTTCTGAGGTCATGGCCATGTGATTGGCATCGACCCCTTTACCCCCATCCACTTATGTACATGTGTCAATATTCTCTTCTTTAATTGACTATTTTTTTTTAATAGAGCCACTTAGAGGAAAATATATCAGTACTAGACATTCTTAAATTTTAGTATCTAAGATTTGTGGATTTTACATTAGATGGTTTGAAGCTTAAAATTATTGACAACTAGACTTTGTGGTGGACAATGTAGGGATATATAGACATTGGACGTTTTGCACCTTTGAATTACTTTATCCCTAGAGATGACAATGCAAACTTTGTTCAAGTACGTGTGTTTAATGAACCTTAAAACTTGAGATTATTTATATATTGAATACTTTTCACCTTATATTTACTTTTCCCCTTGATATGTGTTAGTAATTTGCCCTGTCAAGGTCAAATTACTACCCTTATCATTCAAAACTTTCTTAAATATTGCCGATATCCCTTTGTAGCAGGTCAAATCAATCAATTGTGGCCTTAAATCACTAATTTTGGTAAAAAAAATCAAAAATGGATTTTAAATAGGTCATTTTAATTTCAAAAGAGCATTGTCAAGTTTAAATATGCAAATAGTCCATGTACAAGGGGTCAATTTTGAAGGAAATTGAGGATTTTGAGAGATTCAGGTGGTTTCACGACCTTAAATTTTGTACACAAATTCATCATGACTTGAAGAAACTTTTTAAAAAGTTCATAGACATTGGATGAGTGGAGATAATCATTGTTTTGTAATAGTCTTTATCATGTCCGTTAGAGATCACCATTGGAGTAGGCATCATTCTGGAGTGCCACAGAGGTTTATAAGTTTAGTTAGAAGTTTTAAAAGTATGGGATGATGTTTTTAAATCATAATAAGACCTTTAAAGAGTGTCAAAACTCTAAATTTTTAGCAAACCATGCTCATACAGGTTTATGCAAGCAAATAGGCATATAGGCCAAAATGTGGTTTTTTGACTTTTCAAGAAAAATGTGATTTCAAAGTGTTTTAGTAGTATGGTACAGATCCCATGATGATGTTTTTTAGAATTAGGAATTAGGTGAATAATTATTTTCATTTTGGTGAAATTTTCACTTTTTACAGTTTTAAACACCCTTCTTAGCCTCCTGTTCAGATGCTCATATCTTTCACCACGTGTGGAGTTTGGTCAAAATATCTTAGTATGTGTTGAGGACCCCTATTTAACTATAATAAATAAATAATTGAGACTAGTTTAGGTTATGTGATTTTTGAACAATCATTAAGAGCGTAGGCAACCCAAAATGCAGTCAAAACCCCATAGACAGATTTCTCCACATGGTAACTTTTTATATATTTTTCATGGGAACCCAATATTTTCAAGGATGTTAGGGGGTTTAGTGTGATACATATTAATGGAAATATTTTAATAGTTAGATATTTGTACTTCATGAACCATCATTTTGAATATTCAAGTTCAAAGCCCTCCTAAACCCTTAAAAAACCAATTTTGCAAAAAGTTGATTATTTTGCCATTAAATCATCTTTGATCAACCTTAAACCTTTTAAAATGTCAATCAGACTTAGAGAGGATTCCATAAATGTCAATTTTATGCATGGAGATGTACATATGAGGGCATAAATCATGTTTTTTGTGGAAAAAAGCATGTAAAATGAAGTACATGATAGTTAAATGAAATATAATCAATGAAGATCAAATCCTGAGAATTTTTATTCATCCTAAAATTCTCATTTGGTTAGAAATAATCTCAAATTTATCCCAACTAGATCGATCAAAATGGCCAGTCTGAAGGAAAATGGAGCAAAATAGGCCTAGTACACCTTATTGACTGAATGGTGAGTGTTTTCTCATCAAAATCAAATATCTTATGTTGAGAATTTTTTTTCCAAGTATATTTAATTATTTTTTAAAGTTTTATGGCATCTTTTTGTAGGTTTAATGGAATCCAAATGCAAGAAGATAGGCTATAAGGCCTAATTGGTCAATCAAGCAAGTAAAGAATGGCATTGAAAATTTATCAAATGAATTAATTTTGGAGTTACCACATGCCATATCTATTTGTTAAGAATAGAATCTGGATTATTAGCTACATCATATACAACAAATGAACATATAATTGCTCTTATTTGTAGAAGAGGGCTATCAGAAGGAAGCAATCATGTTTCAAAGTTCCATGGTGCATCAAATAGCTTTTCATTTGATCCAGGAGGGCTAGCAAGTTGGAGGTTAGTTTGTACATAATAGACTTCTTGTTGTTTCTTTCCTCTAAGTGCATATCCACACATGATTTTAGTTGTTGTTTTTTCCCTTTTCGGTTGTTGTTGTATACTCCTCTAAGTGCACGCATGTACATGTTTGTTGTTGTTTGTGTCAATTGTCTTATTTGTGTCTTTGCCCACAAAAGATCTTCTAATATTCAATGTATATATAATTTTTTCATATCCAAAGTTTTTAAATTATTTGACCAGTAGGCTGGTCAACCCCTGAAAGTCACCAAATTGTTAGTAATTTGACCTGTCAAGGTCAAATTGTTAGTAATTTGACCTGTCAAGGTCAAATTGTTAGTAATTTGACCTGTCAAGGTCAAATTATTACCCCTATCATTCAAAACTTTCCTAAATCTTGCCAATATCCCTTTACATCAGATCAAACCAATCAATTGTGGCCTAAAATCACTAATTTTGATTAAAAAAATGTCAAAAATGGATTGTAAATGGGTCATTATCATTCAAAAATAGCATTGTCAAGTTCAAATATGCAAACAATCCATGCACAGGGGGTTAATTTTAAAAATTAAGGATTATGAGAGCTTCAAGTGGTTTTAGTACCTCAAATTTAGTACACAGGGTCATCATGACTTTAATAAACTTTTTAAAAAGTTTCATGTCTATTGGATGAGTGGAGATACTCACTTTTTTATAACAGTCCTCAACATGTTCGTTGGAGATCACCATTGGAGCAGGCATCATTCTTGAGTGATACAGAAGCTTCTAAGTCCAAGTAAAAGTTTTAAAATCATGGGATGATTTTATTTAAATCATAATCATACATTTAAAGAGTATCATAACTCTAAATTTTAAGCAAACCATGCTCATACAAGGTTTTCCAAGCAAATAGGCATATAGGTCAAACAGGGGTTTTTTGACTTTTCAAGCAAAATGTGATTTCAGAGTATTTTGATGGCATGATACAGACCCAATGATGATGTTTTAAGTATTGAGAAGTAGGTGAACATTTATTTTCATTTTGGTGAATTTTTTATTTTTCACAGTTTTAGACACCCTTCCAAGCCTCCTATTCAGATGCTCATATCTTTCATCACATATGGAGTTTGTCCAAACACTCCTATTATGTTTTAAGTACCCATATTTAATAATAATTAATAAAAAATTGATACCATTTGAGTGGATTTACTTTATGAACAATCATTAAGAGCGTAGGCAACTTAGAATGCAGTCAAAACCCCATAGGTAGATTTCTCCACATGATAACTTTTCATATATTTTTCATGGGAACCAAATATTTTCAAGGATGTTATGGGGGTTAATTTTATACACATAAATAGAAATATTTTGAGATTTGGAGGTCTGTACTTCATGAACCATCATTTTGAAGATTCAGCTTCAAAGCCCTCCTAAACCCTCAAAAACCTAGTTTTGCAAAAAGTTGATTTTATTTCCATCAAATCATCTTGGATCAACTTTAAATTTTTTAAAATTTCAATTAAACTTATAGTGGATTCCATAAATGTTAATTTTATGCATATAGATATACGCGTGAGGGCATAAATCATGTTTTATATAGAAAAAGCATGTAAAATGAAGTACAAGATAGTTCAATGAAATATAATTAATGAATATCAAAGACTAAGAATTTTTATTCATCCTAAAAAATTTGTTTGGTCATAAATAATCTTAGAAGTGTCCCAATTAGATTGATCAAAATGGCCAGTCTATAAGAAAATGGAGCAAAATAGGCCTAGTCAACCCTGTTGACTGAATGGCAAGTGTTTTTTAATCAAAATAAAATATATTGTGATGAATTTTTTTTCCAAGTATATTTAATTATTTTTTCAAGTTTCATGACATCTTTTTTCAGGTTTAATGGAGTCCAAATGCAAGAAAATAGGCTATTAGGCCTAATTGGTCAATCAAGCAAGTAAAGAATGGCATTGAAAGTCTATCAAATGAATTAATTTTGGAGTTACCACATGCCATATCTATTTTTTAAGTGGATATGTCATTATCAAGTCAATCCACAAGTTCTAATTCATGTAAGTTGAGCTCAAGTTGAGTTAACTAGTCTTTAAGGGTCCAAGCTCTTTGGTTGACTAATTTCATGCATCTTCCATGCTTTTCATGAAAGATAAGGAAATTCAAGAACTTAAAAATAATTTTAATATGGATTTATCTTTTAATTTATAGAATGATTTTCATGCAAGGAAGGTTGACAAGTCAACATGGGCCCGCCACTTCTCAATTCTATGCCAAAAATGAAGAACATGCAATTTTGAAGACTTAGAAGATTTTAAAGCCTTTATTTAATATTGTAAAAGGATTTTAGTCTTATTTTAACTCAAAAAAGAATAATAATTCTCTTTTCCATGACACTTTGGCTTTATTTAAGGTTTTAGACTTATATATTAGTTTTTTTAAGCCATTTTTCATTAATTCCTAAAGCAGAGAAGAAATTGTAATTGACACCATTTATCAAATAAAGAAGATTTTTTGCATATGTTTTTTGGATCAAAATAGAGTTTAATTTGACTATATATCAGCATACAAGTGGAATATACTTTCCTTTTTTCAGGTCCTTTCCACACTTATTGTAAAAATCTCATCCGATATAGGTCATTTGAAGAGCTAGGATTTGAATTTGCTTTACAAACTTCTTTCAAGCCTTCTTTTGAAACACTCATATTCAAGATTGAATGCATAGTTTTCTTTCAGATTCATGTGTATATTACTTAGTTTTAGAAATATTTCAGAGAATATCAATAATTCAGGTGAATCACCCAATTAGATAGTATTTTTTATTTTAATTTCTTTCTCCTTTTTCATCTTAAAAAATCAAAATAGTTTAATTTTTAGAGATAAATCTTAAGGGAACTAGCCCTCTCTGGAGGTTCTTCTCAATATAGAGTCACCCACACCCTAAGAAGTTCCAATTGTATCAGCTAGAGAGGTGTGCCTTGTACATCTTCAAACAGGGTGCTCTCTAGAGTGATAATAGTTTTTGGCACGCTTGATGGGACATCATTATACACACTAGACTTTAGAGGCATCCAGAAGATCAATGCAACTTTCAAGCACTCAAAGTTGGTTATGAACATCAGGGTTTCAAGCACTCAAAATTGGTTATGAACATTAGGTATCATTTGAATAATGATTATTTTCAATAGTTGGCTTCCTAATGGTCTCAAATGGCTTATTTTAGTATGGATCCATATTATCCTCACTATGATCAGTATGACCAACCACACTATGATTCTCACTAGGAGTATGAGGATCTATATCAGTCATATATGCAAGAGTACTACTCTGATCCTCTTTATGAACAACCATTATATCATAATATTGACCCTTACCAGTCTTATCATCAGCCATCCTACCCATTTAGCCAACCTAATCATGGCCATTTTGTAACTACCCAATCCATACCAGCAATTAAATAAACTTTAGTGAGCCTTGAAAAGAATCTAGAGCAACACTCATAGAGCTATTATGGCCAAGATACTCCTACTCACTAGATCCATCATCTGAGAGAGTTATTTTAGCAAATAAAAGAATAATGGACACTTATTGAGAGGGAAAATTAGGTTAATCTCACTGGTGAGATGATGGATGTAGGTGGTTACATTCAAAGTATTGAAGACAAACTAAAAGGCCTTAAGGAACAACAGGTTCAACCTCACTCTTCTTATATGCTTTCCATTCCTTCTCAAGAGACCATTCCAAGAGCCCATTTGAGTTTGCCAAATTATTCATATGTTTCTCATACCTTCCCTTCTTAGAGAGTTATATCCAAGAGAATTGTCAAAGAAAGAATATTTTTATGGCACAGCCTGCTATTGAGATCACTGACCACTTTAAAGGGAAGATATTCTAGGAGAATATTGATAATCATATCAGAGATTTGGAGCTAAAGAAAAGGAAAGAGGAGGAGAACCATAATCAAAAGGTCAAAAATAAGCTTTTATCTTTACCATCTTGGAACCAAATCATGGAGTTAAGCAAGAAAGAGGAACAATCAAGCATCACTCAGGATGCGCAATTCAGGCAAAAGATCATTCAGCCTTCATCCCTTCCTTCTTAGAAGAATAAATCCTTTCCTTCATGGAAAGCCATTCAAGAAAAAGTGTAGAGAGATGAGATGAAGGTGATATAAGAAGAGTAGCCTCATGAGCAAAATCAGGTATCTATGGTTACTTCTGTAGATCTTTCACATCTTATTGAATACTTCTAGGGGTCTACCATGCCACTCTTGGAGCAAGAACCTTTTCTTTGTGAGGAAAGGGAAGAAGATGAAACTAAATAAATAAAGAATGATGATAATTTCAATGATCAAGAAGAAGAAATCATAGTTGAGACACCACTTGGCAAGGACAAAAATGATTCAATTTTCTATGATGAACACGAAGATGACTTGTAGGAGGATTCTCAAGAGTTTCTAGTAACTAAGATAGATGAAGTAAAAACAAATATTTCTTCAAAAGGCAGCCATGAAGACAACTTACATAGAGCCATTGCTGAGACGGAGAATATTCCTAATGAAGATGAAGCAAATGCAATAGATCAAGAACCTTCATATGACTCTATCGAAAAGGTAAAAATATGTGATGAACATGTTTCAAATGGTAAGATTGTAAATGAATGTCATGTCCTTTTAGTTGATCATGATGAAGAAGCATTTTGGGATGACTTCAAGAGTTTTTGTGCAAAATTTGATGGTCCATCTCCACCCCAAGTGGAGATTGATGAATGTCTTGTAAAGAGTACTATTATTGTTGTTCATCAGGAAGAAATTAAAGTCGTCTTATAGCCATGTTTGGATGCTTATCAAGGATCTAAAGACTTTGACAAAGTACCACTTCAAATAGAGGAAAATGAAGACATCAATCCAGTTATACTAGTTGAATTGTTAATATAATCATTGAATGAGAATGTGTCAAATCATGATCAACCTATGAATGAGGTAGAGATAGCACTTTTGATGCAACAAAGGAGAATATGGGAAGAAGAAGATTGGATCCTGGATCCATATCTTCAATACATACACCTAAGAATAGAATTTGGATATTTAGCTACATCATCTAGAACATATGAACATATAAGTGCTCTTATTTGTAGAAGAGGGCTATCAAAAGGAAGCAATCATGTTTCAAAGTTCCATGGTGCATCAAATAGCTTTCCATTTGATCCAGGAGGGCCAGCAAGTTGGAGGTTAGTTTGTACATAATAGATTTCTTGTTGTTGCTTTCCTCTAAGTGCATATCCACACATGATTTTAGTTGTTTTTTTTTCCCTTTTTAATTGTTGTTGTCTATTCCTCTAAGTGCACACATGTACATGTTTGTTGTTGTTTGTGTCCATTGTCTTGTTTGTGTCTTTGCCCACAAAAGATCTTCTAATATTCAATTTATATCTAATTTTTTCATACTCAAAATTTTTGAATTATTTATAAAATAGGTTGGTCAACCCCCAAAAGTCACCAAAATTGTTAGTAATTTGACCTGTCAAGGTCAAATTACTACCCCTATCATTCAAAACTTTCCTAAATCTTGCCAATATCCCTTTGCATCAGGTCAAACCAATCAATTGTGGCCTAAAATCAATAATTTTGATTAAAAATTTTCAAAAATAGATTTTAAATGGGTCATTGTCATTTCAAAATAGCATTGTCAAGTTCAAATAAGCAAATAGTCCATGCACAGGGGGTCAATTTTGAAGGAAATTAAGGATTCTAAAAGCTTCAAGTGGTTTTAGGACCTAAAATTTAGTACACAGGGTCATCATGACTTGAATAAAAATTTTAAAAGGTTTCATGTTCATTAGATGAGTGCAGATACTCACTATTTTGTAACAGTCCTCAACATGTTCATTGGATATCACCATTGGAGCAGGCATCGTTTTGGAGTGTTACAAAAGCTTCACAGTCCATGTAAAAGTTTTAAAATCATGGGATGATTTTTTTTAAATCATAATCAGACCTTTAAAGAATTTCAAAACTCCAAATTTTAAGCAAACTATGCTCATATAGGGTTTTGTAAGTAAATAGGCATATAGGCCAAAAAGGGGTTTTTTGAATTTTCAAGCAAAATGTGCTTTCAAAGTATTTTTATAGCATGATATAGACCCCATGATTATTTTTTTAGGTATTTAGAAGTACATGAATATTTATTTTCATTTTGGTGAATTTTTTATTTTTTATAGTTCTAGACACCCTTCTAAGCCTCCTATTCAGATGCTCATATCTTTCACCACATGTGGAGTTTGTCCAAAAACTCTTAGTATATCTTGAGGACCCACATTTAATTATAATTAATAAAAAATTGATACCATTTGAGTGGATTTACTTTATGAATAATCATTAAGAGTGTAGGCAACTCAGAATGCAGTCAAAACCCCATAGGTAGATTTCTCCACATGATAACTTTTCATATATTTTTCATGGGAAAAAAATATTTTCAAGGATGTTATGGGGTTCAATTTGATACATATCAATGGAAATATTTTGAGATTCGGAGGTCTGTACTTCATGAACCATCATTTTGAAGATTCAGCTTCAAAGCCCTCCTAAACCCTCAAAAAACTAGTTTTGAAAAAAAATTATTTTATTTTCATCAAATAATATTAGATAAACTTTAATTTTTTTCAAATTTAAATTAAAATCAGAGTGGATTCCATAAGTGTCAATTTTATGCATGGAGATATACGGGTGAGGGCATAAATCATGTTTTTTTGTGGAAAAAGCATGTAAAATGAAGTACAAGATAGTTCAATGAAATATAATCAATGGATATCAAAGCCTAATAATTTTTATTAATCTTAAAAAATTTATTTGTTTATAAATAATATTATAAGTGTCCCAACCAGATTGATCAAAATGGCCAGTCTGCAAAAAATGGAGCAAAATAGGCCTAGTCAACCCTGTTGATTGAATGGCAAGTGTTTTCTCATCAAAATCAAATATATTATGATGAATTTTTTTTTCAAGTATATTTAATTATTTTTTCAAGTCTCATGACATCTTTTTTTAGGTTTAATGGAGTCCAAATGCAAGAAGATAGGCTATTAGGCCTAATTGGTCAATCAAGCAAGTAAAAAATGGCATTGAAAGTCTATCAAATGAATTAATTTTAGAGTTACCACGTGCCATATATATTTTTTAAGTGGATATATCATTATTAAGTCAATCCAAAAGTTCTAATTCATGCAATTTGAGGTCAAGTTGAGTCAACTAGTCCTTAAGGGTCAAATATCTTCAGTTGACTAGTTTGACTAGTTTCATTCATCTCCCATGCTTTTCATGCAAGATAAGAAAATTCAAGAACTTAAACCCACTTTTAATATAGATTTATCTTCCAATTTATGAAATTATTTTCATGCAAGGAAGGTTGAAAAGTCAACATGGGCCCATGACTTCTCAATTATATGCCAAAAATGAAGAACATGCAATTTTTGAAGACTTGAGAGATTTTAAAGCCTTTATTTAATATTGTAAAAGGATTTTAGTCTTATTTCAACTCAAATATGACTAATCCTTCTCTTTTCCATGCCACTTTGGATTTATTTAGGGTCTTATACTTATATATTAGTTTTTTGAAGCCATTTTTCATTAATTCCTGAAGCAGAGCAAAAATTATAATTGACACCATTTATCAAATAAAGAAGATTTTTTGCATATCTTTTTTGGATCAGAATAGAGTGTAATTTGAATTTGTACCAGCATACAAGTGGCATATACTTTCCCTTTTTTTATGTCTTTTCCACATCTACTATGAAAATCTCATCCTCTATAGGTCATTTGAAGAGCTAGAATTTGAATTTGCATTGCAAAATTCTTTCAGGCCTTCTTTTGAAACACTGATGTTTAGGGTTGAATGCAAAGTTTTATTTTAGATTCATATGTGTGTCTTACTTAGTTTTAGAAATATTTCATATAATATCAATCATTCAGGTGCATCACCTAATTAGATAGGATTTTCTTTCAGTTTTCCCTTTCCCTTTTCATCCCAAAAACCACAGTAGATCAAATTTAATCGATAAATCTTAAGGGAACCAACCCTCTCTAGAGGTTATTCTCAACATAGAGTCACCCACACTCTAAGAATTTCTAATTGTATCAGTTGGAGAGAGGGTGTGCTTTGCACATCTTCAAATAGGGTGCTCTCTAGAGTGATAACAATATGGTAATACAAACTTTGTGCATGTCGGTGTGGCTTGAAACATAGAAACTTAAGAATAAATGGATATAGGGCATTTCAAAATTCTGAACTACTTTTTACCTGCCTAAGGAAATTATGAACTTTGTTCATGTTGCATAATTTAACCTAGAAAGTTGAGAATATTTGGTTTTGTGATTGATTCTACCTGGTTTGGATGGAGCTTATAAGGACCAGAAGCATCATCAACTATTTGAAAACTAATGGGAATCACTATTTGTGATTTTTTTCTTATAAATATAAATGTCATTGTAATTATCCAAATATACATTGGGCCTAGTTTACTAGAGCCTTACTAATAGCATGTGACATAAATTAAACTCAGATGTCTTTACATGTCAAGTTTTATGATAATGTGTATATACTTGGCCTTATTTAGTTATAAAACTATATTTCCCTTTGTAAATCTATTTTAATATGCTAATGAATGGTGTACAACAACAATTTTGGTGATCAATCCATTATTTTTTTTGTCTTTGTTATTTTTTGCTCTACTAGTGAAGTCATATCAATTTCTATTAGAGTCAATTTCACCCCCATCCCTCATTATCTTGTTGAGATTTTTGTGTCTTCCATTTTTGATTCCAAACATCCTCTACTCTCATTTTAGGGTCAACTAGGGCACCCATTCTTAGATTTGGGCCTTTTTTTATCATTCAAATCTAGTAGTGGGTGAGGATTTTCTAGTTTTTTTTCTCTTGTTTTAGCAGCATCAGAACAATCAACATTTTAAAAATTATTTTGACTGATTATATATTGCTCTGAGCTGATTTGTGGACTAAAAAGTTATTTCCTCCCCCTTCTTGAAAATTTAAGCCACTATACCTTTTTTCCTAGAGCTATAGAGGAGGTGTTGTCTATGTGCTTTAGGCTATTATTCCCATGTCTACTAGTCTCAGGTAATGCTAATGTTAAAAAAATGGGCTCAAAATCTACATGTTGGTTTGATCAATATGTTGCTATACCATAAGCAACCATACCACTCTTTGGAAGACCTTTAGCTCATACAATATCACCATTGTCCATCAACTAACATGACTAATTTTCATGTACTTAGATTATAAGTCTCAACCAAATTCGCTAGATGAGCCTTGTGCTGATGTTTGTGGAAAATAGGTATTAAGAGAGCATGGTTCACCTGAACCTTGTAAATAGAGTTTTTTAGTACAAAATTGTGCCTTTTACCTCAACAAACTTCCCATGTGGCATTTACTAGTGGTGATATCAATAATGACTTTGTTCTTGAGCTCTTTATCTTCTGGATTGGTGTCATTTATATTAGCTCTATGTTTCTCCATGAATACATCAAAATCAAAATTTAGAAGTATAATCTTCAATTGAGTGCAATTATTTTATTAATTGGAGTAGACTGAGCTAAATACATAAATTTGTGGCACCCTTGTGACGACTTCTATATGCTCTCTTAATTTTCAAACTTATTTTTGCTAAAATCCACTTTAAAACTTTTTATGGATAATCAAGGTCTAGGACTGACGTGGTGCTTCAATGCAGATGACCTGCTAACATTAACAACATGTTTTTTTGGAGTAGTGATTTAGGGTTTAAGTATATTAAGATTGAAATGGCATATCAGTTATAGGTGAGATTGCATCTACAGTGATGAATTTAAATGTGAGTATGTAATAATGCCATTACATCATTATCATTGTGTCACATGGGTGTAAACCTTCATTATCAGCGTCATGTTTTTAGGATTTCATTCTACGTGTGGGTTGGAGTTCAATTTTGGGAATAACAAACCTTATTCTTTTTAATATTATAACTTAATTATACCAAAAAAACCATTTGCATTGTCTAATCAATTAGACCAAGTCCAAACCCTTAATTTTAGTACTACTACATGTCTAAAGGTCGTGTGTTTCATCCATGCCACAAAAATAAACTATCAAAACTAAAAAACAACACAACTAAAAAAAAGGATCTGCATGTCAAAGGATTCAATGAAATAAAAAAAGTAATTGAAAATACCTTTTTTGATTTTGTGGAGTGCCATAATAGTGCATTGCCATGGAATTCAAATTGAAATGCATAGAGGGGAAATGTGAGGGATCCCCCACCACCATAGAATATTTCATGTATCTCTCTTGATATATTTCCCTTATTTCTTTATCCTCTCATTCATTGTATATATCTTGGCCCTACACTATGTATGTCCCTCTGTAGTGATATATATATATATATATATATATATATATATATATATATATATATATATATATATATATATATCACTTCCTAATTTATTTTTCTTCTTCTTCCTCTTCATTGTCATTTGATACTCCATTGTTGTCCTCAAAACCCCTTATCAGGCAGTAAGAGTAAGAGTAATCTTAGTAACAATAAAAAGTAAATTTGATAGCTTATACAAACCACTCCATTGCATTTTCCTCAAGGTGAGGGCATAGGTATTTAATCTCTCTCCAAGTAATGATTCAATAGAGAGAGAGAGGAGTGGAGACCTGTACTTGCTATAATGGCAGGGATTGGGAGGAGCAGGGTAGATTTCAATGACTAGCAAGGGCCTTTACCATGGCCAATAGAGAAAATAGATAACACAATGAAGGTCAGCTACACTTAAAAAAAAATTAAGGTAACACAATGAAGGCCAGCTACACCCCCTAAAAAAGTTAACATTATATTAAAAAGTTCTAAAAAAAATGTAAGGGAAGTTCGAGTCAAAAGGCCCCCTTACGATAGTGTTAGTGATAATATCCATTTGTGATGAGAGGTAGTCTTATCCATACTAAAATTATGCTAAAAAAATATTCTCTTGAGTTGAAGGTTGGAAACCATGGTTTCATGAAGAGACCTAATTTTTTCATAAACCATCATTCACTTTGGAAAGCCTTGTTCTTTTCATATCTGGTGAAGAAGATTTCTATGAAATACCTTTTTGGCATCATATGTATGTCCACGGACCATGAGAGTCTTCAGTTCACCTGGAACCATGTATGTAAAGTTTTTAGAGGATATGCCACCATAAATCTATAAATACAATATTTTTCCTTTAGCAACCACAACCCATTTTCCATTTCATCTAGTATAAACAATAGCTTGGGTGGATTCTCAGGTACATGCATTTTCCTTTTTAGTTGGGAAATTTGATCTTATGATAGATGATGGCACATATATTTGATCAAATCCTCCCTTGAGAGTTAAATGAATTCTTCAAACACTGTAGATATGAAATTTGGTGAGGGGGGGTTGCTAAGGAGGCCAAGGCCTCCTCGTTTTTGGGGCTCTTGGGTTATTATTAGCACAAAGAGGGTGAGTTGATTTTAATGGTGTAAAATGGGCAGATGGGGCATGCAGAAAAGGGATATGGAGACAAGGGCATGAAAGCTCTGAACTAAAAAAATGGCTATCAAACTTGATTAAATCATCCATATTATATTAAATCCTTATGGATTTCACATAAAATTCCTATTGGGTCTTTTACATTGAATATGAATAAAATAATTTGGACATGTATAATTCAAGAAATCAGTCAAATGGAGTGAAGTTAAGAAATACAAGTCTAGAAGTTGATTTGGTTATTTTTTCCTACCAAAATTTAGTATTAGAGAAGATTGATTGAGGTCCAAAACTATAGCAATAAGAAAAACCCCTAGTTTAAACTACTCAATTTATATAATATATCTACAAGATTCTAAATAGGAAAAACCTAATAAGACGTACATTCACAAATGTTGGCAGGTAATGATTTTGAAGTCTTGGACAAATAAAAATCAATTTATATTCCATAAAATGGGTTCCTCTTTAGTATGCTTATAACTGCTCCCAACTATACCTACCAAAAATATTCCCAACTTGTAGCAATCGATTTTATTTAGTCAATCAATTTTTTTTTTTTAATTGACTAATAAATAGAGCACTTGCGCATGTGCATCAAAATATATCTATTATGAACTTGTAAATCCTCATACACTATGAATGAATAATTAAAATCTATTCCCCATAAAATTCCATACGTCTAACAAACTTAACGATCAACACATGTTCATGATCCCTCTAGGTTGGTTCTTATTTATGTCTATTTGTTGGCTTGGGTGATCTTTGTACAGGGTTGTGGGACCTATCAAAACCATCTCTTCTTGGTTCAAATCTCTTAGACAAAAGTGTTTACCCTTATTAAAAAATAATCAACACATGTTATTATTATCTCTTTGATAACTTACAATACACATGTTGGCATGATATCCTCTCTAAATGTCAAACTTATTCATGTTCGATATGCTTTAAGCATACCTTTCATTCAAATCACAAATGTTTTAGTCAAAATGGGATAGTGACTTAAATTATCAAGGATAGTGTCACTTAAAAAGAATATTATATAGGGAACAACATTCAAGTGATATTTATCAAAAACATGAAATGTTGAGCTTCAAAATAACTTGCTCAAAATGTGATGTCTAATTACATATTGGTTAATGATACACATTCAACTTATAGAAAATTTTATTGAGTAGTGTCAAAAAATGAGTAGTTTGGACTTCCCCAAATGGATCTTGTATTTGATAAATAAATTTTTTAAACACAAGTCCATAAGAAGTTTATAGTATGCAAACTGTGAACAAACTAGCTAATTTGAATTGTTAGAGTCATGATTATAAGATTATATATATACAATATGAGAAACATAGTGTTGGATAACATTGGTGGATAAATATACCCTACATAATAGCAATCTGACAAAATAAAGGCAATATCTACCCCAAGGCATATGCTTACATTCTAAATATCTACAATATTATTGATGAAAATGGATGTTTAAAGATTTAAAAACATCTAGTGTAACATGATCTTATAGTTAGCAATATGTCTTGATTTTGGAACCTTTTACCATTTGCATGTTTTGTATGACCTTGTCCTTTCTTCTTGGGGTTTGATTATGTTGTTTTTGGATGTTCTTAAGCATGATGTAATTTTTATAGGTAGAATAGCAAAATAACTTGCTCAAAATGTGATGTCTGATTACATATTGGTTAGTGATGTACATTTAACTTACATAAAATTATATTGAGTAGTGTCAAAAATGAGAAGTTTGGGCTTTCCCAAATGGACCTTCTATTTGATAAATAAATTTTTAAACACAAGTCCATAAGAAGTGCAAATACGTGCATTGCAAAATAATAGTATGCAAGTTGTGAACAAACTAGTTAATTTGAATTGTTAGAGTCATGATTATAAGATTATAGATATACAATATGAGCAACATAGTGTTGCAAAACATTAGTGGATAAATATACCCTATATAATAATAATATGACAGAAGTAAGGCAACATCTACCCCAGGGCATACGATTGCATTCTAAATATCTACAATATTATTGATAAAAATGGATGTTTAAAGATTTAAAAACATCTGGTGTAACATGATCTCGTAGTTAGCAATATGTCTTGATTTTTTAACAACAATGAAGCTCTAGGCTTCATAGCACAATAAAGTGAAGATGGGAAAACTAAAGGAACAAAGTAAGTACTTACAAGTTACCTTCTTTGAACATGCTTATAACTTTTGAAGAGAACAAAATATAATATACCCCATACACCCACATGTAATTGGGAAAGGAAATACTATAAGAACCATAGACACCAAAAATAAACATTAGCTAAATGTGGGTTATGAAAACCAAACCATTGATTTCAAAAAGCAATATTTGTTTTCAATCTAATCTTCTTTGATTGAAATATTTTCAAGGCAACTAAATAGATGTACCTTTATAAGTGAGGTGATTGATACAAGTCTCTATGGAGATAGAATCTTCACATTTACTTGGCCCTTAGGTGGTTCTTATGACTTATGAAAACCTTGGATAATCTGCATGAAATATTTGATATATTATTGCTACCTTTTCAAAGAGTCTATTGCTCATTTTATAGATTTATCATCACATTCCAAGTCATGTATCCTTAAACCGAGATATTCAACCTTAGATTTCATTAGCCCTTGGAATATACTACTTACGTTGTTGCTACCACAATGGGTGGCCTTAAAAGGCCATGCGTAAAACACATTTTATATTATATTGAGATCATGACTTGGCAATCAGGGTTGTGATCTAGCAATATGAAGGAGTAATTACCCCCAAATTAAAAACTTGATAGGGAACCGTATTAGCCATAATCTTGTATCAAAGCCAATATCATATAACTTTATGCCTGAGTTTTCCCTCTTCTAGTTATTTTATCCTATGAACCAACCACTTCACTGAGTTCTAAGATTTATATGTTGTCCCTAAGAAGAATATTAGATTGAATTTACTAAGAATTGAGGTGTTCATCTATATTAATAGTAGATGAAATATTGTGAATGGAATGGACTTTAATATCTACCATTGTTAGTAATAAACTTTAAAAAATAGTTAGAACTAGAGCAACATAACCCTCAGATGTTGTTCCACCATTATTTTCTGTCTTGGTTGTTTTAGATTACTCAGACTCAGCATGACCCTTTAGTAAACCTTATCTCTCTACAACATCATTTTTCATTCTCTAGGAATTTATATCAACCCTTTTCAAATAAACCAATTTGAAAAAGGGCCAGCCCGTCTAGCCCAACATCTGCCAGTAATGCGATGCTCAGATTTATAGTCCTATGCCTCTATGCCTACTATGGATGATACCAGATTGAGGATGCACAGTTATAAGGTATTGGATTTTGAACATGTGTTATGTGTGGTAGGATTGATGATGCATGACAATTGTTTGACAAAAATCCCAAATCAGATTATGGTGCCTTCTTGTGGAGTTTTACGATTAGAGGGTATGTGTTATGATCCTGATGGGTGGATTTCACTAACACCTCAATGTTTTGGTGTAACAGTTCATTACATTTGGTATTAGAGTGCCCACCTGTGTTCGAGTCTCAGGTCTTGAGTGGTAACGTCGACATGGCAGTGTTCATCTAGGGCTCATGTGCATATAGAGGTACACACCCATTTCGAGGATAGGATTATCATAAGCATGGTGGGATGTTAAGATCCTAGTGGGTAGATTCACTAATAGTCCAAGCTTTTTGTGTAATGGTTCATTACAATATGATAGTAATGAGCTATCTGAAGAAGTTATTGGTATGTATTATCAGATGTAGTTGGCATGTATGCAACCTGATAATTTTACATTTCCCTTTGTTCTCAAGGCATGTGCCACCATTTTTATTGTATAAAATGGCATGGAAATCCATGAATATGTGTTTAAGAGAAGATATGAGTCTAATGTTTATGTGGAGGACAAAATTTATTCTACCCAGTTGGCTTTACACATTTTGTTTAGATGTTTTATGTTTTGAACATGTTAGAAATTACACATAAATATATTAATGAATATTCTTTTTATTTTCTTGTTTCTTAATATAATTGGGAGATTGATATACATGTATTTATGTTGGGGAGAATCTGGTGATACATTTTATACCAACCTCTACAATATCGTGTAGCAGTCAATGTGGTTCATGTCATAATTACAGCTCCAAAAAATGTTGTTTATTGTGTAAGGTACCTGCTCGATCATGGATTTGTAGAATACAATTTGATTTCTAATAATTGTGAGATGTTCCTATTTTGCACACCCCTTGAGGAAGTAGGTAAATGTTGATGAGTCTTGCCTTACACCCAGAAAAACATTTGCATAATATCCTCTTAGGCTCTTCTAGGAACATCATTTTCTCTATTATCTTACAATCATGTCGCTCCATGATACCACCTTTAGTATGAAGAATTATACCAAATCTACATATATGTCTGTGAAGACATTCACAACTACATTGTGAATAAGAAATAGGATTTTTATAATTTTTTATAGCCATACCTTATTCCAAAGCTCATTATTTTAGTTTTTGTACAATTTTGAGAGTACAAGGAAAGATTGTTGAGTTTAGATTTACAATTACCAATTGCATTTTCTTATAAATTTCAAAGCTTTTTCAAGAAGCTTATTTTCTGCATATCAGACAATGTTTGATATTTAAGTGAGCACATTTTCTTGAGACATCTTGTAAACCCTAAACCCTAAAACTATGAATATTTAAATTATGTAAAATAAGGAAATAATCATACCAATCTGAATGAAAAGTATAGATTGATAGTACACTTAGACTCTTTAAAATTGAAAAAGAAAGAGGGGAGAGATGTACCTAGCTTATTATGATATTGTTTTGCTCACTATGTGTCTCACTATTGTTGAAAATGTTCTCTGTCTACCTTGTAATTACTCAGATCAGGAGAGTGGACATTACCAATGAAACTTAGACCCCTGCAATGACTAATATTTTCTAAGCCTTGTCAATAGTGTTCTTATTTATTGTGTAGGTTTTTAATTCCTCAGACCACTACACCTGCACCTATTACAAAAATATTCGTCCCACGTGTGTAAAATGTTTTGAAATATTCCTCTTACATGTGCAAAATATTCCTCAGTACCACTACACCTGCACTTACTATGCTTGGGCCTTAACTAAACTTTAATAAAAGTATTGGAATTGTAAAAATCATCACTTGGATTGTTTGTTTTTAGAGAATAGACATTGGAATCCAAATAAAAATAAGCCATATAAACATTGGTACCATACCTAAAAAAAGTAGCTTTACAAGAGCAATTTTTGAGACAAATATTTTTACAGTAATGTCTATTTTGAATCAATCACCAACAAATAGACATGTACCTTAAGAGTTATGTAGTTTTACAACTAATAAATGCCTAGGGGTCATTTTTAGGTGCCTACACAAAGATTCTTGTTCCACCTTTGAATATTAAAATATGGTAGTTACCATTAACCCCTCTAAGTAATAGAAAATAGACTACGAATTATATATTTTTCATGAAATTAGATAGTGTAATATAATCAATATTTATCTCTGTTCAATTGAGTGTAATGATTAAGACAAGGCATCATTGTACAAACTACCCTAGCTTGAATGCATGAATGATATATTTTAATAATGTCAACGAGACCAAACAGTGTATGAGACCGACAACAACAACAACAAGGGTGTTTTGTAGAAAAACAACGTCTTGAGACAAACATTGTCCCATTAAGCTTGAAAAATGTTCATTCCCTTTTTGACATTGGATCTTCTATTATGAAACTTGATAAAATTATTTATTGTTTTCTCTAGTCTAATCTCTTCAAACAAGATAGTTAGATTGTCAACTTTAAAGTTTTAAGTGTATTCGATCTAGATGTCACTAAAATTAGGACACTCCATAATGTAGTGCCATTCTGTCTCTATCAACCCTAAAATACAAAATAGACATTTTCTTTTCTCTCTTTTTTATGCGTTGTCACCTTACCAATTTTATATTTAAGATGATGTGCTCTAATCATTAACTTAACCATCAATATTTTTCGCCTTCCACTTCATTTATGCTCCATATAAACTATCCTAAAGTTGAGTGAAAGCCCATAAATTACCCAAAGGTGACCCATACAATTTGTTTACATTTTTAATTAATATACTTCAAGACTTTCCTAGGGCAATAAGATAGCCAAACTAGAGATTCCTTCTCTCTTTTGGGCCTTCCACGCAACAATAACAATTCTAGAGATTAGAGATGTGGGAGGCAATGGATGCCTTCCACACATAGTTGAAAAACACTGAAGGGAAACCCAAATATGTTTTTAATGATGGCCCCCCTTTTTCCACTGGGCTACCACATTATGGTCACATTCTTGTGGGCACTATTAAGGACACAGTTACCCGATCCTAGATTGTTATCGGGCACCGTGTGAGCAGGGGGTTCGGATGGGATTGCCACCACTTGTCGATAGAGTTCAACACTGATACAAATTTAGGGATTAAGAGTAGGGATGAGGTTTGGCTATAGAAATAAATAAGTACAATAAAAAAATGTTGGAGTATTGTTATGAGGTATAATCAAATATGGGAAAAAATTGTTAGCTAGATCGAAAAATAAATTGATTTTCAGAATGATTATAAAATGCTTGATCCTCAATTTATGAAAAGCATATGAGGAATTTTCAAACAACTTTAAAAAAAAAATTTAATTGAGTGATGTTTCAAAATACTCTAATATCTCTTTCTCTCTCTCACCTTATTATTACTTGATGGGTACTATTATTTTCACCGACACTATTAAATACAACTACATTTTAGAGAAGCCAATGACAATTGCACGATGTGGGAAGTTGGAAAGTTATATACGAAAATTTCTGATTATTTTATTTTTAACCTAATTTTCATTCAACCATGATTTATTGTCTACAAATGTGCCAATCAACAGATTTTCATTTTTGTAAAGCCCAAAGTTTTGTCAATGTCTGGTCATTTAACTCCTGTAAAAGGTCGATGTGGCCGCCTACCTACTGCTGTTTGAAAATGCTAGACATGTGTCTATTAGTGGGTGTTGCTGTCAATATGCTGAAGATCAGTGGACACAAGGGGAAATAGGCAGAATTTCCATGGGAGTCCACCAAGCATTGGAGCATTTCATTGCAAGCAGGAGAATTAAGCCGTCAGACTTCATTTACAGATCAAATGCGTGACATTACTAAAACCTATGTCCATACACTACTAGATATTAGATTGGATAATCAGGTTGAAGCAGAGATGCATGAGAGATAAGGGTTGGCATATTTTCAAAGAAATGAACTTCTCAAATGTAGCATCGAGTAGGTAAAGATCTTAAATCTTGAGTAGCATTTCTGCAAATTTTTAGATGAGAAATGCATTTTTTTGGGTTACTGATTTACTCCAAATTTATGTGTAGGACATATCAAACTGTATTTATTTGTGTAAAGGATTGCTTGTTTAATGGCCTATCTCCTATGCTTGGGCGGGATGGAAGCTATGTGGGATAGGGGCATGAGCAGGGGCAGGTGCAAACAATTTTCATTATTCTCTGGTTTAACTCGGGTTTAAGTTTTAACTAGGCAAATAGGATTTGGGAATTGAATGATAATTTAGGTGCATGTTAGATGTACATTGTTTATATGGGGAGCTCCCAGTCCTAGTTCCCAGTCTCAGGAGAGAGAGAGGGGCGCCCTTGTAAGCAACCATGTAGACCTGCATTCATGCATACTTGGAAGGTAATCATATGTACAACAACAACAATAATAATAATAACAAATCACTTAATATTTTTTGTATTTAATTCTGTTTATGGCAATTCATAGTCGGAATGAGGTAGAGAAGTCGCTGGTTTGTAGATATACCTATGCTTTCTTTGGATTCTTGTAGTATCATCTGCTGAACAAGATGATGCGTTGGCTGGTAAGATTACAGAGTCAGATTCCAAAATATTGTGTTTTAAGGACAAATTTAGTTCTCTTAAATTAATAATCCTCAATCCTTTGGACAGACAGGTCCAATTATTAATTTAACTATAGCTCAAGTGTTTCTGAAGTTTAGGGGATACATAGCAGGTATATTGACATCTGTAGGATCGGATTTGACTGGAGCGTGTTCACATTTTCTTGCCAATTCATTGTAGGAATAGGAATATGAACAAGGGAAGAGTCCACACTTTTTCGTCAAAAATCAAAAGACAAATGTAATAAATCTCATCTTTTCGATGCAGAAGTAGGTAAAAACTTAGTATGGATATCCTTTGGCTGCGGAGGAGTACGATCATAATCAAGATTTTTTGTTCAGCACTGGGAGTGCAGGCATCATGATTACAAATATACCCAATATTTGATACTCCACAACTTTGTTGACCCATATATCAAAAATCCACAATCTCTAGGTTAGGGGCCGTGCTATTGTGGTACGAGGATTTGATCCTGGGTCACTCTCATACAAACGAACACCTTAATCTTAAACCCCAAAGCTTTGGACTGCATAATTGATTAAATACTTATTCTTTCTGCTCTTACAATTTTTTTTAATAATAGGAGTAAAATTTACATAAATGATTTGGTTGTGAAGACTAATCATAGATTCCTCCATATCTGCTCACAAATACCAGGATTCTACATACACAGAGTAAATACATATCGAACTACTAAACTAAGGGAATGTTCCCTAACTTCATACCAACACATTCTTGACATTCTCATCAAAATAGGCCTAAGAGTACTCCAACCATTCACCACCATGAGATAAAAAAGAAAATCTTCAAAACATTCAAAACAACCCTGTAATCAAACTGTAAATGAATTTGACTAGAGATGTCATTCTTCCTCATTAATAACAACTTTATCCTCAAGTTCTTCCAGTTGCAGCATTATCAAATGCCCAACCAGAACTAACTCTGCACTTTTCAGAACCGTAAGTCCTCATTCACGTTCACAAGCACTTCTTCCAGATCCAAAGCTCATTCTTTGTGCAGGTGATTGAGTTACATATATTCACAATGCTAGTCATGACATCCTTGCTAATCTCCTTGGCATAGGGTTGCCTCTGTTGCCACAACACTTCCCTTGAAGTGGGAAACTATTTGCTTTTTGCTTTCCATGTTGTGCTTGCTATGCAAAGATCATGATGTGTGCATCTCTGGCCTTGCCTTATTGGATGAACAAAATATTACAATGGTTGAAGAAATTAATAGATCATTAATGCTCAAGGGAAGGTTCGGTACTTTGAAATTTTCATATATAGCGACTAATTTTTAATAAGAAGTGAGACTTCTGGATTTCAAGAAATCTGTATAAATGGATATTTTTAAGTCATCAAGTTTTATCCCCGGTGACAAGAGTGATGCATCTAGATGGTAGAATACAATTGAGCATTAGAATAAATGCCATTTTGTAAATTCTAAAATATTAATAGATGCTAACTAACAATGAAGCTTTCCTAAGTTAAATGATATCAGTCTCAGCTGGTGCTAGAATTTCGTAGATTGCCTTCTCTTGCACATCATCTGGTGAGTCTCATGGATTAAATCATAACCCATGCTTATTAGTTCACCTGAGTTCAAAGCAGGAGAGAAATTCTCCAGCAGGGGCTACATGTCAGTCACCGGAGGCCAGATGATCCTGGTGACCCAGGAATTACACCTAATTGCAGGAGGAGTCACACCAGCCCTGTGAATGGTAATAGCCCAATAGGCTCACCTTTGCACACCTGGCAAGAGGATTTTCCTTGGTCAAAGGCACTTGTTTATATTCTATATGGAATTAACCTATGTTTGGAGGCCACATGTTATACTAAGACTGTGGTAGCGTTTCCGTGTTCCTATGTATCTTTCTACACTTTGTGAAAAACCTTTTAAATCATTTCTATTCAATAATCAAATCAAATGATTTATAAATGCCAGTTAATTAACTCTTTTGAATAGATCTTATCAGTTTCTAGTCAAATTTAATGCCAATAGATATTTAATGAAGTTCTTTTGTCAGGAACTGTTTACCTAGCCTTAGAAAAGGCCCACATCAACTATGCAGTTTTTTTTCCATTCTTCTAGGAATGATCCATTAATGTGCACCATTTTTAAGGCTGGGTAAGTTTCTCTCTTTTTGTCATTCTTCGTGTCAACAAGGTTTATGTTTTGTGTTATTGTGTACAATTCTACCATTTTTATGAATGAGATTACATTCTGTTTGACATCATCTCACAAATTATTGGTTCTCTTTTTGAAGCAGTGGAGAAGATGAAAGAAGGTTTGATTATTCAAAAAATTAGGTTGAGGTCCTGGTCAATGTACCAAAAAATATATTCTGCATTTAATTGATTATAACATATAATTTTTTCTATCTATGAGTGAGATCAAATGTTGGTGTCTAATTTTATCACAAGTCAAAATAATGGTTTGCCCATTTCAGGTTGACATGTTCCTTTGTCAAAATAGAAATTTCCTTTATTATTTTAATTATGATATTCCACTTATTAATTTTGGTATGTACCCTTAAATTGCTTATTGATTTTCATTTTCTTTTCATTGATGGCTTCTTGTGGAACAGAGCTAATGTTATTGGGATTTATATCTCTAATGCTGACTGTCACGTCAAGTTCAATGTCAAACTTTTGTATTGAATCAAAGTACTATGATACCAATTTCTCTCCATGTACACGATCTGAGGTCGAAAGAAGTGACATATCTAATGGGTCAACATTCCATGGAAACAAACACCTGGAATTTACTATACACAGTTCATCAAGGCGTGTTCTGAGTGATGGAATTCATAATACTTGTAAACTGGTAAAGCTGTAGCTTCATTAGTTGACCTTAGATCTACAATAGGGATGTACTAAGTGATGCTTGGAATCGATAAGTCAACTTCATGGAATAAGGAACAACTCAGTATGATGAAAGATGCTACTGAACATGTAGGATAGCATTTTAGTTCTGTCTTTTGCTGCATATTGACTAATACACAAGTTGAAAGGGAGAAAAAATATTACACAAAGTTTCTTAGTATGTTTTCATCCATTCCTAACTTTTAGTTCATCATCCATGCATGCCTATGAACACAACAATTTGACCAAACGGAAATAATTTACACTTGTCTTTAAGAATATTGCAAGGTAAACATGCTTATACATATTTGCCTTTCTTCTTAATATTGCAGGGTTATGAGCCTTTTGTTTCATTTGAAGGTCTGGAACAACTGCATCGATTTATTTTTATCATGGCAATCACACACGTATTTTATAGCTGCTTGACCATGCTTCTGGCAATTGTTAAGGTTTGTATGCATGTCTGTTTACCAAACTCAATTGAAGAGAAAATATATTTTCTCTTGATTTTGATTGGTCATTCTATGCAAAACATTTCATAGGACTTCTAGATACAGGTATGTTTTTGGCATTTTCTTTTAAGGACTATATAATATTATTCAGTAGCAAGCCTTTTTATAGTTTATTGTATTTTATTGGAATGCATCTATATATCCATTATTCATTCCCTCTCAAAACTATAATAATAATAAAATACAGATTCAGGCCAATTAAACACTCTCACAAAAAGAAAAAGCTTAAAACAATATAATAACAAAAAAATTATATCAAAATGGCAGAATACATAATACGTGTTTCCCTGAAGATCTAATCAAGTACGGGCAGAGAGGGAAGACTAAATTTTGCCCCTTCAATCTTTCCAAGGTAAGATTTTAGTCCATGTATCATATGTAGGATAAATAAATCTGTGATTGGTTGCCTGGGCTGGTAAGAAGGGGAGGTGCGCATAACTTCCTGTAAATATTTCCTTGTTTTAATGTTAAAATGGTTTGGGTGTGGCAAAAGTATACTACATCATCCCCTGCTTTTTCTTTTACTAGTACATCTGCCACTGCCGTTAAAGCTCCTGTTGTAAACTTCAAAAATGGGTGGAAAAGTTTTGCTTCTGATGACTGCTTAAAATGCTGGGTCATAGGCCATCCCTTCCAGCCAATGGTCCTCGCCAGATGTCAACGACACTTAGTTCATGCAACAACATCCCACATGAAAATGACTGATGGATAAGATGTGCCCTCTGATTGGTGACCATGCCGCTAATCTACCATTAGTGGGAGGCGACGCTATGTGCGGATTCCAAAGAGTCTAAAATATTTCTTTAAAGACATCTACTAGCTTGACATTGCATGCGGTCGTGAGCATACAACCGCGGTGACCTCCAATGGTACATTTTTTACTTGGGGTTAGTTTGCTTTGAAATTGACATGCTTTTTTAGTCTTTGGAGAATTCGAGTTTCTTTATGCCTAGATAATGAGTCTGCATTTCTCAATAAATAAAGGGATAATGAATTTGCATTTCTCAACAAATTAAGGGCGACAACACATCCTTACCTTGTAATACTTACAATTACGGTCTAAATAATTTTTTTAAATACACATATTCAGATTATAATACTTATGTTATTTTAAGGATTTAATTAACAGGGTAAATTTAAATTTCAAAATAGTTTTTGACCAATTGAAATTCCACTGGCACAAGTCCTTAAGTCTTATATGGACCTTATACAAATGATTTTTTGCATCGGCAGATACTTAAGTCGCCCCACAGCTCTTGTTAATTGTTTTTCTCAATTTTAAGCATATATGTAGTGCATACAAGCGGGAACATGCAACATGGAAATTTAATTGCTAAACACCAAAATACCAGGGTAATTTTGTTTTGTTGTATGGGTTATTTTTCTAATGCCATTTTCCATTCAGATTAGGGGTTTCAATCATTTTTTGTTAATGTTGGTTGTTGATTCTCTTAACATGACGCAACTGTTGAGAGTACATTAGAAATTAATAGCCTAAAAAAGCCATGGTGGTTTTATAAATTTGGCTTACTTTTCTAAAGCATTTTACTGGGTGGATTTTAGTTTTGTTCAATTTCATTAATATTGGTTGTTGGTTGCATTTTCTTGTTTGCCAATTTCACAGAAAATCACACCCACCATCTTACGTAATGCATAGCAGAATTTACAATCAAACTTAGAATGCCATTTGGATAAAAATAAAAAGCCACATCTTAGGGGGTATTTATTCCAGACTTGTAACCTACCTTATCTTGGTGGCCTGCATTATTATGGTATAATGAACATGTTGAGAATACCTGGTAGGGCTTGTACTTGGGTCATGGTCATGAAAATCCGTCTATCTTACCACCAGATGTTGGCCCATTAGACCATTTTCTGGTTTGTACCTTGTTGATAAAAGCTATATCAAAATTAACATATATTGAAAACTATCTAAACTTAGTTCAAATGTTTCTTGTCATTAAGTTTTTGGTTGCATTGGAGCAAGATGCTCAGCTACATAATTAATATAAACAAGATTTTCCTTTTCTTCTTTTGCAACATCTCCAATAGAAAGTAGACTTGGATTTGCATCTGTCTTTTGATTATTTAAGGCATCAGGGTCCCATCCTTGCTCCTTAATGATTTTTTAGAGTGTTTTGTTCTGTTTATTCAATAGAACAAGCTTCACCTTGAATTGAATGGCGGAATATAAACTTTTTTATGCATTTTTCAAATACACATTGAGGATCTTGGTTGCTTTTTTCAAAATCTCATATTTTTCTTGTAATTTAAAATGAAATATAATTATATTCGAGCAAAAATAATTGTGACATGAATTTTGATTAAAATAAAGATACATTATCAAAGATTTTTCCTTTTCGACATTCACAATCATAACAAGGTTGATGTCTTTCACTTATTAATTAAAATATACCTGGGCTTCTATATTCAAATTCTCCAACATGTTAAGTATAATACTCATCACATTATCATTATAACTATTAGAAATAGTAACTAACCCAAATTTATCTTGACCAAACCAAGCATCAATTTTTGTGGGTTCATGTTGCACCAATGAAAACAAATTTTCTCGCTGGGAGTGGTTGTGATAACGGGGATTTATTTCTTTTATCAATTCCTTTTCTCAAAACTCCTAAACCAATAATTTTTTCAAATCATCTATAACTCCCTACTTAAGAATTGAAATAATAATTTTTGATAATAAATTGTTTAATGGAAAAGATGTAATGGCATCATCTAACAAGACAATATTCACCAGTGGGGTGGGGGGTGAAGAGGTACAAAGTTAACCCTGAGCAGTCATATGAATGTCTGCTCTTTGGATAAAATCATGTGGATTGAAAGCAACTCCAACAACTTTATCACTTTCAATCCCTTGAGATTCATCGTCAAGATCAATTTCCTGTAAACAAGGTAATCCATATACACTCGATATACCTTTGATAAAGAAAGTGGAGAATTTAGAACATGATAATTACAATGTTCTTCTGCTAGGTGATGGCACTTGTGGTAATGGAAGAGTCTTCCCCCTTGAGTGAACTATGTTTGGGGGTGGAGGTGGTGGCATACTTTTCTTCAGAGATTGAGGATGCCCTGCAAAATGTAAATTATTTTAGAAAAATGGTAAATTTTAAAAACAAAACTATATGCTAATTTGAAATTAAAGGTTTAGTACTTGTATTTGGAGACAATATCTCTTCAAATGTACGTGCCATATTGAAAGTGAGATGGGTGGTTTGAGATGGTATATTACACAAACTTTTAGTCATAAAAAATTATAATTAAAAATCAAAAAACAAAAATATGCAATGTAAAATACCTTGCACAGAGGGTCCAGTACGCACATTAAATGTTGGGGTTTGTTGCGATGATGGTTGTTCCATGAAAACTTTTGCTGATATCAAGTCATTTGCAATAATAAAACAAATAAATAAAATAATGCACTTGGAAGTTAAAATATCATTTTAAAGTTTTAAATACTAAACTTGCATGTGGAGACGATGAGGAAGAAACTCTTGGATGTTTTGAAATCCAAAATGGTTCCAAGGATGATTCTACAAACTTAAAATATGTAGATCCTTTAACTACACATTGTTCTTTTGAGGCAGATTGTTTACATGACACAAAGGCACAAAATATTCCCTGTAACAAACAAAGTTCAAACATATATTAATCCTTAATTTGGTAACAGTTTAACAAATAAACAAATATTAAACCTTAGTTCAACAAAGAAACAAATAAACCAACCATCTGTTCATTCATAGATAAAGCATTTGTGCTCATCTTTGGATGCAACACATTTTGAATAGCTGTTTTTTAGAGGTCATATAAGGCCTCATAATACAATTCTAGAATAATATTTGAACAAGAAACTGTGGAATTGGGATTGGTACAAACATAATTTAATTAAATCTTTTCTTAGAGGAAATAGAAGTGCACTAGTCATATCTCAAATTAGAAAGAGTACGAAGAATGTAAATCACTTCCCAATAAGGAATCTTTGATGGTCTTCCCTGCAAAACTATTCTTGCAAGGAAAACTTGAACCATTACTTTCAAAAAAAGGTCACAAACATCTTTTACATGGAGGCCCCTCTTTCAACTATCTGAAATGAAAGAGAAAAATGAGGAATGAAAAGTTGAATTTTGAATATTAAAAAGGAATTTACATATCAAAAGTTGAATTTTGAATTTAAAAAAAATAGAATTACATATTGGGTTGACCAATTTGCAATCCAAAATTTGACTCCAAATATTTCTTGTTATTATCTATCAGCATTGCTTTTGATGTCATAGGGTTTGCACTGTGAAATGGAAGCCATTTTAGATTGTGAATCTCTTCTGGCAAGGTACCAAAGCAAATCATTCTGTAGTCCATGTTCATGGTGAAGCTCTTCTCACTGGGGTCATAAGAAGACATTAACGATTTAAGTAACCCAATGTCTATTTCATATTGGGGCATGTATAGCAGGCTGTAAAAGCTACATTTTGAAATCCAATCATTATATGTGTCTAGCTTTTATACGATCTTCAAAATATCTAGGCATTAGAACTTCTTGAAAATGTATTTTCTTTTCATGGATGGGGAATTGATGTGGGTGGGGTAAAGGGGGACGAGAAATCTATTCTAAAAAATGTTTAAAATGAGGGTAGAGGGTGAATATTTATAGAACAAAGGAGGTGACCGAGTAACCATACAATAGATCAACCACACTGGTCATTCAACAACATGGTCTGGCATCGTTGTTTGACACCTTTTGCCCACTCTACCATTCAACACAACTGTTTGATGCCTACCATTTGACATAGTTGTTCACCACACATCGGTCGGTCCTGTCGTTTGGTGCACCTCGTCTAGCACCTACCATTTAGCACAACCATTCAGTGCAACCATTTGACATAGCCATTCAATGTAGCCATTCAATGTAGTTATTCAATGTAGTTGTTTGGTGTATCCATTCGGCAAAAACATTCAGTGTGTCCTTTTAGTGTTTCCATTCAACGTCTATCTTTAAGTGTACTTAAATGATTGTACGAAAAAAAAAACTGTTTGATTTCGCTCATCCAAAAACTTCATAGATTCACCATCACCCATAGAGAATTTGTTAGTGTTGCAAATAAATTTTTCCTAGATTCGCCAAATATTTCCAATAGGTTATCTAATAGGGCCTCTTAAAATTAACCCTGCATGTAAGGCACATGAATGAGCAATGTATTGTATATAATATTTAAATGCAAATTAAACTAAGAAATATTAATCTAAACTATCTCAAACTAAGCTAGAGCTACAAACAAAATAAATAGTACAAACTTATACCTTAGTTGAAAAAAACTTCTTCCATTGTGATGTGAATTCGATTAGCTCTCTTTGAATTTTGGTTTTTCACTCTTTCAATTAAAGATAAAATGGGCAGCGTTTTGGTGCAAAAATTCTCTTTGATGGTTTTAATTCGCTTTGAATTCACTTGTGATTTTGATAGCACTTTGTTAGCATAAGTCATGATGATGAAAATGATGGCTTTCATGCTTATTCATAGATTTTTGGAAGAAAGATCCAATGGTGGAGAATTATTTAGATATTTCGAATGATCCAAATAATCCACGATGGCTAATGAGTCTTCAACCATGAGGATGATGACTATTTCAAATGGTTGAGAGAAACATGGAGATGGTTAACCGAGTCACCAAGAATAGGTCAAACTATTTTACAAATCAAGCGATGAGTCAAAGGAAGTTGTGGGATTGGTTGGGTTGAGTCAATATATGAGGGAGATAAAAGAGAAAGATGTTGAGCGAGGTATAAAATCTGGATTTAATGATTAAATCAAGATTAAAAGTGTGCACAATTGATTAAATTTGATTTATTCAATTATTTAAGAAAAGGGAAATGTCATGAATTATATTTTGAATGTTTAGAAGAATAATTATAGGTTTTAGGTGTATTTCAATACTAAATGTAATTTAGGAGTCTACATTTCCCTCTTTTGAAATGGTGTTGAGAAGTAGTACCATTTTGAAGAATAGTAGAAATAGAGCGTTGATGATTAAGAAGAAAAAAGTTACCTCAAATAAACGAGAATGAATGTAATGATGCCCCCTCGAGGGTTTGTGTGAAAAAATGGACAAACGTTCGAAAAGAATGAAAAGTGGAGAACGATGAAACAATTCAAACCATCAAGAAATCAAATTATTAGAATCGATGTCAAACTTGTGAAATTAAGGTACATGTAAATAAGTTTCACCTAGTTGTGAAAACTAGAGTATTTATTAAAAAAAAAAAAAATTACCATTCAAAGATTCCACGTTTAGTGGATGTTCATGATGCAGGGATCAATGGAGCAGATGTGGGAATGATATATCCCAGTGATAGTAAACTACAAATCCAAAAATGAAAAAATAGAGTTTTTCAAATTTTAATGAAAAATTTACAAGGTTGATAGTTGCAAGTGATTGAGATAGATTTGTATTTGTTTTAGGTAGATTGTTTGGAAATTTGGATTAAAATGGATGAAAAATGAATATATTGGATGGATGGGGGTAAAAATATTTGATATAAATACATGGGTGGGTGGTAAAAAATTCATTTGTGCACATTTGTTTTTTAGGGCTATTTTCTAGTAGAAGTTGATTGAGGAGAGTTGCTCTATGATCTTGGAGGAAAATGGATTGCATTCCACACTACCAACACTGCGGAGAGCACATGAGGAGACACCAAAGACCAGAGAGGAGCAGGCCTCTAGTAAGCTAACTTTCATGCGCGAGCTTGTGGATTTAATTGCATTTATTAGGGTTTAAAAGGGATAAAAACAAATTCATGGTTAGGCTATTTGCAAATTCAAAAATGAAAGTTGTGAATATGCTATAGCAAACTATGAAATCGTTGAACTTGATAGTGAATTCGTTGAACATTGTTGAAAAATTGCTGGAGGGAGAAATGAGGTTAGGGATTGGCGAATTTTCATTTTCATAGTTGTGAAATCATGCAAATGGGTAGCAAATTCATCAATGTGGGTAGCAAAATCATTTTGGGAGGAAAATATAATAGGTGAATTTGAGATCACATAAAATATGAGCAAAATTGAAGAGATGGATAGGGAAATCACTAAAATGGTTCGTTAAAATGCAAAAGGATGCAAAATCAAAGGGATGAAGTTTGAATTCAACAAAATATATTGTGAAAACATTGAAGAGAGTAGCAAAAATGCGATTTTTAGAGGAAAAGGGGGAAAATTGTAAATGATAATTAAGCAGATTGCCTAAAAATAATTAATTGAAGATGTTTTTTTTTTTTTTTTTTGAATGCTTTAAACGAGTGGTAAATGGAAGTGTATGCTGATAGATAGAATTAACTTTATGTGAATGTGTTATGATTGCAAGAGGTATTTCCAGTACTTAAGGCACAAGAGCAAATGATTAGTGTAGTGGAGTGGATTGCAGGTTTCATTGAGTATGAGTTTAGGGTACTAGAGGTCATAAGGTTATCATACATCACTCAGATGCTAGAGATTCAAGTTTATAGGGATTTATTGACTGTGTTGTCTAAGAGATGGCATAGTCAGACTAGCAGCTTTCACCTACTGATAGATGAGATGACTGTGACACTAGATGATGTATATCAGATTTTGGGTATTCTAATATAGGGGAGATGAATATACTAGGATCAATGTCCTTAGGAGATGACATTTTATAGGATATTTAGAGATAGATTGATTCCAATTATGAGAGGATGGGTACATATTGACTAATGCATGTGATTGGATACTGATTCTTTGACTATGGTACTTATGGCTATTATCAGTGGCATTATACTTCCTAACAAGAGCGCGAGACTATTTCCTATTAGTTTGCTAGACATCATTGGGGACGTGATGGAAATGGGGGAGAGGTTCACATGGGGGCCATGTATTCTTGCACATTTTTACAAGGATTTGCAACATGTGGTTTATGTTGATGGGAAGGAGATTGGTCCTTCCACACTATTAGAGGTTTGGTGTTGGGAGCACATTGTAGTGGAGAGGCCTGTTGGACATATGAGCACACAATTTATTGATGAGTTGATAGTGTATGTATGGAATATATTTATAGGTACCCATAGACCACAATTGGGTGACCTAGAGTTTTACAAGAGGGCTATAGATGAGATAGGTGATGATCAGATCACCTAGAGACCATATAGAGAGATTGTGTTCTAGTGGCCTCAAGATGATTTGTACATGGATTACATGATGAGATAGCGTTATGTGATAGGTATAAATGCTTATATTATATAGGGATATTTAACTAATAGGGTGATGAGGTAGTTCAAGATTAGACAACACATTCTTGCAGGGCCTCACATCTTTGCATGAGCGGTTAGGGAGAGGTCTCAGTGGGGGGTTACTATTGATCCTATGATAGCAGACCATAGTTGGTCATAGTTATAGATGGTGAGATGGAGTGATAGGAGGGATGTTTTTGATGTGGGAGTAGTAGATGGATATGTAGATTGGTGGGTTTGATATCAATGTATGAGATCGCCAATTCTATATGCACCACCATGCACTTGGAGGTAGAGATTGGTTTCTAGTTTGAGCAGGCAACCACAAGGCATAGGATTAGGAACTTGTATTAGGAGGGAAGTGATAAGAGATAGATGAGGTACATGAAGATGAGGTAGGGGACATGTTGTAGAGGAGAGCCCAATGCATGACATAGAGATTGTTGAGGCAGAGAATGTTGAGATTATAGGAGAGGTAGGTGTGGATGTTGGTGGGGACATAGAGATGAGGGTGGATACAAAGCAACAAGTAGGTGGAGAGGAGACTCCATTGATATTTATTGAGAGGGAGACAGGGATGGAGAGGACATAATAATGAGATCAGGACATTAAACACATGTAGATAAGGGGGCATAGCTAGGCGTTCATGTACAAGTAGATCTCAATATAAATAGACCCTTATTGGTATACTACATTAGGATATTTGAGCCCGTGATAATGAGATTGCAAGTTTACATAGAGAGGTTTTTAGATTACAGGGTCAGGTGGATAGCAGAGGAGGTCATTTATCACGTAGAGTGGTTGATATCATATGCTTATAGGTTGAGGTTGATAGACTGCAAGCTAAGGTAGAGATATTATAGAGAGATGATATTGCTATAGCATGAGGAATTATTACACTTGATGTGGAGATAGAAACCCCAGATTACACATCACTGACTTAAAGGTATAGATAGGAGAGGGATATAGTGAGGACTAAGCTAGTAGAGGCAAGGGGTTTATTAGTAAGACAAGGGTAGGTAGCCACACTAGATAGGGTTATGAGATCCATGGAGCAAGCGACATACTATAGGAGTTTTTATGAGGAGTTCATTTCACACACACAAAGGGCACCATCTTACAGGGAGTACTTGGCTATGCGGTCTATGTTAGGGAGATTAGTTCAACCTATAAAGTCAGAGAGATATGTGGGACATGTTTCACATCGCATGATGGGTCCTCCATGGGGTACACCATAACATTATGAGTTGAGTCCAAGATCAGACCCTCCATTTGAGAGGCAAGGCGAGACTTGACACAGTTTTGAGAATGGATGTATCGATGTATATATATTTTAGATATATCTTTTGTATAGACACATTCAAATATATATATATATAAAATATACGATTATTATTTGGATGGACATTATGAACTGTATATGGACTATACATGGACTGTTTATGATTATTATTTCATTTATGCATGGTTGATGGATAGATGGATAGATAGAGTACTTGTTATGCTTCTTGCATTTTGATTCACACTAGCATATGTCAATTCTTTTTAACATTTTACTATGGGATATGATGTATGATAATGATGACGGATGCATGGATAATGGTTTTGGATAGCTATCTTGTTTTTAATTGTTCCTTGCTTTAGATTTCTAACAATAAATAAGTATTGAGCAATATTATGTTTAATATAACTTAAAACATATTACTGCTAATGACATTAAATAATCATGATGAATGTTGATATTTTAGGCATATGGAGTGAAAAAGAATAAATTGTGTAAAGTAAAGTATGTCATGATATAGAAAAATCATAACCATACTATAATGCAATTCATAAAATAATCTTGACATGCACACAAAAGAAGAGGGGAAAAAAAAAACATGTAAAGTAAGATATGAAAACATGATTATTCTAGATTATGTGGACACATAAAATGATTATGAAAACAATATTGCAATTAGAAATGACATATAAAGAAGCAAATAAACAATATCAAATGTTTTAAAGATAAACAAAGGACACAATGATGCAAAACAGTCAATATGAACTAAAAGAATGAAAGATAAATAAGATGACTAAAGAGTAAGTAACAAAAGATGGCTAAAGTAAGAAACGAAAAATAACCAAGTGAATGGTTAAGGATAGAAAATGATAAATAACCAACTTAATGGCTAAAGATAGAAAGGATAAATAACCAACTTAATGGTTAAAGATAAAATAAGGTTAAATAACCAACTTAATGGTTAAGGATAGAATAAGGATAAATAAACAACTTAATGGTTAAGAAGAAAATATGAACAATACAACTAAACAAACAAGGAAGTAAGTAATGAAAATCATAAGCAAGTGATCAATACTTAAAAAGATAGAATAAAAACCTTAACATCTTAAGCAAGGTTTGAGACAATTGGTAGCCAAGAGATAGGATAATAGGTGAACAACTGATGAGGAAGTATAAGGAGGAATAAATCCACTCTTGGGGAAATGGATGATAGGGAAGACAATCACCGAGTTGACCCTAGAGACCCCATGTCTTTAAACATTGCCTAAATAATCCACCATAGACAAAGTCTATGCGGGGATATTAAGTCAGATGTAGTTTTTTCAATATGAGAAGTGATGAGAAAGTGGATGATTGATGAAGCATCGATTGTTGTATGAAAATATGCATGATTTTCCCACCTAAGAAATGTGAATAAATGAGGTTGGACGATAATTAGGATGGTAGATGTTTTTGGTAAGATTTACATGTAGTTTTGGATGTTTTTTTTTTTTTTCTTGGGTTTAAGATAGGTCATAAATTATTGTGACAAAGATGGTTATATAGAAGATATTCCTCTATCATGAGCAAGGACGTAGGTTCAAAATTTGAAGTATCAAACCATAAGCTAACATGTTATAGGATAATTGACGAACAAGTGATAAAGGACAATGTGGAAATATATAATGGACTAATGAAACACAATGCCCTCAAGTAATTAGGGTAAATATAGAAAATGGATTACACATGGTGCCATAAATCTAGTTTTCATCATGGTACTTTCCCAAAGTGCTAGTAAACTAGTTTTCACTTTTGAACGATCTATGTTTTTTTTTTTTGTGATTTTTTTTGCTTTTTAGAGGCTTTTTATTTTTTGATGTTTTTTTTTTTTTTTTTTTTAACACCTAGGATATCAACAACAACGTATAGAAATAGTTATGCATAAAATCTTTTAAGGTCCATGATGTTCATAGGTTCATCAAACTCATTTCCATCTTCTATAGCAAATCTATAAGTGCCTGATCCATATTTATCAATGATGACATATGGGCCCAACCAATTAGGCTTAAAATTTCTTTTCTTTTCTCTCTCGACATTTGTATTATGTTGGTTTTCTTTAAGAGCAAGATCTTTGATTTCAAACTCTCTAGATTTTATCCACTTATTATAGCTGTGGTGAAGGAGAGTGTGATATACTTGAAAATGGTTTAAAGCATTAAGTCTTTTCTCATATATAAAGTCGAGTTCACTGAGTTGTGAAGTATGATAAGATTCTTCATCAATGATTTTTTGTAGGTATATTGCAAATATGGAACCTCAACTTCTATTGGTAGAATAGACTCACTGCCATATACAAGGGAGTAAGGGGTTGCCCCCATGGGTGTGTGGATGCTAGTGCAGTATGCCCAGAGGGTGGGATATAGCTGTGTATTCTAGTCATGACCAACTTCATTGAAAACTCTTTTTAAGGATATATAAAATGTTTTTATTGGTTGCCTTAGCTTGGTCATTGCCTTGCGGGTAGTAGGAGTGGAACACTTATTCTTGATATGGTAAGTTTGACAAATAGCTTTAACGTTGTTATTGTTGAATGATTTTACATTATCAAAAATGATAGTGGAAAGGATACCAAAGTGGCAGACAATGTGGTTCAAGATTAATTTTGAAATTCACTTTCCAATTACATATGTAAGGGGCATTGACTCAACCCACTTGGTTGAGTACTTTGTTTTTATAATAATATGCTTATGACCATCAGAAGAACTAGGATTAATTTTTCCAATGAGGTCTAACCCCCATGTGGAGAATGGACAAGGTGTGGTAATAGGTTGTATAGCTTGTGATGGGCTATGTATAAGGGCCCAATGTTTCTGACAAGGTATGCATTTCTTAACATAAGTGCATGAATCCGTTTCCATTGTATGCCAATAATAACCTATCCATAAAACATTATTTGCAAGGACAATGCCATTTGAATGGGCTCCACATATTCCCTCATGGACATCCCTAATTTTCAAAGTAGATTCCTCAGAATTCAAATAGTGTAAAAGAGTTCCATTATATCCTCTATAGTATAAGGTCTTACCAAGGATGGTGTAGCGAGAGGTACATTGGATAAGGGACTTATGTTGATTATGGGATATGTTAGGTGGTAATGTGTTATTATGAAGATAGGTATATATGTCAGAGTATCAAGGATAAGTAGGACTAACCACCTTATAAACCATCTCTAAATCAGGGGTATCATAAGCCGATATCATCAGGTATTCCATCAAGAACTTGTTGATTTTTGTGCTTAAATCAAGTAGAATACCAATAGTAGCCATATAATCTATTGTCTTATTATTTATTTTTGGTACTTGTTCAAATTGGATGAACTCAAAAGACAACTTTAAACTATCCACCATCCACTTGTAAGGGATCAACTTATCATCATGAGCTTAGAATTCATTGGTTACTTGATTAATGATAAGCTTAGAATTGCCAAAAACAAGATGTTGGATATCCCATTGGACAACCATTTTGAGACGTGTTATAAAACCTTCATACTCTGCTATGTTATTTGTGAAAGGGAACTCATTTCTAAAAGCCTTGGAAAGACAATCCCCATTCGGTGTGATTAACAAGATACCTGCCCATAATATATGATTGGTAAAGGAACCATCAAAGAATAGTCATCAAACTAGAGACTCATCTATAAACATTGTTGATTCATATAGAAATTTTGCAATAAGAGGTGCTTTGTTGTTGAGTGGTGCTTCCACCAAAGCATATGCTAAGACTTGTCCTTTAATTGCTTTTGATTAACATACTCTAGATCAAACTCACTGAGAATCATAACTGACTTAGCCATTTTACCTATTAAAGTTGTTTTAGATAGAATATATTTGAGAGGGTCAATTTTGGCAATGATTTTAGTTTGATTATTATGTAATATTGTAGTTTTTATGAGGAAAAAACAACTGCTAGACATGCCTTTTCTATTTGAGAGTAATTGAGTTTATAAGATATCAAAGTCCTGCTTAAGTAATAAATTGTTATTTCTTTCCCACTGTCACCATGATGTGCTAGCAATGCCCCTAGTGCAAACTGAGTAGATGATATATATAACATAAAATGTTTTCCAACAACTAGTGGCATTAATACTGGTGGATTGAAAATATATTGTTTAATATTATCAAATACTTTTTCACAATTCTCATTCCATGTGAAAGGAGTTTTTTTCTTTAGCAAAAGTGTGAAAGGGTGATAAATGTCTGCAACCTATGATATAAAACCCCTGATTGCTTGGAGTTTTCCTTTCAAACTTCTAAGCTGTTTAAGATTATTTGGTGAGGGTATATCCATGATCGCTGAAATTTTATAAAGACCAACTTCTATGTCACATTGTGAAATAATAAAACATAACAACTTTCTTAATGTCATGCCAAACACATACTTCTTAGGATTCAATCTCATTTTATACTCTCATGCATTCAAAGATGTGGCGAAACACTTGAGGTTGTTTTTCTCTAAATTTAGACTTTACAAGAATATCACCAACACAGTCTTCCATAACATCATGAAGCATATCATGAAAAATGACAATCATTACCCATTGATATGTAGCTCTTACATTATTTAAACCAAAAGACATTACTTGGTAGAAAAATGTTTCATATGGTGTAGTTAATGTTGTTTTGTGTTGGTCTTTAATAGCAATTTTGATTTGATTATAGTCTGAAAAACCATCCATTAAAAATAACATGTCATGACTTACAGTAGAATATATGATCATGTCAATATTGGGAAATGGAAAATCATATTTTGGACATACCTTATTGATGTCAAATAAATCTATGCAAGCTCTGATCCTTTCTGATTTCTTTGATATTGGTATTGTGATCTAGGATTTTAAGTCAAAGGAGGAGGTTAGTATAGAGTTAGTCTCAAAAACAATGAAAGATGAGCTCACTAGCAATCTAACATCCTTTAGGCCTGATCAAGGGGGGAACATAATGAATAAACTAAATAAGAAATCAACAAAACATGGAAGGAAATAAGAAATATAAACATAAAAACACAAATTTTTTACCAAATCTTTGATAGCTCTAAATGATAATTTGGTCAGCTTGCTTAGTTTATGCATAAAAAGTCTTCATCAATGACATATGACTAACATTATCTTCTTATGCACTATTGTTGAATATTTGGCTTGATGGCTTGATTGATTCAATGGCTTGATGGATTTGACTCAATTTTAGCATTATAACATTAGGATTTTAGCTTCATGAATCTATTCCTACAATATAACTCTACTTTGATTGAGATCTTTAAATGAAGAGCTCTAGGCTTACTTTAATAGGATTTCAAATCCTTTAGAATGAGTTAAATTGGAACCTTGGTTGAGTTTATTAATTTTGGTTGAGTTTGACATATTCTTTCAAAATTTTATTAAATTCTGATTTGTAGTTTATAGGTTATGACTTTTTTAGTGACTCACTTTTTATTTTCTAATTTTCTGGTAAAAATGGCTAGTACAGAGCTAATAATATTTTTTATTTACCGTTTTGACATGAATTTTTGCATAGAGATGCGCCCTGGATCTATAAACAACCTCCAATTTTTTTGTGACAAATAGATGTATATTTTAAAAGTTATGATAAAAATATTAACTGTATGTTTTATGTTTTATGTGTTCAATTTTATTTGTTTTAACCTTCTAACTTGTTGTTTACATATTTCATAGGTTTAATTTTTTTTGAGATTTATTAAGATTTTTATTAATTTTTTTGATAACCATTACCTAACATAACGTGTTTATTTTTTGTGTTTTTGCATTCGGATCAACAGGTCATTATCGATGGTCTTTATTGACTGGTGACGATTCTACTTAAATCTAAAACTCGAGAGCTAAAAAAAATGTCATTTGCTAACACTTGAAAGCGCTTCTAGGTAGGGGGTTACTCTCTTGTTTTTGCAAGTACCAAAGCAACATTTGAACACAAAATTGTTTAATTTGACTAACAAACACTTCAATTGGGTTTAAAATGAGTTAGTCAAATCTCACACATTTGAACCTTTGAGCTTAAAAACGAACATAGATGTTTTGTATCAAGTTGTGTTTATGAAAATTCTTTCAAGTTGGCTATGAACATAATCCAAACATTTCAATTAATGTTTAAACAATGAACCTAATCAAATCCTAGTTTACATATCTATTTGTGGACTAAAAAAAATTTAGTTTTTTTTTTTTTTATGCCATAGATGTTTATCAAGCTTTTGCAAGTTCAATCAAATCCAAAGGGGCCAAACTTCACAACACATTTAGTTTGGTGTCTTAAAATGAACATTAACATTATGTAGTTTCATTATTTTTTGCAAGCATTCGTTTATCATGGCTTGTTTATTGATTATTTGTTTTTGTGAGAAGAGAGGTGCGTGTATGCTCTCCCCGTCCCTTTTAGAGAACTCGGGTGATCAAAAAAAATTTCATCTCATTTTAGTGCCTAATCCAAAGCATAGAAAGAGCGTCATTTAAATCCCTCTCTAAAAAATTGCATAGTATTGGGTGATCTTGAGGTGATCATAAAGTCTTTCTATTTTAGTCATTAATTTCCATGTATTTTGGCTTGTGAGGGGGACGTCATTACCTCTCAAAATTTATTTAGGAACACTTTGACCTAATATTTCATCAACCAACATCGTCTTCAACCCCTTTCTGCGAGGGTTATATAAATTGGGATCACCCCACTGGGACCGATGGTTTAAATGGTTAAACCATCACTTAGTGCTGGGGCTAAGCCCAGAACGTTTGAGCACATTGGACATCGCACTACACTGAGTGAACAATGGATGTAGTGGTTGTAAAAAGGGCAAGACCTTTTTACAACAAGTCATATGATGTGAACCTAAATGATGTGAACTTCTTTTGGCACATTGTACATGAAAGTCTTGTACAATTGATCCATCTAGAACGTTCAAAAAATAATTAGTTTAGTCAACCCCACATTGCCATATTCTTGTTAGGATTTGGACGATTATACTTAGTGTATTTTGGTCATTTTTGCTTGGTATGTTTTGAGACTAAAACTTCTATGTTTTTTTAAACTATGTCAAAAACCAATTTGTTTATATGTTACTCTTTTGTCTAAAGAGACATTATTCTAGTCATTTTACACCACACTTGTGCTTTGCAATTTTTGCTAAACATGTTTGTGTGTGTGTTACTTGTTTGAGATGAGTACCGTTATGCTGTCTATATCATTATCAAGTTTGAGCCTTTGAGTCTTTGAAACATAACATTGATCACATCATTAAAACATGCTTACACTGTTAGGTTGCTCATTTTGTTTCAAGACTTGTTTGATATTGTATCAAAAATTATTATTTCAAACCAACTAAACCATGTCACATATGTCATTTGGATCTTGTTCATGCATCATCATGATGTCCAATCTTGTATAGCTTTTTTAGTCCAATCATAGTTTTTAACCATTGAGCTTTCAATTAACCTTTTCAAATTTGAATTCAAACATTGATTGATTTCTATTTAAGTCTCATTTCGCAAGGGTCAATACACAGATCTTTCTCTTTTGGGTTGCGTAACTTAAGTTAATTGATTATCCAAATTTGATAACTATCGCTTGTTTGTTCATTCAACCTATCTTCATCATTGTTTGTGCTTTTATTTGAGAAAACACAGTCTTTTTTCTAGGTGCTTTTTGTCTTATGGCTTATACCAACTGATCATGCTTATGTTTGATTTTGTGTGTCAGGTCTATGTTAAAGTTGTTCCAACTTTGTTAGATTAAATCAAATCACATTAGCCTTTATTTCAAAGTCTAGTTTTTGATGTCGTTTGGCCAAAAGTCCTAGCAAATCATGTTTGTTTGAGCCTAGCTTTTGACTCCACATTTGGATGAAAGCCCTAGCAACTTAATTTTTTTCTTTCCTAGTTTAGACCTTGTTTGGAACACTTTGGCTTAGACTTTGACATGCCAAATTTATTTAGATGATTGACCTTTTATGTGTATGACATTTGACATTAGAAATTTGAATTTAGACTATTTTATGCCAAGTTCTAGCACAAACTATTTTGGAGATACAACTCTATTTTCAGATCACATTGGAGATACAACTCCAATTTTGACCAAGCCAGATCACGTTTGAACCCTTTGTCCTTTGGACATAGTTTTTCAGAGTTTGTAGAACTCTAAGCTTTTTTATTTTTAAATATTTCATCATTTATGTAGATATGACTAGCTACACTTATGGTGAAGTCATGTATAATCTAAGTTATGAAAGAATGGCCGTACAAATTGAATATAACCAAACACTTGCTTATGATCCAACTCGAGACCTTGATTGGTATGAAGAGGCTTGCAAGGAGGACTTTGTTGAAGACCCAACTACAGACAATATTTGGGAGATGGATCCATACCCTCACAATAATCAATACATGGAACACAGTTAAGAACCAACTTATGACCCAACTTGAGACTTTGATTGGGATGATATGGTTTTTGAGAAAGACTTAGATGCTTTGGCTTGGGTAAACAATCACCCTCCACGATGCCCTTTCGTTCTTTGATCATCGACTACCCCTAACCCTCCTTTAGATTATATGAGCTACCAAACTCCACAACATCCAAGGAATACCATTACCATTCGAGGACCTCATCTTTTAGCTTGTGCGAGAAACCAGACTCCACAATGCCCAACCATTTGTATACTAGGACCTCAACCTTTAGATTGTGTAAACAATCAAGCTCCATAATGCCCTTTCATCATCCCAGGACCTAGTCCTTTGGCTTCTGTGAGCAATCAATCTCCACACTGCCTTATTGTTACCATTTCAGGACTTCATCATTTGGCTCGTGCGAGCAATCTAGATCCACAACACCCTACCATTATCCAACCAACGATCAATGTTGAACCATTGCCACATGTTCCCAACTTTAAAAAACCTCAAACAATCATTCAACCACAACCCCAACCAATCCAACCAAAACCTCAACCAATCCAATCCAAGCCTCAACCAATCATTCAACTACAACCCCAACTAGTCCAATCAATACCTCAATCGAGCCAATTCTTTGAGGACCACGCTGTGTTCAAGACTATTATGTTACAACCAATCATAAATCAAGGCCAAATCATTTAACTAATCAAAGATTATTTTTTTGAACCAACCATTTGTGATAAGTTACCATGTGATGAATCACCTTTTATCCCTATGTCTATTTTTCAAGAACCTCCTATTGACCAGCTAGTCTCTAAGGAGTTGTATCTTGATCTTTGTCTTACCATTCTCAAGTTTCACTTTGACATGCTAGTATTAGTGGAGCTCGTTATGCTATCACATACCGTTACTTTTCCAAAACCAAACATTTAACAAGACATCATTGTAACAGAGTACCTATCAGACGAAGAATTAGAATTAAGGTCATGTTCTATTCTTGAATTGACATCAGATTTAACATCAGAATTAGAATCAACATCAGTCTCAACATCGGACCGAGTCCCTTGAGTTAGAATCATATTTAGAAGAAGACTATGTTCGTGAGTGTTACAATATTGGTTACACGTGCTTTGTAGACCAATTTGAATATATTTGTGATCCTTCCATAATTTTTGAAGATAACTACTTTAGCATTGACACAAGTTCTCTTAGTATCTTCTATGAGGATTGTGCAACCTCTTCCCATTCCACATACCATTACCACCAATCATCATAGCCATGTCATTGATATTCCATCTCTCATAAGTGTTGATTGGGATCTATAGAATCACACCTTGTTGAACTGCATCCATGGCAACATAATAGTTGAAGAAGAGCAAAGAAGCCAGAACCAAATTCATCCATCAAAAGAACCTCTCCTAGTGAAACCTTTTCAGAGGCACTAGGAGACAATCAAAGTCAAAACTCACCATATTCTACTAAAACCTTTTTAGAGGCATTAGAAGACAATCAAAGTCAAAAGTCCATGTTACTTAGTGAAACCTTCTTGGAGGCACTATGAGACAATCAAGACAAATTCATTGGTAGAAACCTCTTCGAGGCATCAATAACTGAGCAAAAAATGTTCTTCATTGTTTAATGATGACATTATCAAAGATCAAATCAAAATAGTTTTTACTTTATAGCTTAATCAGATGGTAGCTACTCTTAGGGTCAAACAACAGAAGAATCTGGTGGTCCTATTGAGAGAAGTCTTCAGACCCACCACATCTAAAGATATGTCAAATCTAGAATCAACAACATTGTGTGTGCCTAAAAATCTTGATCTTTATTTATTTTCCTACCATCATTCATTCTATTATCCTCAATCATTCCATTTCCCAATCAAACCTACTATCCAACATTTATCCATCTTTACCATCTATGGTCGTACTTTCTCTTGCAGAGGCTACAAAGATACCTTATCTCGAAGTTTGAGGTAAACAACATCAATGACCGATGAGGATCACAACAAAATTTATATCTGAATTTGCAACCAATTCTTGACAAAAAAACTATTCAGACGAGGTGTGGGCTAGCAATTTACATGATTGACTATTCTGGTTGTATCATTTATTGATCAGGTTGTGCATCTCCACTTCAGCAGGAACAATAAAATCATTTATCATACGCAGGCCAGAACCAAACATTTACCATATCATATCAAGTTATCAATCTTTTTTCCATTGTCGCATATCCTAATCATTCGTCTTATCATTTGGGGGCAACCCTCTTACCATTTTATCCAATCTATCAAACCAATCATTATCCTAATCAATCATTATTTATCATATTCCAATCTACCATATCATTCTTATCTAGACCAAAGTCTATTTTTAGTCATCCTATCCAATTTTGTTTTGATCTTGGTTACTTTGGTTTTCGCACTATTTGTGAAGGGATTCTAATCAAGTTTCAATAATCAATCAAATTCATGTTTACAATGATAGTCTATGAAAGTAGAGTGATAGTTGATCTGGCAAGATATCTTTCATTTTCCATCCTATATCAAGTTTGTTTATGTGACCTTGATTATATCGTCTATTGGGGCAAATCAGTGTTCACCAGTCTTGCTACTAATTTTAACCGACTATGGGCAAATTAATATCATTGATCTAATATGTTGTATCCTAGTTATAACTGTCTATGGGCAAACTAGGGGCAACATTTATTTATTATGCATTGCTATTTTCATTTGACTGGCCATTTGCAGGATATGAGAACTTGTTGGGACCTAGTTGGTTTCTCCTTGCCTTTTGTGTGGACAAAATTACTGTGACTTGAGGTCATTTTGGGACTATGTAGGCTATGTTCAATTCATGTTATGATCATCTCAATCTCCTTTTACCATATGCTCTTATCGTTTTACGAGCAACCTAAATCAATGCTCTCACCATTTTGTGTGTAGGTATCTTGTCATTCTCTAATGAGTTAAGATACCTCAAAATTACAAAAACATTCATAACATTTCAAAATCCAAAAACATTTGTCCTGTCTAAGCCTAGTTAGTTATCATCGATTCATCCCACTGGGGCATGGTCATTGTTAGGATGCTTTCTTTTTCTTTTGTTTTCAGAATTTTTATTTGTTTGTTTATTTCAAATTATTTGTTTGTTTGTGTGCTTTCTGTTTGTTTATTTCAAATTATTTGTTTATTTGTGTGCTTTCTATTTGTTTCTTTGTTTGTTTGTTTGCTTGCCTATTTGTTTGCTTTTGGTACTATTGCCTCGACTTAGTTTATATGCATTCATTGGGTGATTTTTTGAGCACATTATTCTTGAGTCTATCCATATTCATACATTGACATTGTCATCATGATTTTTATAATTAGTGCATTGTTTTTAATTGTTATTAGATCAGGAATCAGTCCTTATGCATATTTTGGCCAAGTCTTCATGGTGTTTTATAATGAAGCCTACCATCACGTGTTATAGCAAAAATCAACTGCAAGAGATCTACAAGCAATGGAGCATTAGAAGTTTCTCCTTGGTACCTTGGAAAATCCTTCCACACCCATCTTGATCAAATCAAACATTGACCATTCTTGTTGTATCAATGCTAATTAAGATGAGCAACTCTGCATTAATAGGTACCATCGAATCATTCTCATGGATCAACCTTTTATTCTTCTATTTATCTCTTTCACCACTTTGTGTATTCTCATATGCCTAGTTGTTGATGGTTTCTTTAGTCATTAGACCATCACATCTACATTTGTGCCCGCTCATCTTTAATCTATATTCTAGGTTATATCCTTGAGTTATGCTTGCTAATTTGCCCTACTGAGACACAACCATATCAAACATCATCTTTATCCAATCTAGGTCATCTTAATAATTATAACCACTTATGGGCAAATCATTATTTTGATTTTTATTCTTGATTATAATTGCCTTTGAAAAAATCAATACCTGCTAAATCAATGCATGAAAGCATTTTATCGTTTGGATTAATCTCAACCATGGGTTAATTCCACCTTTCTTTTTACTTCTTTTCGAGGGACCATCCATCCACATATGTGATGGCTAGTTTCTCAAGGGAGCATCATCTTAGGCTTCTCAAACACCATTTGGAGATTTTTATTCAAATCATCTTCTTTTTGGAATACAGACCATTTCTCATTATTTGAAACGATGTTACTATGCTTACAGCTTGTAACATCTTCTCAAATAGGGGCAAACTGTAGACATGTAAAACTGACCACCAATGGATTCACATATGACTTTAGACCAATTCTTGTCAATCATTGAATATCTAGCCCATTTTTTTTATAAGTCTCAAATTTGGCTTCATAACCATGCAATTGAATCAACTTGGCCCATAAATCAATTAATTTGGGTAAATACACATTGAATTAAATCAAATCTTGCAACAAATGACCAAATGCCTAAATGAGATTAATTAAAATTCAAATCTTGATCAAAGCTTAATTAAATTCATTCTTGAGCAAATGAGTTAATAAATCAATTACCAAAAAATGAAAATTTAAATATCAAGAGCATGTTAGAACATCCTAGAAGCTACTCATTACCTTTGTGAGTTGTCTCAAATGGAAAATATCTAAAGAATATCTTAGGAATATGTCAAACTCAAGCAAGGTTCTAATTTAACCCATTACAAGTGATTTTGAAACCTATAAAAAGAAGCCTAGAGCTATTCATTTAGAGAGCTTGGACATAGTAGTGTTATTATGTCGAAATTTAGTTATGAATGCAAACATAATGTTATAATGCCAAAATTATTCCAAACCAAGCCAGATCAAGCCACATCAAGCCAAAGCCAAACATTAAACAAGGTGTTAAGAGGAGATGAAGGTAGCCACACTCCATTGATGAAGATCTTTTGAGCACAAATCCAAGCAAGCCAACGAATAAGCCTTTTGGAGCAATCAAGGATATGGGTAAGGAATTTGTATTTTGTGTTTAAATTATCATTTCCTTCCATTTTTAGTTGTCTTCAATTGGTTTATTCACCATGCTCACCCATGATCTAAGCCTAGAGATGTTAGATTGTTAGTGAGTTGATTTCATTATTTTTGGAACTAACTCTATACTAACCTCCTCTCTTTGTCAAATTTCTATGATCACAAATGACACACTATTGTGATGGCAAAGTAATGACATTGACATGGTTCTTCATAAAATAGACACTATTAACTATAGAGTCTAAAGGATTTGTTTGATTGACATTGCTAGTTTCTATCTTTTTTTTTTCATTTTCCTTGTTCACGATTAGGGAATGGATCTTGGTATATCCATAGATTTTGATTGTTGGATGATTTGGAATTTTGATTTTCAATTGCTATGTCTCCTTTATCAATGAGGTGTTTAAGCATAGTGTTTAAGGCACATACACCGATTAGTAGAATGTCCTTTGATCATATGGTATTCACAATACTTGGATTCTTTATACCAATCATGTTTGGGAATGTTCTCATTGAAGGGTTTGGTGTAAGTGTCACCAAATTGAGTGAATTTATGCTTATGTCTTCTTTGTTTTGGTTGTCCATCGGGAATAGTTATGTTATTGATAGGTTGAGTGTAAGTTTGTGTTGGATTTGGAGGATTTTGAATTTGTTTTACAACAATCACACTTTTTCCAACAAGGTTTGTGTTCTTTTCAAATAATTTTGGTTTTTCCATTGGTTTGGAGGAATTTTTATTAGGTTTAAATATTTTGATCACACCTCTATTAATTAATGTTCTCTCAAATTGAACTCCCTTTTCAATGATGTCATCGAAGGACCTTGGGCAAAGGAGTAACAATGATGTTCCAAGTATGAATTTAAATTGTTCATGAATATGCCCACAAGTTTGGTTGCGAGAAATGATCATGTGAAATGACTTTCTATTACTCACCATCTTTTTAGGAAGGAGGTAAAGGTTTCGCCATTGAGTTATTTGATATTGTGTAAATCTAAAGTGGTCAAATATTTTTTGATGTTATAGGAAACGGTGAACAAATTTCTTAGAAAGGTCTTAAAGTTAAAGATAGATCCTTTTGTAAGGCATGAAAATCATTCAAGGGCTTGACCCCCAAGACTTCATGGGAATAATCATAACATGTATTCATTTCTATAAGTAACGTCCACACATGCATGATAGAAACTGGTTAAATGTTCTTTGGGATCTCCTTTACCTTTGTAGTTATCAATTTTTGGGAGTTTGAAGTATTTTGGAAAAGGTGTCATCATTGTACTTAAATCATAAGTATATGAACAAATTTCTTCGAATTTGAACTATTTTTGTTTAGAGTGAGAACCATATTGTAAGCCTTGAACCCTATCTTTTATGTTTTGTAACTCTTGTATAAGATATGGAGATAATTGGTTCATGACTTGTTGGACTATAGAAGTTGGAGGGTTTACCAATGAATTGGTTTGTGTAAGTTTGGTTTTGTGGAAATTGGTTAGGATGTTGGTTGAAATTATTTGGAGGTTGGTTGGTAAATTTAACATTTTATGGACTCAAAAAAGGATTGAAATTAGTGTTATAACCAATGTTCATTGAATTTGGATTAGTATTGAAACCAAGGTTGGTTGTATTTGGATTAGTATTAGAATTGAAGTTTTTTTGATTTAGATTAGGGTTGAAACCAAGGTTTGGATTGTTTGCAAAGTGGATGTTTGGATTTGGTTGAGTTGAGTTTGTGTTAAAGTTTAAATTTGTTGGTGGAGGACTGTTGTTAAAGTTCAATGGGTTTCGTTTAGTGTTGTAACCAAATTCAGATTGGTTAAACAAGTTAAGATTGAATTGTTATTGATTCATGTTATAATTTAGGTTGTATGGGTTAGAGCCTAGGTTTAAATTAGAATTAGCTTGGTTTGGTTGAAGTGGATTTTAGTTTGGGTTGTATTGATTTTGGTTAAATATATAATTAGGATTTATATTTAAATTATTGGGGTTAAGGTTTGTACTAAACTTGGGATTGTTTGAATTAGTTGGGTTTTGGTTTAAATATGTGATAGGATTTGGGTTGGAGTTAAAAGAAGGATTTAGATTGGAGTTAACATTAGTTGGAGTTATATTTGGATTGTAATTAACATTAGTTGGCATTGGATTTGTATTGGGTGAAATAAATCCAAGATTATTGAGATAGGGAAATTGATTTGGTAAACCACTATTTAAATTAAGATTATTTAGTATGCATGAAGTAGTGCTCAAACTAAGATTAGATGGTTGGATTGGTGAGTTATAATGAAGATTCAAGCTCTAATTTTGATTTTGATTGGTAATGATGGGTGAGCCTTGAAGACTCTGATTTGGGTTGATTTGTGAGTTCATATGAAGATTCAAACTTGTATTGATTTGATCATAAAATTGAAAACTTGGATGTACATTCAAATTATGTGAAGTCATATTTGGATTAGTTAAACTTGAATGTATATTCAAGTTTAGATTGATTTATTATGTGATTGGTAAAATTGATTGAAGATTCAAGCTTTGGTTTATTGGGTTGATGATTGGTGAGTTTGAAGGTATGTGAAAACTTAGATTAGTTGGATAGATATGTGAAGGTAAACTAGGATTCACATTCACATTAGTATTTCCAAAAGGATTAGTCGGTTGATGAGATTGAAAATGTATAATCTTTTGGTTACCATGGGTTGCATGGATTTTCATAAAAAATCCATGACTTGTTTGGAATGATTCCTCACATATGATAGATTTCCATTTGCCTTGGGAGACTCGAGGATGATACAAGGGAATTTATACCATTTAAATAACCTTGAGAGGTAGATTGATCAGGAGTGAAATGTGAAGGCTCTTTAACTTGCAATCAAGTATTGAAAATTTTACTCCAAAGCCCAAAGATTGAAATAATACTTCTTGTTTGACATGATATATTGATCAAAGGAGGTGGAGGTTAAATAGATTTGAGGCTGCCCTCATCTTGGTAAGCCTTTCCTTCTTCTTGTTTAGTGATTTCATGTATTTTTACATGATTCTCTTGGCCAATGAATTGAAAAGAGTCACTACCGAATGGCTCAGCCCTTGCATTTGGATTATTAAGCATTTCAATTTTCCTAGTGATATGTGACATGACTAGGGAGAAAGAAAATGAGTCAAAAGAATAAAAATTTTAAACTACGAATAATAACCAAAGTGACTAAATTTTTTTATTTTAAACTAATTATTTTAAGTTTTTGAGAAATATTTAATTTTAAGATGTTTTGGTAGCTTTAATTATCAAAATAACTTCATTTACACACAAGGGTATTTTAGCATATGGAAAAACACAAGGAACAAATAAAAAAAGTCCTACTTAAAAAAATCAAGCAATTGCACAAAAATGTGAAAAACTAGGATAAAGGTCATGAACAACATTTGGGGCCTTTTGATGTCACTTACTTATTCATGCTCTAAGATATGGCCTAATATTTCAAGGCACTAAATATAGAGGATCCTTCCATTCTCGTGGACCACTAAGTCTAGTTTCAAAGGTGTGTGGAAGGTAACTTCTCAGCACTAATTGTTAACCAATGCACCAAAGTCAAACGATAAATATGCTTTTCCTAGGCTTAAGGTTTGTAAAAGTTTATTTAAAGGGAGTCATTTGATATATATTTTAGTATGTTGAGGATCGATTCTCTGGAAGACATAGATAGAGTAGATGCACACTATTGGGTTTTATCTCAAAGTGTTTAACACAGTCATAGGGGTTTCAATATGTTGATAATCAACAATATCATATTTCAAGGCAACAATTGAAACTCTGGGTATTTAAGCATGCAATCCCCTCACACCACGATGTACTTAAAATATATAACCACTTAGGTAATTGAAATAATTGTATCTCAATTTATATACTCTAATGGTACATGGGCTTCAACATACTATGTGATGGTGAAATACATGGTCAATAGAGTCCATAAAAAAAAAAAAAAAAAAAGTTAATGCTTATTTTATAATTTATAGGTATCATCACTAATGTGATGCTAAGAAAAGAGCATACACAAACATAACTTAGGTAACATAAAATTTATGAAATTGATTTTGATTCTCAAGTATTATCACCCATGTCATGCCAAGGGAAGAGCATACAAAATTTCATAATATAAATAGAATGCTAAAAGAAAATAAGTAACTCCAATAAACTAAGTGTCAGTTAACTATTAGATACTGAAGATGAAAATTAAAATAAAATGTTAGTAACAAAAATAAAAATATTTTGGTTTTTGTTTTAACATTTTTGCAAAATTTCTTTGACAAACGTCTTGAAAACAATTTGTTAAAGTGTTTATTTTGGATTAGAGTCAAGGAAACCCACAATAAAGTAATAAAAACCCATAAAAACAATATAAAAATAAGATTTTGTTACAAATTCATAGTTACACAATTAAGTAGAAATGCAAAATTGTCATTAGTTAGACACATAAAATAAACAAAACATATAAAAATACATAGAAATGAATTCATGGTTTGAGGATAATTTTGCAAGTATGCTCACCAAATTTAAAGACATAGTTACCTATTTCATAGGTTAATATGACTATTTCACATATGATAACAATGATTTTTCAATTGATGGAAACAATTTCACATTTTATGATGAAAGTTTGTTAGTTTCAATATGATTTCACAATTGATCTACACAAATTTACAATAGAAAATACATAAAAAACATGGGTAGTGATTTCATAGTTTTAGGGTGATTCAAAGCTGATGTCAATGATTTCATAGTTGATTTTAATGATTTCATAGTTAAGAGTAGTTATTATACTGATGAACTCATCGAATTCACAGTTTGCCTAAAACAAAGAGTTACATAAACAAAAAACAAAAATAGAAGCAAAAAGGAAGCCAAAAGATGATGAAAAGAAGAAAATTAAGATTTTTTTTGTAAAAATAGGGTAAATAATGATTTCATAGTTTTGGGTTAAATTTTTTTAGTTAATGTTTTCAAATTCATAGTTATGTAGTAGCCATGCATAGTCAAATAATAGATGCCAAAAAATGACTTCCAACTTCAAACAACGCTTCCAAGACTAAGATTATACACATATACAAAAGAAAAACAACAAAAAAACAATTGAAAAATGCTTTTAAATACAATTATGACGAATATGAGATGAAAAATATGAGGGAATGGTCCCACCAGGTATGTCAAAATGTATTGAAAAAAATATAGAAATGCAAATTAAACTAAGAAATCTTAATCTAAACTATCTCAAACTAAGCTAGAGCTACAAACAAAATAAACAATAGAAACTTATACCTTAGTTGCAAAAATATTCTTCCATTACAATGTAAATTCAATTAGCTCTATTTGAATTATGGTTTCTCACTCTTCCAATGTAAGATAAAATGGGCAACATTTTGGTGAAAAAATGCTCTTTGATGGATTTGATTCGCTTTGGATTTGCTTGTGATTTTGATAGCACTTTTTTAGTATAAGTTAGGATGATGAGAATGATGGCTTTCATGCTTATTTATATATTTTTGGAGGAAAGATCCAACAGTGGAGAATTATTTGGATATTTTAAATAATCCAAATAATCTACGGTGGTTAATGAGTCCTCTTCCATGAGGATGACCATTTCAAATGGTTGAGAGAAATATTGAGATGGTTAGTGAATCACCAAAAATGAGTTTGTTTCTAGACGAATGTGGATTGTAAAGCTATGCAAAATATTTGTCTGATATTCATGCGTTATGCAGTCATATTGTCATTGTATAGCCTATTTTGTCTTATCTTCATGAGTTGTAATAAACTAGAATACGAAGAGGCTCCACTTTTGGCACCAAGTACGAGAAAAAAATTAACAATCATATATTGGAAATGTCTATATATACTTTTGTTTATAATAAGAAGGGGCTTTCACTTTTAGAAGAGTTCAATAGAGATTATCTATTTATGATTACCTTTATGATATCTTGTTATGTTCATTTCATGTGCTCTTGTATGTAATGTCTTGGTTACTTTCTATCTGAATTATTTAGAATGCATTATTTTAGTTTATACAATATTGGTTGTTCTTAAATTGCTCAATAACGTAAAATAATTAATACATCTTACTTTTGTGTCATCCAATTTCTTATATTTTATAATAAAATATTATGTGTACATAAAATATCTCACAACTAGCCTCATTTGTAGCATGTTCTGATGCTTTAGAAACCTTTGCTAACAATAGTGTGATGAGCATGAAAACTTTTTTTGGAGAAAATTATGTTAAGATGGTGACTAGGACAGAGAGATATTGAGATATAGTTGGACCAAAGGATATGTAATTTTGCAGAAGAAGAATCAAGAAGAACTGGTCTTACAATTTAAGAGATAATTCAAGAGCATATTTATGAAATCTTCTGGTGTGAGTTGTCTGAATTACTATCTAATTAGTACAGTTAGAATATTATTGCTTTAGACCAAATATGGAAGAAACTATAATCTAGACTGAAGAAAAGATAGATCGGTTGTAGAGATTGGAAACCAAATGGATAAGAGAAATAGATCATTGGGTTACTACTACAGTAGATGGATACATAACTAAGTTTGCATTGTGAGGATACATGGATTTTTAAGTTGTAAAGGACTTGTTCGTGAAAGGAATTTGAAAGAAATTTTTGTAGTAACTACATATTCTAATAAATATGTTGGGTTGTGGACAGGCAATGGTGTCTACTCCAGCCAATATGGAGTAGTCACTTCGGGCATATGGGGGTGTGTGCAATATGACAGTGAATGATGATTATATGAGCAGATAAGACTTATACCTAAATCTAGAATGAGGATATGAGGGAAGAAGAGTCAAAAGAAGAGTCTAGATTTATAACGTAAGCTATGACAATAAAATAGATGGAGTAAAAAGGAAGATACCTAGGTAGTTGTGAGTAGAGTTAAGAGTAGTAGTAAAATAATTGAAGAACGATTAAGAAGTGATGAATAATAAGAGAGAGATGAAGAATGAAGAATGAAGAAAGATGAGATGAAAGAATATGAATGCCAATAAAAAGAAGTGATGAAGAGCAAGAGAAAGAAGAGATGTTTGAAGATGAAGATGAGAATAGTGTAGAGATAGATCAAATAGTTGATAGATGTAGTGTAAAGCTACAAGAATAGGTATTACTAGAAGAAGGACATGAAGTTTTAAGCAAAGAAGTAAGACAAAGTCGTAATCATAGGTTCAAGCATGAAAAGAGAATAAGTTGATGGAAAGAATCATTCACTAGAAGATTACACATCCCCACAACCCAATTTGTTATATTATAGTAAAAGTTTTCAACTAGGACAGATATATAATAGTTGGTACAATTTGTTTTTAGAGTAAGCACATTGATAGGGTACTAAAATTGAAACAACCTCAATTCGTAAGGCTTTCAAGTCCATAGGGTTCATTGAAACTGAGTAGAGAAAAATAAAAAATATAAAAAAGTAGAATGCATAGATAAACTCTGCCACTATGCAGGTAAATCTTCTTAGTGCATAGACAGGATCATATAGAATGCAACATCCCACTGTAATAGCTACGTAATAGATCCCCTATACACTAGTTTATAATATGGGTAATTTAGGGTCATTTATAAACCTGGCACCATATGATGAGTCTACAAACCTTGCATAGTAATTATTAACATGTGAGATGAAATGGCAAGCTAAGGGTATTACCGATAAGGCTATAAAGAAGTGTGAACTCATTGAGGCATTGAATGGAAGGGAACTTGAGTTTATATACCCTAGAGATATCATTTAGGGAAATCTACAACATGTTAAGGAGTGGATTATCGTAGAATTTAAAATAAATAAATGTATAATTCAAACTATTCAAGACCTAAAGGAGATTAGGTGGAAGTCAGGAGAATCAATATGTGATTATGAATGTGGGTTCTCAGATTTTATGAATAAGGTAGAGTTTTTTCTAGAAGATAAAGATAAAGCTGAATGGTTTGTCAAAGGACTGTGCTTTAAGATTAGGTTTGCTATAGGGAAGACTCAATATGCTACGAAGGCTGATGTTAGAGCTACTGCTATTTGGGTGGAGAAAATTGAAGATTATGGGGAAGCTCCCATAATGGGTTCTAAGATTGAAAATACATTGAAAGCTTTTATGAAGATGATGGAATAGAATCATGAAACATATAAGCCTAAGATAAGTCTATGGTGCATGGAGTGTGGGAAATAAGGACATCGTAAGAATGATTATCTTAAGATTAAGACAAAGTTCTGTGAAATCTATAGAATAGTGGGGCACACAATAATGTAGTGCCATCTCATGCAATAATATATAAACATTCCATAGATTTTGTATTGTAATTTTTGTAAATTGTACAAACATGATGAAAAGAATTATAGGGATTTATAGGAGCTCAAAGAAGATATTGTTGAGTTATGGAGCTAAAAGCTTCTTACACAGAAACTGACATCGGTCAGAACCAATCGACATCGGTTAGGGGTCGATCGATATCGGTCATCATCGGTTAGAATCGATCGGCATCGGTTATCTTCAGATCGACACCGACTTTTATGCATTTTCAAGCGTTTCCAGAATTGCTATTTTTAAGAGAATAGTTAGTTTGCATGTAAAGACTAAAATTAGTCTTGAGTCTGTTTTTCTAATTATTATTTATTTTCAATTCTATTAAAGAGACCCATGGGGCAGTATTGTAATTGAGAAAAGGGGAACAATTCAGTAATTGAATTGGTTGTAATTGATTGAGAGAGAGAGAGAGAACTCTTGAAAGAGAATTACTGTACATCTGAGAGGTGTGAGGAGAGAGATATTTTTTCATTGTATTTTCTTTTGGAAGAGTTTAATACACATTGGGTGTTTCTTGTATCTCTTATTATTTGTTATTTCTAATTTCTAATTATTTATTACTTCTAGTTTCAATTTCGTGTTTAGTTGCTTATATAATAGTAATCAATTATACTCTAAGATCCTGACAACTGGTATCAAAGCTCTAAACATTAACAAGTGGTATCAGAGCGAGGTTAGTGTTTGTTGATTCAAAAATTCACTCACAGGGGTTTCTGATTGAGTGAGAGCAAAGCAATGGCAGAAGAAAGTAAACTAAAAATGGAAAAACTCAATGGCAAGAATTATCAATTATGGAGAATGCAGATTGAAGATTATATGTATTAAAAAGATCTATATTTACTGTTGGGTGGGGTTTCAAGGAAGTCCATAGATATGGAAGATGAAGAATGAAATATTCTTGATAGAAAGGCTTTTGGATCTATAAGGTTGAGCCTGGTAGCTTCTGTGTTTTCCAACTTATCACAGGCAAAGACAATGGTAGAGTTAATAGATACTTTGGCAAATTTATATGAAAAACCCTCAGCTTTGAATAATGTATATCTTATAAAGCAATTATTTAATTTGCAAATGCAGGAAGGTGGATCTGTATCTAGTCATCTTAATGATTTCCATGCAATAGTAAATCAGTTAAATTCATTCAAAATAGTTTTTGATGATGAAATTAAGGCTCTCTTAATCTTATGCTCTGTACCTGAAAGTTGGCATAGTTTGGTAATGGCAGTTAGTAATACTGCATCTACTTCAAATATTTTGAAAGTTGATGATGTTGTTAGTGTAATCTTGAATGAAGAAATTCATAGAAAAAACACAGAAAAAATATCAGGTAATGCTTTAAGTGTTGAAAGCAGGAGAAAGCAAAGAGAGAAGGGCAAGCAAGGGAAATCAAGGTCAAATATGGGAAGTAGATCTAAATCTAGAAATGAAAGAATAACCTATTGGAATTGTGGAAAGAAAGGACATGCAAAGAAATATAATTGGTTGAAGGATAACAAAAAAAATCAGCATGAAGGTAATAAAGAAGCAAAAGTTGTAGGTATTGTTGCACATGATGCTCTTATTTTTTTTTTGGATAATAAAGTAGAATCATGAGTTTTAGATTCTGGTGCCTCTTTTCATGCAACCCCAAATAAATTTTTTTTCAATGATTATGTCCAAAGAGATTTTGAAAAAGTTTATTTAGGAGATGATGAGCCTTGTAAAATTGTTGGCAAAAGAAAAGTGCAGTTGAAATTACAGAATGGCAACACATGGGGGTTAAAGGATGTCATGCATGTACCCATCCTGAAGAGGAATCTGATTTCTTTAAAAAAATTGGGTGATGAGGGTTGCACAATAACTCTCACAGCTGAATCTTGAAAAGTTTCCAAGGGTGCACTTGTATTAACAAAAGGTAAGAGAGTAAGTACACTTTATCTATTTACTTGTATTACTGATTATTCTCTTTTTATTTTATTTACTTCAGATGTAGATGCAAAGTTGTGGCACTGTAGGCTTGGTCACATGAGTGAGAAGGGAATGAATATTCTTAAGTCAAAAGGTAAGCTTTTAAATTTGAAAAGCATAAATCTAGATTTCTGTGAGCATTATATTTTTTAAAAAATAGAAAAAAGTGAGGTTTCTCAAAATTGGGTCAACAAAGAAGAAGCACAAGTTGGAGCTAGTTCACACAGATGTGTGGGGACCAGCTCAGGTAGCTTCTATTGGAGGATCACAGTATTATGTTTCTTTCATTGATGATGCTACAAAAAGGTATGGGTTTATTGCATAAAGAGGAAATATGATATTTTTGACACATTTAAGAAATAGAAAGCTTTGGTTGAGAATGAAACAAGTTTGAGATTGAAGTGCCTTGGATCTAACAATGGTGGTGAGTACTACAGCAATAAATTCAACATTTAATGTTTTATGAGTGGAATATGCATGAAAAAGATGGTTCCAAAGACACCTCAATAAAATAGAGTTGTTGAAAGGATGAATAGAATAATAATGGAGCATGCACGGAGTATGAGGTTGCATGCTGGTTTGCCCTTACAGTTTTGAGAGACGCTGTAGATATTGTGGTTTATCTGATTAACAAAAGACCTTCTACTGCACTGTGTAGTGAAATTTCAGAAGAGGCTTAGACAGGTAAAAAAGTAGATCTTTCATTTCTCAGATTTTTTAGTTCTGAAGCTTTTGTGCACATTGATAAAAAATAGAAAGAAGCTGGATGCTAAATCTATGCGGTGCACTTTCATTGGTTATAGTTTTGGAGATTTCGGATTCTAGTTATAGAATTTAGAAACTAACAAAATTATTAAGAGCCGTGATCTAGTTTTCAATGAGAAGGTGATGTATAGTGATCAGCTCAAGAGGTTGAATAATTTTGAGTAGGGCAATCTTGATTTGAAAGAGGTTGTGATCCAAAATGAGCTCGCGAGTAAAAATCATCACTCATAAAAAAACACAGAGACTGACGTCGATCAGGTGAAAATTGATGTCGGTCAGGTGGAATCGACGTCGGTCGGGGGCAGACCGACATCGATCAAAGATGATCGAGATCAGTCACTGTTAAAAGAAAATTTGAGCAGATAATAAGCTGTAAATGAGTCTCAAACACCCATAAGGAGGTCTAAAAGGGTAAGTAAACCTCTAATTCATTATTCTCCTTCTTTATACTACTTGTTGCTCACTGATGGTAGAGAATTAGAAAGTTTTGATGAGGCAATGCAATTATAATCTAGAAAATAGTGGGAGCATGGCATGAATGAGAAAATTAATTCTTTGAAAGAGAACCATACGTGAGATTTGGTTGAGTTGCCAGCCGAAAAGAAAGCACTAAAAAATAAATGGGTATACAGGTTAAAGGAAGGAGAGAATGGACAAATGAGACATAAGGCCAGGTTGGTAGTAAAGGGATTTGCACAGAAACCAAGTATTGATTTTGGTGATTTTTTTCTTGTAGTAAAGATGACTTCTATTCAGACTGTATTGTCTTTAGTTGCTATTGAGGATTTGCATCTTGAGTAGCTTAATGTTAAGATAACATTTCTTCATGGAGATTTGAATGAAGAGATATATATGGATTAGCCGAAAGGTTTTGAGGTCAAAGGTAAGGAGAAACTTGTGTGTAAATTAAAGAAAAGCTTATATGGTCTTAAGCAAGCTCCAAGACAATGGTATTTGAGATTTGACAGGTTTATGACAGAGCATGGTTTTAGTAAATGTCAATCTAACCATTGTGTTTATTTTAACAGATTAGATAATGGTAGTTATATTATCTTGTTACTGTATGTAGATGATATGCTTATTGCAGGTTCACACATGCGAGAAATTACTGAGCTTAAAGTAAAATTAGCTCACACATTTACCATGAAAGATTTAGGAGCATCAAAGAAAATTTTTGGCATGAGTATTAAGAGAGACAAGAAAAATCACAGTTTGATTTTGTCTCAAGAGAATTATGTGAATAAGGTGTTGGAGAGGTTCAATATGCAAGATGCAAAACTAGTAAGCACACCTATGGATGAAAACTTCAAGTTGAGCAAAAAATAGTGTCCTAAATTACATGATAAGGTTGAGTACATGAGTAGAGTTCCATATGCTTTAGTAGTTGGGAGGTTGATGTATTCAATGGTATGTCCTAGACCAGATATTGCTCAAGCAGTGGGAGTTGTCAGCAAGTTTATGGCCAATCCAAGAAAGGAACACTGGAAAATAGTTCAGTGGATTCTCAGATATCTAAGAGGGACCAGCAGTAGGCATTTATGTTATGGAGGGTCAAACACTTCTCTACATGGGTATGCAGATTCGGATATGGCAGGTGACTTGGATGGTAGGAGAAGCACCACATGATATGTGTTCACTGTTGGTGGAATGACGGTTAGCTAGATTTCAAAGTTGCAGAAGGTTGTTGCCTTGTCTACTACAGAGGCAGAATACATTGTTGTCACAGAGGCTAGTAAGAAAATGATTTGGATGACTCAGTTCATGGAAGAGTTGAGAAAGGAGCAAGAGAGTTGTAGATTGTACAGTGATAGTCAAAGTGCAATTCATTTGACAAAGAATTCAGCCTTTCATTCAAGAACCAAACATATACAACTTAGGTACCACTTCATTAGATAGGTATTAGAAGATGGACAGTTGAAACTGAAAAAGATCCATATGGATAAGGACCCTGCTGATATGTTAACAAAGCCGATAACAAAGGAGAAGTTGAATCTTCATTCAAATTTTGTTGGTCTTCAAGATTGAACTTGAAGAGGGAGAAACAAGCCAGAGATCTTCAGAGGATATTGCTGTACAAGTACAGGTGCAACTGTTTATCTCCAAGTGGGAGATTGTTGAGTTGTGGAGCTAAAAGCTTCTTACACAGCAATCGATATCAGTCGGAACTAACTAATATCGATTAGGGGTCGACCGACATCGATCATCATCGGTCAGAACCGATCGACATCGGTCAGTGGTCGACCAACATCAGTCACTTCAGACCGACACTGACTTCTGTGCATTTTTAGGCATTTCTAGAATTGCTATTTTTAGGAGAACAATTAGTTTGCATGTAAAGACTAAAATTAGTCGAGTCTATTTTTCTAATTATTGTTTGCTTTCAATTCTATTTAAGAGACCCATGGGGCAGTATTGTAATTGAGAAAGGAGGAACAATTCAGTAATTGAATTGGTTGTAATTGATTGAGAGAGAGAGAGAACTCTTGAAGGAGAATTACTGTACATTTGAGAGGTGTGAGGAGAGAGAGATTTCTTCATTGTATTTCCTCCTGGAAGAGTTTAATACACATTGGGTGTTTCTTGTATCTCTTATTATTTGTTGTTTTTGATTTCTAGTTACTTATTACTTCTAGTTTCAATTTCATGTTTAGTTGCTTATACAATAGTAATCAATTGTACTCTAAGATCTTGACAACTGGTATCAGAGCTCTAAACACTAACATATATTACAAAGAATATATTCACCATCATTCCACATCGTGTCCTCAGCGAAGCAGACATTTCCAGGCCCAAAAGTCGATAAGTGTTGTGCGAACCAAACTGCTTCATAATGGATTCCCAGATCACCTCAGTACTAGCCTCAAGGTCTGGCCAGATGGACTCCTCTTTCACTAAGTTGGATACTACCATCACCACAATACTAGTACTTAGCATCTTGGAATCTGAAAATGACATAACAACATCAAAATAGTTAGACTCCACCAGATGTGCAATAATAATATGCAATTGGAGATAATACCTAGTAACATCAGAATTGGAACACAATGCATCAACAAGGAGGTTATAAAAGAGGCTATCATTTGAACATAGGAGAATCTAGGGGTAGATATAGAGGGGGATATCAAGGTGGCATAAGAAATAATTATCAATTCCCTCCTTTGAAATGTTACTTATGTGGAGATTATAATCATGTGTAATGAAATTGTCCTTTGAATCCCTAAAGATAGTCTTACTGTGCATATTATAGGGTATATGAACAAAATGAGATAGAAGATTGTTCTATTTTGGAAAAGTAAAGAAAATAAAAGGTCATCAAAAATGTTAACATGATGATTGTATAACCTAAGGAAGATGCATTTCTGAATGTCGTTATAAGACACCGGTACACATAGAGGATTGCCGCTTGAAATGCCTCAAGACTAGGGAATTTAGAAAGTGAAATAAGACAAATACCCAAACCCAGCTATAGAAAAGGGGCTGATGTATGAAGATACATAGATGTTAAAGAATAATCAACACCAAGCCACTACTGAAGGAGATGCTACAGTAGTAGATGCCTAAATGTATGGTTAGATTGTGCACATTATGCAATAGGATGGAGTTGTTACTGTGCTGATAGATTTACTAAAGTTGCTAAGTACACTATGTAATGAGATATTTCCCAAAATATTACAAATCTACTAGTTAATTTAATGGAATGTGCATAGCAAGGGCAATGGAAGATAGAAAAATTGTTTGGTATGTAAAAACAAAGAATCCATAGGATGTAGATGAATGAATTGACATTGAATTTGCAGGATATGAAATTCCAAATATTGTCTTTGATTTTGGTAGCATGGTTAACATGATCCCCAAGTTTATATGGGAGGCAATAAGATGGACAATTCTCAGTTATAGCCTAATGACTTTGAGTTTAACATACTATGAAATAGTTGAACCCATTGGCCGATAAGAAGACATTGAGAGCAAAGTCACAAAATTGAGCATATGAGGTGACTTTTAAGTCATCATTATGAATACAATAAAAACTCATTATCCTATGCTACTTGATAAGAAATAGGTATATGATGGTTAGATGACTATCAATACCATGCAAAATCAGTTAGAGGTGCATCAAGGAGATAAGATTATAGCCAATCCTCTAAATAAGATGCACAAACCCTACATCATTTACCATAGTCTCCTTATGTTGCATAAGAAACTAATTGGATGAAGGTAAACTTTGAAGAGAAACTGAAAGCTCTATGCACAATTGAGTGCAATTTATTGTATGGGCATAATAAACCTCAGGTATAATTTTTACTCACTGAATAGTTGAAGACATCTAAATAATGGAATCTTAAACCAATAATTACTTAGCCATTAACACCTCAGTTTGTCATAGAAGATCATGCATCTATGTCTACTAAATCATCTACTCACTCAAAAATTGATTTTCTCTATTAAGTAGATGATCATGTGTATGATTATATAGAGCTAACTAGAGAAGGCACCTTTCTTTAGGAAATAACTTCGTCTATAAGTACAGACTCAGATATGCATCTACTCAACTAGGCTCGTGGTGATCATGAACTATGACCTATGAGAATGGTCTTTGCTATTGAAAGACAACTTCTTCTATACTTTACAATAGAGGATATCAATCAATTCATTTCATTCCTATAAGTTCATATGACTACAATCAATCAACAAGTTAGTGACTTGAATTACGCTTTGAAGGGAGTTGAAATGACATGGTGGATAATTCATAGAAATGATCAGCTTGATTAGGATGATGTGTTTGAACTTATGATTAAAAAATTTCAACTACCATAGGACTTCAAAAGTAATTGGCCTTTCTTTCAGGAAAGTGAGTGCCCCAAAATCCTTATCCAAAAATGTGTTGAGGTTTGGACTGAAGAACGTGTGGCCCCTAAGTACGAGTTTCATATCTTTCATTACACACTTGACCCTTTACCATCAGCTTGGCATATTCATCAAGAACTCAGGAGGGAGATAAAGCACTAGGCACAGGTGCAAATTGACTTCATACAAACTTTTATGTTTGAAGATGAGAATCATGTGGTTCATAATGCGCTGCTCAAAATCAAACATTTCCTGTGCCATTGGTGTATATAGGATTTAAACACCACGATGGAGTCTACTATGTAGAAAAACGTACCTTGTGATCTTAATACAACACTAAGAAGATATAAAACTACTAAGATGGAAGAACAATCTCTTATACTACCATGCCAATGAATAAAGGATGAAAAGGTGGAAATTTAATATTTAGATACTGATGGCGATATCAATCTGACTAATTTATTTAAACCTAGACTACCAGTAGAACCATTAAAGGATCCAGTTGTAGGACCCACTAAAGAATAAAAATTGTACAACATACAGATTCTCGAGCAGGAAGGGCAAAGAATTCTATGAAAATTTGTTGCTAAGGAAAAGTGCAAAATTTATTAGCAACCTATTAAAAACAATGTGGAAAACATCTAAAGTGAGGAGATTCCTAAATTGGCACATATGGGTGACTATTAGACTGAATCCAAAGTTTTAGGAGCTATGCAACTTCTATGGGATTATCAATATGTGTTTCCCACAAAATTTTCAAAAGTTAGAGTAGATCCTTCCCTAGGTGAAATGTATATCAAGCTCAAGGAGTGCACGTAACCCATAAAAAAATGGCCATATAAGTTAAATCCAAACATGAAGTCAAAAGTGAATGGTAAATTGGATAAAATGTAGGAAGCAGGAATAATCTATCTTGTAGAGAGGGCAACTTAGGTTAGTCTCATGGTAGTGAAGCCTAAGAAAATAGGGAAAATCATAGTATGTGGTAACTATCAAATTTTGAATGATGTATGTGTGAATGACCCATTTATGATTCCCTTCATAGATGAAGTTTTGGAATCTATTGTAGGTCATGAATTTTACTCCATAGATGGGTTCAATGGGTATCATCAAATAACTATCATAAAAAAAGACAGATCTAAAACAACTTTTTCCATGGAATGGGGATCCTTTGCATATAAGGTAATGCCTTTTGGCCTAAAGAATGCACCTATAGTTTTTTCAATAGTAGTGGTGACTGCCTTTAAGTATTTCAATCATGATTTCCTAGAAGTATATCTAGATGATTGGATAGTCTTTTCTTTGTTTAAATATCAGTTTTCCAAGCTGTGGCTTATGCTAGAACACTATCGAGCTCTGTGTATTGCCCTGAATTTGAAGTGTTTATTTTTACATCTTTTGCTGTTCTAGTAAGTCATGTGGTGTGCATTGAAGGGATTTTGATAGACCAGGGTAAAATTGCATTCATTGTTAGTATGCCCCCACTAGTCATCTCAATAGAAGTGCGATCCTTTATTATCCACACAAGTTACTATCACAAGTTCATCAAGGGATATGCAACCATTTCTTCTCGATTGGAGTATTTACTATGCAAATTTACAAAGGTTATCTGGACCTCTGAGCGTCAAACAACTTTTATAAAACTAAAGTAGAGATTGGTCATTGCACCTATTCTAGTTTTTCCAGATTGGAGTAATCCATTTCATGTGCACGTTGATGCTTCTAGTATCACAATCAGTGTTGTGCTTGCGCAACTAGGAGATGGTGGACTGGACCACCCCATACATTTTTTAAGTCAAAAGCTATCTGATGCAGAAAATAATTATATGACAACTAAAAATAAAACACTGGCTATAGTGCTCGCATGACAAAAAATCAAAAATTATCTTCTTGTGGCACCATTTGAAGTTTTCATAGATCATCAATCTCTGCACTAACTAGTCAAAAACCCCTGTTCTCAGAGGACAAATTCAAGATGGTTGATGCTCTTTTAGGAATTCCAATTTTGCATCAACATCAAGTCAGGTAGAGAAAATGTTGGCCAGATTTTCTCAGTTGCATCACGAATGTGGAAGAGCTAGAAGAACTACAGGAAGATTTTCTTAATGCCCATCTATTTTGAGTTTCTACAATACTTGAGAATTTTTAAAAAATTGCTAATTTTCTAGAACAAGAGGTATTCCATGCCCACTACCAATAAAGAGAAAAGAACCAGTTTATCACCAAAGATTTGTCATATACTATCATAATTGGATTCTTGTATCATTTGGAGAAGGATGAAGTACTACACAGGGTAGTTTTGAACATGTACATCCGTAGTTCTTTTAGGAAGCAACCAAAAAATAATAGGAGATAATTTTGCTAGATAAGTTACTACATGAAAACTATTATAGAGTGGATAATGGTGGCCAAATATTTTTCAAGATGTACTTAGAGTAGCACAACATTGTGACATATGTCAATGAATGGGTAAGCCACACTAGAAAGATGAAATTCCCTTTCATCCTTTGTTAGCTGAACAACCTTTTGAATAATGGGGCATTAATTTTATAGGACCTATCAATCCCTTTATTAAATGTAGCAATGCTTGGCATATTATCACTGCAACAGATTACTTTACCATATGGGTTGAAGATGATGCGACACCCAACTGTGGGGCGAAGGATGTAAAAAAAATTCTTTAAGAAAATATTATCATATGATTTGGATGCCCTATCAATCTCATCAGTGATCAAGGGACACACTTATTGAATAATACTATCAAATATAATTTTGAAGAATTCATGATTTCCCATCATAAAGCACTGCATACCGTCCACAAGCTAATGGACAAGCTGAGGATTCTAATAAAGTGTTGGGCAAGATGTTGACAAAGATCTGTGATGTCAAGAGGGATGATTGGGAAGATCACTTGTTATGATTCTTTGGGTTTATTGAATGCATTATAAGAGGGATACATGTTTTACTCCATTTCAATTGGTCTATGGGCTTGAAGCAATAATGACTATGGAATATTTGGTACCCAGACTACGCATTGTAATGGTTATGAGACTAAGGGATCGCGAGTCTCTCACAAACATGCTTTTCAAATTGAATTGGATGGATGAGTATCGATGTAGATCATATTGGATGCAATAAGTTCATAAGTAGAGTTAGAAAGCATGACATGACAAGACCCTGCAACATAAGGAATTCCACAAAGATCAACCAGTTTTGTTATATGATAGTTACTTCAGAGCATTTTCAGGAAAATTATAGATTAGGTGGAAAGGGACTTACATTATACACAAAATATTGCAACAAAGAACCATTGTTTTGAGATATCTATAGTGAACCATTTTGCTAGGGTGGGTGAATCGTTGTAGGCTTAAGCCCTATTGCCAATAATATTAATTGATCTATTTCTACCAAAAGATTGGGTGATGAGTAGCACCAAGTAGATTAGGATTTCTCATTTATGTATGTTTTCTTTCTATGTGTGTGTGTATATGTGTTTGTAGGTTATATGATCTCTTCACCAAATTTTAGAACCATGATAAGAAGTATAGCATGAAACACATGTGCACAGAAGAATTTAGGTGCATCATTCTTGATGTCAGTAGAAGCGAAAGAAAGTAATTAAGTTTGGGAAATGTACAGACATGTTACATCGGCCAAGATCTTAGCAATTTAACAATCATCCCAAGTAATTAATTCTAGAGACTAGGTTAGATTGATCTAATATTCACCTAGTTGATGGCTAGTCAACATCATTAGTATGTACCCTAGTATGGATAACAAAGAATACAACAATGTATCTTGATGCATCTACTAATAACTAATTGCCTTTATTACTAGATTGGATAAGATTTACCACATCAACATTCAAATTGATATTGAAGGGATAACTCAGCATGGTATTTATGCAAAAAACAATAGGCATGAAATATATAAAGGCACAAGGTTGCAAACTAAGTCTAAATTTCATTCTTACAACAATTTTATGAGCTGAAGTTCTAGAGCTGAGTTAAATTATCCAGAGCAGAAAGTAAAAAGTTTTTAATTTTTAGTATTCAAATACCATGGATCGTTCATACCTCATCAAGAATTTAACATATACCTAGAAGGAAGAAATGGGTATAGATCTTATAAATTGACAAACTAAATATAATGATTCAGATCCATTTGATTACCTTTGAGCTGTAGAACAAAAACTTTTCTGATCAGATCTAGTAGATGTTGCATAACCATTCACTTTTGCAGGCCCACATCATTTCCAAAACATAGATGTCGAGCACTTGCTTTGAATGCCTACCTTTGATGATTTGGGGGAGATTGTGAAAATCCTTCTCAACCACTATAGTGAGGGTAACATTTAAATCAGCCTAGATATCACTATCATCATCAAAACCAAAGCAATGGATAGAGTTTTGTGCATGTCTATGTTGGTTGATTTTCTTGATCCATATAAGTCAAGAATGCCTCCTATCCTTTAGGAAGTCAAATAAAATTATGCTCAGGGGTCCAAATGAATCCCCATTGAATATATACATGATGAACTAGCGTGCCTTTTATTTGAGTGCATTACATGTATATTTTAGCAGACACCAAGCCTGCAAAGCAAATTGCCAAAGGAGTCGTTGATTGCACATCACATGATCCACCATAATGAGTAATTTAATTGGCCTGAGTAATTTATACAAGAATTGATTAAAAATATCGATAAGCACTTTATGACTTCCAAGCACACATTCCAATACTAATTTTTGATCTTTCTTCTCTATTTCACTCAATGGAAGTCCCTTAAAGGAGAGGTGTACCTAGACATTCAATACTAGCTAGCACAATAATTTTACAATTTGATATGAACACCTGAGCATGATGCCCTAGCTCATGAGGGCAAGTTCATGAAATGGTGGGAAGAGTGTTTGGAGTTTATTGTTATACACCCATAGGTGCTGTTGGATGTCATGTAGTACCTAGGATAACATGATATTGTCACTTTGCTTCTAAAAGGCATCTTGATTCATATACATGAGCTGCCTAAATACCATTTAGACCTTTGTCATATTTTGTTACCATGTCCATGGTGTAGGCCAAGGTTTCTAAGAAAAAATCATATGCATTTAGGCATGCAACACCTCTCCAAACCATACCACCTAGTGTAGCAGTTCCTTCAGTGTAACCCCAATTAAAAGCCATAACTTCATAACAACAAAAAGGAAAGCACAATCTCTCCATAGAAAAAAAACCATCACCTCCACCAAAGTGCAAGATGAGTACAACAACTTGGTTGGATGATCCTAAGGTAACACATATCGTAAGCAACTATGACTACCTTAGATGGGGACTTACGAGTAGGAGGTCTACTAGGTAATGCTTGAAGATATGGAAGGTGACATATATGAGGAGGATAAGGATTTATTCTTATAGAAGCTAGTACACACAATTAAGGTACATAAGAAGGTCACTCTAAGTCTTTGGATGGAAATACCACCATGCTTAGTATCCATCTTTGTCAACACCATGCACGAAGAGGTTGAACAAATGCATAAAATGGCTGAACTCTTGGAATAGAAACCTTCTACCACTTTCATATCCATAGACATATTTGATCTATTGCCTGAAATTCTATAAGAGACTATAGTGCACATACCCAAAACTCAATGAGAGACTAGGGTTTTTGCTACTCTTAAATAATACACATTTCACAGGGTATATATTATGTAGGAATTGCAACATTCTCCTTCCTTGAATTCATCACCAACCAAATGTAAGATGTTTACTTTGGGGTAGAAGAAAGCATCTTATTTACAACAATGTTGTCCAAGCGAGTGATTCTCCACCCACATAATAAAACCTTGATATTGAAGAGTTGATACTAAATCAACCTACAACTGAAGAGCAAAAAGTTTCATAGGAGGAATCAACTCATACAACATAATGGTGAGTATGTCAACAAGAAAAGAAGTGCCAAAAGGAATAAGCCCAACAAAAACAAGTTGAGGAAGCACGCTTCCAAGTTGAGGAAGTTGAGGCCAAGTAAAAGGCCCATGACACAAAATCTCAATGCCAACATGCTATTAAGGAAGTAAGGAAGGCACAAGAAGTTGTCGATGCAATAAAGTAGGAACATGAAGTACACCAAAAAAAATGGACAAAGAGTATATGAATAAATAGGTTGCACTCACAGTCAAGGCAAAGGTAGAAGAAAATAAACAATGAAAAGATAGAGGCATAAACAAAATAAGGCTCTGGAGGATGCCACTTTCACGCAATGGAAATCCGATGAAGATGTGAAGAAGAAGAAAGAAGAAGACGCTGAAGACTTGTATAAACAAAAGGTCAAGCACAGGAAGAACAAGTGTGTGTAACCAAGGCACAAGCTAATCTAGAGGAATAGGCATAGGTCAAGGTTGAATAAGATAAGGATGCTACACTTTAAGAATAAAAAAAGGAATAAGAGCATGCATAGAAATGGTAGGTGGAGGAAAAAGAAAAGAAGAAAGAAGATGAAAAATAATATAAAAAGAAAGATGAAGTAAAGGAGATAAAATGGAAATTAGTGGAGGAAGCAAAGAGAAAACAAGATGGAGACGTTGCATAGTAATTAAAGACTAAAGAATATGCCAAGGCACAACAATAAAAAGTGCATGAATAATAGAAATAATATGGGTTAAAGCAGCCAATGCAATAAGAAGACAAATCAGTAGTTGCAACAAGTGTGAAACAACTAGCCTTGCCTTTGGAAGGAGTCTGACTTTGGGACATTCCAACTGTGGGTGCTTAGTGCACCACTTTTTCCCTTCTAATTGTGACCATGACATGATTTTACCCTTTAGCTACCACAAAAGCTTTGGAAACCTTCCCACTTTAGCATGAATAGTTTTTAGATGTTTCCAAGTTACCATTGATGAAGTAGTTAGAGGGTGCCATGATGTTTTAAGAGTCTATCACACATAAGGCTACCTCACTGGAGTAGTAAGTTGATCAAAATAATGTTGAGAACATCAAGTTGTAGACCTGACTACAAGAAGCTACAAAAATCATCCATGATTCTTGTCCATATTTGGTTACTCGAGCAATTGGGGGCCAAGTGATGTCTGACTACCATAGACTCAAGACACTTTTTTTTGAGTTAACAAAAGATTGTTGTGCAACACAAAAACTATGTGCATTAGGAATATTGGCTAGGATGTTAAAGCTAAAGGTTGACACACTCATCACTCTTCTAGAAGATTACCAAGGTATGCCCAATTCTGCCTCAGTTCAAGCCCAATAGGTTGTATGCATCTTGCTTGATTGGAAGCAGTAGTGGGATACTACATTAGCCAATTCCATCATGTAGTTTGAAAAGGTTGCCGTAACTAAAGTAACTAAGGAAAGCCACACTAAAACTATGGAGGAGATGGATGGAGAACTCCAAGAATCATTAAATGCTAGGGATAATGTGTGTGACAACCTTTTTGAATGGTAGTGCCAACTATTACATAGTTTTATCTTTAACCTCCAAGCTCAAAGACATGTAGATAATATGGAGTAACTGAGCGAAGAGATTTAGACAAGGGTTGTGAACACCAATGTTGTGTTGAGCATCACTGATGATGCATAACTTAAGTAGATTATTAAATACCAAGATTGATTGTGCACCCTACTACATTTGATACAAGAAGTGATGCTACATTGGAATGCATATAAAATAGATCTGGCTCCTTTCATCAGCTCAATTGTAGAGATTATGAATACACTTGCCTATAGGCTGCCTTCAAATCTCTAAGATATCATCACATAGTACAAGGATGCTTAGTACCAATCTAATGGATTTTTTGTTCAACCTTCGTCTGCATCCATACCACCACCTTCAAGTTAAGTAATATACAGAGTACAAATTTTGTATAAAATTTTGTATTAGGGAAGACTTAATAAGATAAGTAGGGCCAGGTTGCTTGAAAACCTATTAAGGGATGCCACATGGTTATACCAACCTATTAAAAACCCACAAAGGGTGATATGTTTGTATTCTACTTAGTTGAAAACCCAAAAGGGTGGCTAATTAGTGCATACGAGGTGAGAATGAAAAATGACAACTTGAGAGATTATTGTGACTCTTATTGGTCCAACCATTTCTTCAGATCCCTATAACTTGTGCATTCTTAGAGATCCTATAATATTTTCTCAGGATAAGATAACATTTTAAGTCTAGAAAAGTGTTGGTAGAAGAACATGGATTGTAAAGTTGTGCAAAATATTTGTCTGCTATTCATACATTATATACTCATTTTGTTGTTGTATAGCCTATTTTGTCTTATCTTCATGAGTTGTAATAAGATATAAAATGAAGAGATTCTGCTTTTAGATCCAATTACAAGAAGAAGATGAGCATTCATAGATTGAAAACATCTATATATACTTTTATTTCTAAGAAGAAGAGGGTTATACTTTTAGAAGAGATCAATAGAGATTATTTGGTTATGATTACCTGTATAATTTTTGTTATGTTCATTTTGTGTGATATCGTATGTAATGTCTTGGTTACTTTCTATCTGAACTATTCTAAATGCATTATTTTAATTTATACAATACTAGTTGTTCTTAAATTGCTCAATAACACAGAATAATTAATGCATCTTACATTTATGTCATCTAATTTCCTGTATTTTATGATAAACTATTCTACACACATGAAATATCTCACAAATGAAGATTTTATTCTTTAAGAACCTCTGATAATAGGGTCAAACTATTTGACAACTCAAGGGATGACTCAAAGGAAGTTGAGGAAGTTGTGGGATTAGTTGGAGTGAGTCAACATGTGAGGGAGATAAAGGTGGAAGATGTTGGGTGAGGTATAAAATCTGGATTTAATAATTAAATTTGGATTAAAAGTGTACACAATTGATTATATTTGATTTATTCAGTTATTTAAGAAGAAACAAATGTCATGAATTATATTTTGAATGTTTAGAATAATAATTAATAGGTTTTAGGTGCATTTCAACAATAAATGTAATTTCGGTGTCTATAAGTATAAAATGAGAAGGTAGACTGAGAAACAAGGGGCAATAATAGTAAATGAGCTCACCTAGAGGCACTTATAGGGATCTAAAAATATCTCTTGTATTGATGGCATATGATGACTCACTTAGTGTGAATTCAAATCTGAGTTGGTGACTAAATTTTCTCATTTATTTCCTAATCTAAACTTACACTTAGTTTTTTAAAATGTGATGCCTAGTTGATTTAGTGATTGTGATTATTAATAGAGGTTCTTAAAGCATCATAACAGGCTAAGGATGAGGATATCAAGGTTATACTTTAGTGCATAGGATAGTGCATCATATTCAAACAAAAGGTTAGAAAACATAAACATAACAAGTATGAATTATCATGCATTAAGTAGATATAAAGAACAACTTGTAATTCATTAACATAACTAGAGTATTTAGATTAACTTAAATAGAAGTAATCAAACTTTAGACATGAGAATGCATGCAAGGAACAAAGTGAGAAATCATAGGTAACCATAACCAAATAGTCTCTATTGATCTCTTCAAAAGTAGAACTCTAATCTTCTTACAAACATAAGTATATATAGTCATTTCCAATCTATGACTGTTCATATTATTCTCGTACTTGGTGCCAAAAGTGGAGTCTATTCATATTCTAACCTATTATAAGTCATGGAGATAGGACAAAATAGACTTATACATGACAAAATGAGTACATAACACAACAATAGTGGACAAATATCCTACATAAATTTACAATCCAAATTATTCTCCCAACAATTTCTTGGATTTAAATTATTATCTCATCCCGAGACAACATCGCAAGATCTTCCAAAATTGCACAAGTGATTTTAGGGCTGAAGAAGTGGTTAGACCAGTAAGAGTCATAATAATTGCTCAAGATGTCATTTTTTGTTTTCACCTCTTGCATACTATTTATCCTCCCTTTTAGGTTTTCAACTAAGTAGCATACCAACCTACCACCCTTTCAAATTTTTAATAAACTGGAATAACAAAGTGGTTGCCCTTTATGGGCTTTCAACCAACCTGGACCCACTTATCTTACTAAGTCATCCCAAATACAACATGTTGATACAAATTTTTTACAAATTTGTACTCTATGCAGTACTTAACTTGATGGTGATGGCATAATTGCAGACCAGGATTGACTAGAAGAGTTCTTGTCCTTATACTATGCAACATTATATCAAGCGATGATCTACTAGAGTTTTAATAGTGGCTTGTACATGGGTGTGTTGAGAATTTGGGCAACATCATTGTAAAAGGGAGACATATTAGTCTTGTAAGCATGCCAATCTAGCATGACTTATTGGATCATCTGTAGTAGGGTGCACAATGGTGCATGGTATCCAATGATCTACTTGGGATCCATGTCATTAGTGATGCTCATGGATGCCTTGGTGTTAGTGACCCTAGTTTGAATCTCATCACTTAGATGCTCCAATTTATTTATGTGATGTTGAGCTTGAAGATTGATGAAGGAATTGCACAGAAGTTGACTTTGCCAGTTGAGTATGTTATTACGCACATTGTCCCTTACATTGAGAAAATCCTAAAGTGCTTTGTCATGCTCATCCACATAGGTAATGTGGCTATCCATAGTTGCCTTGGAAATTGTATCTGTGGAAAAGTTTACACTGGAACTGGTTAAATAATCATCCAATTGTTGCTTCTAGTCTATCAAGTTGTGTGTGACCTATTGTGCTTATAGGAAATAGTGTCTAGCATGCCTTGATACTCCTCCAATAAAGTGATGAGCATCATAACCTCAATCTTCACATCCTAGCCTAATGTGTCAATTGCATGGAGTTTTTTCACTACACACTAGTCCTTGGTTAACTCGGAGACTAGAGTCTTGAGTCTTTATTGGTTGGACATGACTTGGTCCCAGATTGCTCAAGTGACTAACTCTGAACATGCATCCTAAATAAGTTTTCCATATTCATAGAGACAATCCTTAAACTCAACATTCTTTGCCTTAGATTGATCCCTTCCTGTTCTAAATAGGCATCCTTCTATGCAATGGACTCCTAAAATTCTATTGTTCCCTTGAGTTATTTCTTCGTGGGAGCCTGGAGACATTCAGTGATGTTTCTTCCTTGAGGGGGAGTGTTGCCAATGTGATTGCAATCACTAAAGGGTCTGATCATGGCATTGTTACAAGTAGAAGAGAAAAGGTGGTGCATCGAGCACTAACAGTCAGGATGTCCCCAAGACAAACTCCTCCCAAGGACAATTCTGGGAGATGAGGACCTATTGCAGTTGTAACTGGTTCTTCTTCTTATTCTAGCTACTCTACTTTTGCTTGTGGTTGCTCAGATTCCTGTTGTTATTATGTTGTGGCCTCTATTTCTAGCTTGAGTTGCTACTTAACATCATTAGCCTATTTTATTTTGACCTCCTCCTCCACACTCTTGTTCAACTCTTCTTGTGGAACTTACTATTTGGCTTGTTCTTCTTCTACCTATGACTTCTACACATGTTCTTCTTATTTATTTTGCTCTGCTAGGGCTATAGCCTTGGCTTATTCATCCACAACCTATGCCTGCACTTATGCCTGTGCTTGTGCTTGTGCCTATTTTTAGCATAGGAATTCATCTTCTTCTTATTTATTCTTCTTCATAGCTCCCTTAGATTACTACTATGTGTGTGTGGCTTATTCCATGGCCTGTTGTACCTATATCACGACATCCTATTTCTATCTTTCTTCTTCTTCTACCTTAGCCTTGGAAATGATCTCAACTTTTTTATCCTTCTGTGCTTGCACCTCCTATGCTTTCTAGGCTGCATCAATAACTTCTTATGCCTTTTTAGCCATTTTAATAGCTTTCTGTCAGTTAGCCTTTATGTCCTTGGCCTTTTACATGACCTCGAATTCTTCATCTTGGTGACTTGCTTGTTGTTGTTATTGTTGAGACTACTCCTTTTGATGTTTCTTCTCCTCCTTTATAACTCATCATTTTATTGCATGAGCTACTTCTTTCCTTGAGGCCTATTATTCTTCTATTGTGGGTTGCTTAGGTGTGATCTCTTTGACCTCCTGGGCTTGAGGTGGTGGTGGTGAATCACTTGGTTGGATTGTAGAGCTAGAAACCTATGCTTTCTTTCACCCCAGCATGACCAATCTGCATTTACGTGGTGGCAAAGTGGAATATGAAACAAGCTATTCTTCCTATGCAGTGGCTGGTCAACCAAATGTATGCTATTTAATAGTAGGCAAGACCCTATCCTTGTGCCTAGTTCATCATTTGTGCATGAGTGACTTTGGTGGGCTTTTTGAAAGTGGTACATAGACATCCTTAGCTATGAAGGTAGTAGAAGGTTGAGGTTGGAAAAAGTCAATCCTTCACTATAGATGTTCTAATTCTTCTCGCATAGTGTTAATGATAATAGATGCAAGAAACGGTGGTAGGTCAACCCATAGATTTGGAAGATCCTATTTGTGAACTTAGACCATGCACATGGCCTTCTAGAAGGAGAATTCATTCTGATCCTCTCTATCATAGAATTCTCCAGCCATGTTGGTAATCATTAACTGATAGACTTCTTGTTCATTCATGCCCATCTGTAAAAGTTCGCATGAGCTTACGATCTAGGACACCTTAGGATAATCTAACTAGGTCACCATGCTCCATGTCTTGCACTTCAATGGAGGAGATGTAGATTGATGCTTGGTGGAAAGATTTCACTTTCCCTTATGTGGATGTGAACTAGTAGCTTCTATTGGTTGCTACACTACATAGATGACTACACCAGGTGGTATGGATTGAAGTGGAGTTGCATGCTTGGATGTGAAAGCTTTCTATTTGGTAACTTCAACATGCACCATGGCCACAGTGATAAAGAAAGGTAGAGGTCCAAAGGGATACCTCAACAACTCATGGATGTATATGAATAAACCCTTTAGTAGCAAGGTGACAACAACATTTTGGCCCAAATATTACAATATATCTAATGACACTCGAGAATGTGTAGCGATCAACTCTATGCACTCCTCCCATCATGCTTTAAATATTCCCTCATGTGCTAGGGATCCCTACTTAGGTGTCCATATCAAGTTAGGGAATTGTTGTGCTAGCCAATAATTGGTATTGGGGTGTACCTCTTCCTTTGAGGACTTCCATTGTGTAAAACACAACAAAAAGATATGGAACTGATATTAGAATGTATACTTTAGAGATGTGCAACAATTATCAATGTTTGTGATTAGCTTTTGAATGAAGTACTTTGGCCAGTTGAATTGCTAATTCTGATGGATCATGCGGTGGGTAATGTCTATGACCCCTTTTGGAATTTTTTCATAGAGTTGGTTCTTTGCCAGAACTTCTATGTGATGTATTCCATGAGGATACACATTGGTTCATCATGGATTTATTCAATTAGGATCCCTCTTGATCCAAAAACATATAAATCTTAGACCTCCTGAAGAATAGGTGGCATTCTCATCTTATATGGAACAAGGGAGTCTCCTCGCATAGACATGCCCAAAGCTCAGGCCATGACTTCTATGTTGATGAAAATGGTGGTATCCAAGCCAAGGTAGATGTTTCCATCATTATATCAGTTGAGCAAGACTTGTATAATCTCCCCCAAATCTCTAAAAGTGGGCATTCAAAGTAGGTGCTCAACATATGTATTATGAAAATAGTGGGGGACTACGAGAGCAAGTGGTTGCACACTATCAATGGGGTCTGAATGAAATAGTTTCTATTCTTCTATTTGGAGGAAGTTGAATGGCTCTGGATCATTGAATTTTGTCTACCTTAGTGCCATATCGATGCCCATTGATTCTTTTTGTGCATCTATCAGTCTCTTAATGATCTACAAAGTATCCATGATTATTGAAGTGATGAAATTGCAATGATATTAGCTGTCTACACAATAAAATTAGATTGGTTCTTTGAAATTGAAAGTCATGCAAATATTTGCAAGGATGAAATGCAAACTTGGTTCATGAGATTAGGCCTTTATATATTTTATGCCTATTAGTTTTTGCATAAATGCCATTCTTGGTTGTCCATTTGACATGAATGTAATGGTTGATGTGGCAAATTTTATCCGATTTGAAAATTAAGATAGTTAGTTATTATCACAAATGTAGAGATACATTGTTATACTCTTTATTGTTTATACAAGAGTACAAGTGGATGATGTTGATGGGCCTCTAATTTATTGAATATTAATTCAATAAAACATTGGATTGGGCATTAACTTCTTGGGGTTGACCGTTATATGGTGAATATCTTATTGATGTGACTTATCCATATCTTTCTCAAACTTAATTGCTTTCTTTCGCTCCTATTGACATCTGTGATGACATACATGAATTATCATGTGCATGATTGGTGCACGCTATACTTTGTATCTTGGTTCTCAAATGGTAGTGAAGAGATCATTTATAAACACACAGATAGAAAAAGAAACACACAAAAACATGCAAAAATGAGAAATCATAATAGTCAGCACCCACTCACTTAGTAGAATGAGATCCATTAAGACCATTGGCGGTAAGGCGTAACCCTATATCTATTCACCCACCTTGGAAAAATGGTTCCTTTTAGATCTCTCAAAATAATTGTTCCTTGCTGCAATAGTTCATGTATAACATAAGGCCCTTTTCATTGAATTTGGAATTTTCTTAGAAATGCTTTGAAATGACTGTCATACAACAAAATTGGTTGATCTTTGTGAAATTCCTTATGTCGTAGATTCCTATCATGCCATGCTTTCTGGATTTACTTCTGAACTTGCTATGTCCAAGATGTTTTGCATCGGTATTCATCCATTCTATTCAGTTTGAAAAATTTGTTAATGAGAGACTCACAATCTCCTTGTCTCATGACCATTGCAATGCACAGACTTGGTACTAATTATTCCATTGACATAAATGTTTTAAGCCCATAGACTAAATGGAATGGATTAAAATAGTATATGCGATATGCCCTTAAAATCATAGGAATGTGATCTTCCCAATCATCTCACTTAACATCATAGATCTTTGTCAAAATTTTACCCAAGACTTTATTAGAAGCCTCAAATTGGCCATTAGCTTACAGATGGTACATAAAATTTTTTTATGCTGAGAAATCATGAATTTCTCAATAAGAGCCTTGATGGTATTGATCAAGAAGTGTGTCCCTTGATCACTAATGAGCTTGATGGGGCATCTAAACCTTGTAATAATGTTCTCATAAAGAAACTTTATTGTATCTTTCATACTATGGTTGGGTATCACAACAACTTCAATCCATTTGGTAAAGTAGTTGGTCATAATGATGATATACGTTACTTTATTGAATTTACTTGGTAGATTGATAGGTCCAACAAAGTCAATACCCCATTGTTCAAGAGTTTGTTTGTCTAACAAAGGCTGTAAGAGAATTTCATCTCTTTCTGGTGGTTTACCCATGCATTGACATACATCGTAGTGCTGTGCTACTCTATGTGTATCCTAAAAATGGTTTTTTCCACCATAACCCACTCTATAATAACTTCTTGGCAGTAGTATCTCCTAAAAAATGTCTTACTATTATTTGGTATGCCCCCTAAAAGATTTGTGGTTCTTCATGTTCCAAAACTACCCTATGTAGTACTTCATCCTTCCCCAAATAATACAAAATCCCATTAATATGGTATATAAAAATGTTCTAGTGATAAACTACTTCCTATCTCTTTATTAGAAGTGCGCATGGAATACTCCTTGTTCGAGGAAGTTAGCAATTGCTTTAAAATTTTTAGGGATCATAAAAATATGAAATAGGTGAGCATCAGGAGAATCTTCTTGTAATTCTTCTAGTTCTTCACCATTTGCAATGTGATTGAGATGACTCAATCCCAGATTTTCTCTACTTGGCTTGCTGTTAATGCGAAATTGGAACTCCTAAAATAACATCAAACATATAGAAATGCATCCTTCTAGCATCAGCTTACTGATAAGGTAGCGCAAAACTTGATGATCTGTGAAAACTTCAAATGGTGTTGCAAGAAGATAGTTTCAAATTTTTTTTAGTGAAAATAATATATGTTAAGGTTTGGAGCCTAAAAGCTTCACCAAGGAGCGCATTACCAAAGTTGCAAGTTTACACAGTCACCGGCGTCAGTCAAGGGCGATCAACGTTGGTCAGGTGCAGTTGAAGAGACATCGACGTCGGCAGGGGATCGGCCGACGTCGGCCACAGACAAGCAGGCAGGAACTGCCGTCGGTTACCTGTGCGTCCAGAATGCTATTTCTGAGGACATAATCGAGTCTTTGCATGATGAGTTTAAGTCTTAGTCTTAAGTTCGCGTCTCTATTATTAGTAAGACTATTTTTAGAGCCCTTGTTCAAGAGGCTTAATTGTTGGTTGTAAGTGCATGCTCAAGTCTCCTAATTCTATATGTAGAATTAGATCTTCTTAGCTTAGTGTGGTGGTAGTAGTTCATTGTATGTGAATGTTAAAGAACAGTATAGAGTTGTATCATTCCAGGTTGTTGGAGTTGATTATACTTTAGAGAGAGAGCTCTTGAGGGATAGAGATCTAGAGAGAGATCTTGTGCATCTGAGAGAGGTGTGGAAGAAAGAAGTTTATTCAATTGTATTTCTTCTGAAAAGAGTTTAATATAAGTTTTCAGGGTGGTTTCTTGTATCTCTTGTTCTTTCTATTTATCATTTTAGTTACTTATCTATCTAATTTATTTATGTGGTTTATTGCTTTCATAAGTGTAATCATATTGTTGGTTGATCCCCAATAAGTGGTATCAGAGCCTTGGTTGTAGGTTTAGATCTTGATATCTAATAATCGGTATCAAAGCTCATGTTCACTAACAGGGGGTTCAGATCTGTGTAGTGTGTATTGATTACAGGTTGCTCACAGGGGTTTCTACAATTTTTTTTGTTTGAGTGGGAGAAACAATGGCAGAAGAAAGTAAACTGAGAATGGAGAAGTTCAATAAAAAAAATTATCAATATTAGAGAACGCAGATAGAGGACTATCTGTATCAGAAAGATCTATACTTACCGTTAGGTGGGATTGCTAAGAAGCCCACAGACATGGATGATGAAAAATGGGAAGTTCTTGACAGAAAGGCTCTGGGGTCTATAAGACTGAGTCTAGCATCTACTGTGATATCTAATTTATCACAGGCAAAAATAACAGTAGATTTGATGACTACTTTAGCAAATTTATATGAAAAACCTTCAACTTCTAATAAGGTATATCTTATGAAGCAACTATTTAATTTGCATATGCAGGAAGGTGGATCTGTATCTAATCACCTGAATGATTTCCATGAAATTGTAAATCAATTAAGTTTAGTCAAAATTGTATTTGATGATGAAATAAAAGCTCTTTTAATATTATGTTCTTTGCTTGAAAGCTGGCATAGCTTAGCAATGACAGTTAGTAATACTGCATCTGCTTCAAATATTTTAAAAGTAGAGGATGTTGTTAGTGTTATCTTGAATGAGAAAATTCATAAAAAAAACACAGAAGAGACATCTGGGAACGCTTTAAGTTTTGAGAGTAGGAGAAGGCAAAAAGAGAAGAGCAAAAAATGGAGATCAAGATCTAAGTCTAAGGGGAGAGGTAGATCCAAATCCAGAAATGGCAGGAAGCCACAATGCTGAAATTGTGGAAAGATGGGGCACATAAGCAGAGATTGTTGGTCAAAGCCTAAGGAGGACAATCAGCATAAAGAAAAATAAAAAACAAAAGTTGCAGGTATTGCACAAGATGCTTTAATATTCTCTTTGCATAATAATATAGAATCTTGGGTGTTAGATTCTGGTGCATCTTTTCATGCTACCCCTAATAGGGAATATTTCAGTGACTATATCCATGGAGATTTTATAATAGTGTATCTAGGGGATGATGAGCCTTGTAAAATTATTGGCAAAGGTAAAGTGCAGCTGAAAATGCAAAATGACAACACATGGGTGTTGAGAGATGTTATGCATGTTCCTAGCTTGAAGAGAAATTTGATTTCTGCAAGAAAGTTAGGGATGAGGGTTGTACAGTAACTCTCACTGCAGAATCTTAGAATGTGACTAAGGGTGCACTTGTTATGGCTAGAGGTAAGAGAGTAGGTACTCTCTATTTATGTAATTATGTTACTAACAATTCTCTTTCTGTATTATCTACTTCAGATGTGGATACAAAATTGTGGCACTCAAGGCTTGGCCACATGAGTGAGAAGGGAATGTCAATTCTTAAGTCTAAAGGTAAGCTTTCAGATTTGAAAAGCATGGATCTAGAATTTTGTGAGCACTGTGTATTTGGAAAATAGAAGAGAGTGAGTTTTCTCAAGACTAGGTCTACAAAGAAGAAGCATAAGTTGCAGCTTGTTCACACAGACGTGTGGGGACCAGTTCAGATAGCTTCTATTGGAGGATCACAGTACTATGTTTCATTCATAGATGACGCTACAAGAAAGGTATGGATCTATTGTATTAAGAAAAAATTTGATGTATTTGAGACTTTTAAGATTTGAAAAGCTATGGTTGAGAATGAAATAGGCAGAAGATTGAAGTGCCTGAGATCTGACAATGGTGGTGAGTTTTGCAGTTATAAGTTTAACTGGTATTGTTATATGCATGGAATTCGTAGGCAAAGAATGGTTCTTAGGACACCTCAACAGAATGGAATTGCTGAAAAGATGAACAGAACAATCATGGAGCGTGCAAGATGTATGAGATTACATGCTGGCTTGCCCTTAGAGTTTTGGGTAGAAGCTGTTGATACTGCAGTGTACTTGATTAACAGAGGACCCTCTATAGCTCTGGATGGTGGAATTCTAGAAGAGACATGGATAGGTAAAAAGGTAGATCTCTCTTTTCTCAAAGTTTTTGTTTGTGAAGTCTTTGTGCACGTTGATAAAGAAAATAGAAAGAAGCTAGATGCTAAGTCTATGAGGTGCATATTTATTGGCTATGGCTCAAATGATTTTGGTTTCAGATTTTAAAATCTAAGAACTAACAAGATAATTAAGAGCCATGATATTGTTTTCAATGAAAAAGTGATGTATAGTGATTAGCTGAAGAAGCTGAATCAATCTGCGCAGAGCAATAGAGAATTGGACAAGGTGACGGTCCAAAATGAGCTCACAGTAAAAAAAAAATCACTTGCAGAAAAACACAGAGACTGACATTGGTAGAAAAAGAATCGACGTCGGTAGAACAGAAACCGATGTCGATAATACAGAGACCGACGTCGGCAGGATAGGTACCAGCGTTGGTCAAGAAGAACCAATGTCAACCAATAACAGGCCTGGAAGTGACTGAGGTCGGTCACTATTAGATAATTTGGGTGGACAACGTGTTGTGAATGAGTTTCAGACACCCATCAGGAGGTCAAAAAGAGTAAGTAAGCCTCCAATGAGATATTCTTTTTCATTATTCTATTTATTGCTAACTGATGGTGGAGAACCAAAGAGTTTTGAAGAAGCATTACAGGTGGAGTCCAAGAGTCAGTGGGAGCATGGCATGGTTGAGGAGATGGAGTCCTTAAGAGAGAACCAAACATGAGATTTGGTTGAGTTGCCAGCTGATAAGAGAACACTGAAGAACAGATGGACCTACAAGTTAAAGGAAGGTGAGAATGGATAGATGAGATATAAGGCCAGATTGGTAGTGAAAGGATTTGCACAAAAGCCAGGTATTGATTTTGGTGAGATTTTTTCTCCTATTGTTAAAATGACTTCTATACAAATTGTACTATCTTTGGTTGCTATTGAGAATTTGCATCTTGAGCAGCTAGATGTTAAGACAACATTTCTTCATGAAGATTTGGATGAGGAAATATATATGGAACAGCTGGAAGGATTTGAGATCAAAGGTAAGGAGAAGTTAGTGTGCAGATTGAAGAAAAGCTTGTATGGCCTCAAGCAAGCTCTTAGACAGTGGTATCTAAAATTTAACAGATTTATGACTGAGCATGGCTATAGTAGGTGTCAATCTGACCATTGTGTGTATTTTAAGAGATTAGATAATGGTAGATATATTATTCTATTATTGTATGTAGATGATATGCTGGTTGCAGAATCACACATGCAGGATATCTCTGAACTTAAGGTGAAATTAGCTCAAACATTTGCTATGAAAGATTTGGGAGCAGTAAAAAAAATCCTTGGCATGAGCATTAAAAGAGAGGAAAAATCACAGGTTGATATTGTCTCAAGAGGATTATGTGGACAATGTGTTGAAACGGTTCAATATGTAGGATTCCAAGTTGTTGGAGTTGATTATACTTGAGAGAGAGAGCTCTTGAGGGATAGAGATTTAGAGAGAGATCTTGTGCATCTGAGAGAGGTGTGGAAGAAAGAAGTTTTTTCAATTGTATTCCTTCTGTAAAGAGTTTAATACAAGTTTTCAGGGTGGTTTCTTGTATCTCTTGTTCTTTCTATTTATCATTCTAGTTACTTATCTATCTGATTTATTTCCGCAGTTTATTGCTTTCATAAGTGTAATCATATTGTTGGTTGATCCCCAACAGTATAGTTAGTGTTTCTCTTTTAGTTATCATGTAGTTATTTTCTACGTTAGACAATTTATAGCGTGCAAAATGTATGGGGTGGTCGTGTCCACCATCTCTTAGCTATGCAAGTAAAACATCAATTTTGATACCTGAAGCATAAATGTGCACATGAAAGGGCTTGATCCAATCTAGAAATATGAGGATAGGTGCAATGACTAATCTCTACTTTAGTTTATTAAAGGCTGCTTGGCACTTTAAAGTCCAAACAAACTTTGCACTTTTGTGTAGTAATTATTCCAATAGAGATGAAATGGCTGCATATCGCTTGATAAAACTTTGATAGTACCTTATATGGACAAGAAAATGTCACACTTCCATGGATATGACTGGTGGAGGCATACTGAGAATGACTACAATTTTGGCCTGGTCTACCAAAATGCCTTCGCTGTACACTACATGACCTAGTAGGACACCAAAATATGTAAAGAATAAACATTTTTTTAAATTCAGAGCAATGTGCAGAGCTTGGTAGTGTTTTAACATGAGGTGTCATTTAGATAAATTTTCTTTAAACAAAGAAAAGACTACCCAATCATCGAGATAAACTTCCAAAAAGTCATGGATGAAATCTTTGGACATAATCACCATTGTGTAGGAAAAAACTATAGGTGCATTCTTAAGGCCAAAAGGTATTACCTTGTATGCAAAGGATCTCTATTTCATGGAAAAAATAGTTTTATCTCTATCTTCTTCTGAAATGAGTATTTTATGATAGCCACTAAAGCCATTTGTGAAAGAGTAAACTTCAAGCCCTGTGACAGATTCCAAAATTTCATATGTGAAAGAAATTGGGAATGGATCATTCACACATGCATCATTAAAAATACAATAATCCCCACTTACTCTAATCTCTCCTATTTTATTAGGCTACACTACTATGGTACTAACCCAATTTACCTTTTCCACATGATAAATTATACCTAAATATTGCATTCTATCGAGTTCAACCTTCACTTTCAACTTCATGTTTGGGTTCAACTTGTATGGTTGTTTCTTTATGGGCTATGTGCACTCCTTAAGTTTGATATGCATTCGATTAGAGATGGAAGAACTCCTTAAACCTCTCAAAATTTAGTGGGAAAAAGACATTGATAATATCACAAGATTTGCATAGCTTTAGAAACTTCAACTTCTATCCAGTAATCATCTATATGTGCCAATTTAGGCATCTCCTCAATTCTTATGTTTGCTACATGCTTTTTAATGTGATACTATTAAAAAATACACTTTTCCTCATCAATATATTCTTTTATCATTTGTTTCCCTTCATGTTTTATAATTTCTATGTTGTGTAGCTTGTCTTACTCAGTAGGTTCTATGCCGGGGTCTTTTCCTAGTTCTATGGGCCATTTAGGCTCAAATAAATCAATCAAATCAATATCACTATTAGTATCTAAATCTTCAATGTCTTCTTATTCATCTTATATTCTATGGCATGGTTACATGAGAGATTGTTCTTCTTTCTTGGTAGCTTTTTATCTTTGTAATTTTGTATTTAGATCAAAAGTAGCATTCTTCTACATAGTGGATTCCATCATGGTGCTTAAATCTTTTGCACACCCATGTTATAGAGAATGTTTGATTTTCAGTAGTGTGTTATGAACTAGAGGGTTCTCATCTTTAAACACAAATGTCTTTATGAAGTTTCTTTTTACATGCACCCAATACTTTGTCTTCCTCCTACGCTTTTGATGCATATACCATGCTAATGGTAAAGGAACAAGTGTATAATGAAAGACATGAACCTAGTACTTCAGAGCCACACGTTCCTCAGTCTAGACATCAACACATTTTTGAACATGGATTTAAGGACAATCTTTCTTAGAAGAAATGCCAATTTCTTTTGATGACCTTGTTAGTTAGAATCTACTTATCATGAGTTCACATGCATCATCCCACTCGAGCTGATCATTTCTATGAATTGCCCACCATGTCATGATAACCCCCTTCAAAGTATAATTCAAATAATTGACTCATTGACTAAGGGTAGGTACATTAACTTATAGGTTTATAATGAATTGATTGACATCCTCAGTTGCATAGTCCAGAGGAAGTTATCTCTCATTTACAAAAACCATTCTCATAGGTTAGAGTTCACGATCACCGTAAGCCTAGTTGAGTAGGTGCATGTCTGAGTCTCCACTAATAAATGAATCTATTTCCCAAGGAAAAGTGCCTTCTATTATTGGCTCTATGTAATCCTGCACATGATCATCTACTTGATGGAGAAAGTCAACTTTTGAATAGGTAGGGGATTTAACAGGCATGAACACACAATCATCTATAACAAACTGGGTTTATAATGGCTAAGTAACTATTGGTTTAAGCCTCCATTTTTCATATGTATTCAACTATTGAGAGATAAAATATTGTACCTAAGGTTTAGTATGCTCATACAATAAGTTTCACTTGGTTATGGACAAAGGTTTTAGGTTCTCTACATAGTTTACCTTCATCCAGCTGGTTTGTTGCATGACATATGGAGAATCTAGTTTAACCAAAATGATATAAAGTTTGTGCACCCTATTCAAAGGAATGATGAAAACCTTATCTCCTTGATGTACTTCTAGATGATTTTTCACAATATTTATAGTCATCTGACCATCATATGCCTATTTTTTACCAATCAACACAGGGTAATGTGTTGTTTTTGTCTTCATATTGATGACTTCAAAGTCACCTCGTAGGGTCAGTTCTACAACTTTGATCTCAATGTTTTCTAATCTACTAATGGGCTCAACTCATCAATAATCATCTAAACTTGGAGTTACTAGGCTATAACTTATAATTGATCATACAATAGCCTCCTATGTAGACCTAGGAATTAAGTTGACTGTGTTGTCAAAATAAAATACAACATTTGGAATTTCATATCCTTCAACCTCAATGTCAATTTGTGCATCTACATCTTAGGGCTTCTTTGTTTTGAATTACCATACAATCTTTTGTATCTTTTATTACCCTCACTGTGCACACTCCAGTAGATTATGTAGCAAGTTTGTGATGTTCTGAGAGATGTCTTCATTGTGTAATATACTTAAAAGTTTTAGTAAATCTATCAACATAGTAACAACTCCATCCTGATACATAATGTGCATGATTTGGCCATACATTTGAGCATCTATTATTGTAGCATTTCCTTCAGTAGTGTCTTGATGTTGAATATTTCTCAACATATGCACAACTTCATACATAAGCCTCTTTTCTATACCTAGTTCTGGGTAATTATCCTGTTTTGATTTTTAGATTCCCTGATCTTGAGGCATTTCAAGAGGCAAACCTCTTTGTACATGTTGATGTCATGTAACAACATTTAGGAAGACATCTTCATTAGGATACACATTCATCATATTCACATTATTGATGACCTTATCCTTTCTTTGTTTTTCTAAGATAGGACAATCTTCTATCTCATGTTGGTCATATATTGTATAGTATGCAAATTAAGACTATCTTTAAGGATTCGAAGGAAAATTGCATTACACATGATTATAATCTCCACATAGATAACATTGCAAAGGATGCCATTAATATTTATTTCATCTACCACCTTGGTAACCTCCTCTGTATCCACTCCCAGATCCTCTTCTATTCGATTGATAACCTCCTCTATAACCTCCTTATTATTGCGTTGATTCTAATGTCAATGCTACTGGATATTATCTCCAATTTCAAATTATTATTGCACAACTAGTGGAGTCTAACTCATCTATTGTTGTTGCATCATTGCTAGGATATAGGGTGATGCATACTAGTATTGTGGTGATGGTGGCATCCAACTCAGTGAAGGAGGGGTCCAACAAGCCAAATCTTGAGGCTGGTAATATGGTGAACTAGGAATCCACTATGGACCTTCTTGGGTCATATAAACTTTATCAACCTTTTGGCATAGAATCATCTACTTCATCGAGGACACTTGCTACGCAGTGATGGTGAATACATTTTTGGTGATGTCTTCTTTGAGCTTCTACAAAGCCCTACAGTTCTTTTCATTGTGATTGTGCAACTTACATAACTTACAATATAAATTCTATGGGTTCTTGATATACTATTGTAGGAGATGAAAATACGTTATTGCATGCCTGACTACTCAGCATATTTCATAAAACTCTATCTTGATTTTAGGATAATCATTCTTGTGATTTCCTTTCCCACACTCCATACACCATATATTTAACTTAGGTTTATCTACCTCATGATATTGCTCCATCCTTTTCATAAAATTTTGCAATGCATTTTAAATTTTAGAATTTATGATGGGAGCTTTCCCATAGTCTTCAATATACTCTACTTATAGGGTAACATCTCTAGCATCTACTTTAGTAGCATATTGAATCTGCACAATTGCAAATCTGATTCTAGAGTATAATCTTTCAATAAACCACATTGATTTATCTTTGTTTGTTAAGATAAATTCCACCTTATTCATAACATTAGAGAATCTACGATCATAGTTGTATATTGATTCTCTAAACTTTTGCCTTATCTCTTTTTTAGTCTTGAATAGTTTGACTTGTACATTTTTTTATCTTGAACTCTATGATGAGCCATTACATATCCTATTATAGACTTGCCTTATGAATTTACCTATGGTATATAAACTCAAGTGCTCTTCCAGTTACTGCCCCTACTAACTCACACTTTTTGATAGATTCATCAGTAATGCCTTTAGCTTGCCATCTCATTTCATGGGTTAGTAAGTACTGTTCAAGGTCTATGGACCCATCATATGTTTTTTTTTGAACATCTCTTTTTCCTTTCATTCTTCATCACTTCTTTCTATCTACCAACATTCATAATCTTCTTTCTTTTTCCTTCATTATTCATCTTGCTTGTCACATCTTCTTACTCATTCATCACCTATTTTTCTACTACTCTTACCTATACTCATAACTACTTGGGTATTCTTCTATTTATTCCATCTATTTTGTTGTTGTAAGTCACATTTTGAATCTATACTTTTCTTCTAACTCTTATTTTTTTGTGTTTCCATTTTGGATTCAGGTTTAATCCTTACCTACTCATCTAATCATCATTCATTGTCATGTCACACACACCCCCATACACCCAAAGTAACTACTCCATATTGGATGGAGTAGGCACCATGGCCTTGTCCACAACCAACATCTTCATAGGGATAGGTAGTCGCTGCAATTTTTTTTTTCTAATTCCTGTGAAAAATAAGTCCTATGTAGATTTGAAAGCTATATATTTTTGTACTATAAACTCAGTTATGTATCCATCTATAGTAGTAGCAACCCAATAATCTAATGCTCTTGTCTAGTCAGTTTCCAATTTCTACAACTAATCTATCTTATCTTCAGTGTAAATGATTGTTTCTTCCATTTTTTGGTTAAAACAATAGTATTCTAACTATGCTAATCAATTAGCTAGAAATTTAGACAACTTGCACCAAAATATTTCATAAATCTCTCCATAAATATGTTCTCAAATGATTTATTATATGGTAAGACCAATCTGCTTTGATTCTTATTCTACAAAATTACATACTCTTTGGTCTAACCATGTCTCAATATCTCTTTGCCCTGATAACCATATTAGCATAATTTCTTATAGGAGTGTTTACACACTCACCACACCATTGTTATCAAAGGTTCCTGAAACATCATAACATGCTAAGGATGAGGATAACTAGGTTATACTTTAGTGCCTAAGATAGTGCATCATATTCAGACAAAAGATTGGAAAACAGAAACATAGCAAGTATGAATTATCATATGTTAATTAGAAAATAAGAACTTGTAATTCATTGACATAAATAGGTTATTCAGATTAACTTAAGCATAAATTAATCAAACATTATATGTGAGAACACATGCAAGAAACAAAGTAATAAATCATAGTTAACCATAACTCGATAGTCTCTATTGATCTCTTCAAAAGTAGAACTCTATTCTTATTACAAACATAAGTATATATAGTCATTTGCAGTCTATGATTGTTCATATTATTCTTGTAGTTGGCACCAAAAGTGGAGTCTATTCATATTCTAACCTATTATAAGTTGTGAAGATAGGGAAAAAGAGACTTATATATGATAAAGTGAATACATAATGCATGAATATCAGATAAATATCATGCACAATTTTACAATCTGAAATCTTTTCCCAGTAGTGATGCGATGTTATAAATTGTCCAATTAGGGCCCAATTCCCCACTTTGTTAATGCTAGGAGTGTGATAGGCACATAATTATTTCATCCTTATGGTATCCCACATAGCCTATTTCTTGTGCCACATGTTCATCATTGATCAGTCCTGATTGCAATGACTACCACCTATGCACGACCTAATACTTTATGTTTACATTTTCAAGAGTAAGAGAAACCACCTAAAGGAGTGAAGTGACATGTCGCATATTTTTATTATCCATTTAAGTCTAATTGTAGCTTACTCTGACTACTTAGGGGCTTATTAAGCTTCCTCTACCAATCTATATAGAAGTTTGACATGGCATGGTCTAGTAGGTTTGGATCTCTCAGGCTCTGACATCTCTGTTAGGTCCAAGAGACTGATAGATCTGATAGTAATCCATGTGGCATCATTTCATCTAGTTTATATATCATAGGCTCTAACATCTCTATCAAGTCTGAGAAATTGATGCTTTTGACATTGGCCATTTGATTGCTCAAGTTTTGGCACCTTTAATCATTAGGGCCACACGATGCCTTCTCACTCGACTGATATTTCCCAAGTTATAACATCTCTATCATATCTAAGAGAATAACCATTGTGATAGCTAAATGATCTGATTGGTTAGGCTCTCGTAGGCTCTGATATCTTTATCAGGTCTAGTAGCTTGACCTTTCTGATAGCTTGACCCATGTCACACTCCCTAATTTGGTTGTTCAACCTGTGAAAATCCATAAAAAATACTAAGTATAAAGGGAAGTTACATAATCAAATACAACTCACATGCTCACCAATGGAGCTTTACAAGGTGCCATGTGGGACTCTGGGAATTTGCAACTCCAAAAGACTGAGACTTTGAGAACTTCAATATAAGTCCAAATCTATAGATTATAATGTTAGAATAATAAAAATATTTTAAGTGTGAAATTGCACTATTCTAATTAAGACATAAAAAATCCTCGATTATGCTTAAACTTACAAGCTACTAGAGGCCTTAACAGGGATCAATTGCCATTATGAATATAGAGTATGCATGACAAAACTAGGGTGAAACATAAATTTGAGGGTTCTAAAAAAATATGGTGATCAAAGAGAGATCTCAACTCATGTAAAATTGAAGTTGAGTAACTTTAAAGAGGGGTCCCCCACTTCTCGAAAGAAGGGGGTGTGTTGGCCACAACACTGACAATTGTATATTTCCATCAACTTGAAGAAAATGTGTATTCGGCACATCATTTGACACCCTACTTGACCATGTAATTTATAAGTATGGACTTTTGGTGGATCCTACAAAAGTTTAAATCATACTTCAATTTGAGGCACCTACTAGTTAGCTTGAGGTATGAGTATTCCTAGGACACACTAGGTATTACCAAAAATTTATTCAACATTATACAAATATAATCATGCCTCTTGAAGAATTCATGTAGAAAGATAAGACATTTAAATGGGGGAGAGAATAAGAGGAATTAAAGCATAAATTGTCATGTATACTAATCTTATAGTTCCCAAATTGGAGTATCCCATTCCAGGTCCATATGGATGCCTCTAGAATGACCATTGGTGTTATTTTAGCTCAACCTAGGGAGAATAAGATTGATTATCTGATCTACTTCATTATCTAAAAACTTACTCTTGTATAAAAAAACTATATGACATTGAATAGGAATTATTTTCTATGATCTATGCTCTCTATAAGGTCCACCAGTGCCTATTATCCACCCCTTTATATTCTTCATAAATCATGAGGCCCTGAAATACTTGCTCAATAAACTTGTTCTTCATGGATGGATCTACTGATGGATAATATTGTTCTAGGAATTCTATTTTATAGTAGTTGTTAAGATGGGACCTTACCACCTTTGTCAACTTACCATTGGAAAAGTTGGGCAACCTATTGAGGATGACATGCCTGAGCATAGTTATATAAATGTGTACCAGAAGAACTTGTTGATATTGAAACATTTCTCACTTCAAGGATCACACCAAAGAACTTGACTAACAAAGAGAAGAAGTAGATATCCCTTTGTGTTGTCCCCTATCAAATCATTGGTGGAGAACTATATAAGTAAGGATGCTATGAAGTGTTGTAGTAATTGTATTTCCACATGAATGCATAACCATCTTATGAGAAACTCATGAATGATTTACTAGAGGACACTTTATCTTGGAAGCAACCACCTAAAATATCCTCTTATCAAGACTATGTTGGCCAACTATTTTTCATGATGATAAGGACCATGCTCAAAATTGTGATGTTTTTCAAAGGATCCGAGAGCAAAACCATCGAGATTAGATACAACTTGTCTCGATCCTCATGTAGGATCCCTTTGATAAATGAGCCATTGAATTTTTAGGACTTATTGCACTTATTGCATGATAGACTGACATGTGCTCCATCATCACTTTAACTAAGTACTTTACCTGATGGGATGATTCCATGCCTACTAAGAATCTCACTACAACTAGAGTTTCTCAGTTCTTATGGGAAAATGTTATTAGTAGGTACAGATGCCCTTTGAACCTAACTATTTATCAAGGCACACATTTCATCAATGATATAATGCAAATCCTCTTATTATAATACATGATTACCCACCAAAAGATTGCACCCTACCACTCATAAGCTAATGCCACTACAAAAACCTTCAACAAGATTTTGGGCCACTACCTCACAAATATTTGTGATGTAGGATGCATAGACTGGGATGATCAAATATTAGCTATCCTATGGGCATATTACACAAACTATAAGCGAATCAATAAGGCTACCCCTTTTTTTCTAGTATTTTGTATGGAAGCAGTACTTCCTATTGATTTCTTGCTTCCATCTCTTCACATAACCTAGATTAGTTACCTAGATGACCTCAAATCTCTCTGAACTTGAATAATTATAAAAGTTGTATGAGAGGCACATCCTATGCAAGTGGATCCAAGTCATTGAGAAGGCATGATAAAAAGTATGGCATGACCAACATATCAAAGGAAAAATACCAATCGAAGGTGCTTAAGTTCTATATGATTATAAATACCTCAAGTACACTAATAAGTTATAAATATGTTGGCTTGGGATGTATAAAATTGATAGTATTCTAAAAATTGGTGCATGCAAGCTTTGAACTCTCAATGGATAATTGCTTCCTAGGCATTTCAATGGTAACTACCTCATGCCATATCACGTCTAATACCAACCATGCAATCTAATAATAAGGCATGTCATTTTTTTTTGTTATTTGTTTGGATTCTTCAAGTTAGTTTAGGATTTTTTTGGGATCATGTTCGATGCATCATCTGGGGTACTATCTTGTGCACTCCTCTTAATATATATCTGGGTGAGCTGAGTTGGGGATTTCTTTAGAATGTCACCATGATAGGTGTCTAAGTATTTCTGGTGAGGAGAACCATGTTCCATTTTTGTACAAAACTCTATCTGAAAATCGTTATGCAACAATATCTTGAATAATTTTAAAGTATTGTTCTCCTCCCTTACCCTCTAAATTTCTCACATGTGTCTTGTCTATTTTTATTTTTACACCGAAGGACTGGACACATGATTTAGTGTGGTATACAGAAAAGAAATACCAAAGTAGGGCAATTGAGTAAGCTAAATCAAATGGAAAAGAGCATGGTACAAATGTCAAATAAAAAATTCAAATTCCCAAAATTCAACCAACCTAACAACTGACACAAGCATAGTGATGATGGAATACCACACCTAGGAAGAGTCAGGACCACTACATCGACTACATAAAACAATTAAGAGGGAAGTCTCAAAAAAGTGGCAAGATCAACACATAGGGAAATAATAAAAAAGGTATCCCTTCACATGAAAAACAAATATAGGAGGAAGATACAGAGCAAATAAGGGTGAAATAATTTGAATCTAGGGTTGAATAGGTATGTCATGGGTATAAATTGGGAATAAATTCAAGGACTATAATCGGGTATGAGACCAAAGGTAAAAGCATTGAATAAAAATAAAAGATTTGATTCACTTTGGATTTTATTATGATTTTGATAGCACTTTTTTAGTATAAGTTAGGATGATGAGAATTATGGCTTTCATGCTTATTTATATATTTTTGGAGGAAAGATCCAATAGTGGAGAATCATTTGGATATTTTAAATAATTCAAATAATCTATAGTGGTTAATGAGTCTTCATCCATGAAGATGATGACCATTTCAAATGGTTGAGAGAAACATGGAGATGGTTAACTGAGTCACCAAGAATGGGTCTATTTATAGAAGAATGTGGATTGTAAAGCTATGCAAAATATTTGTCTGATATTCATGTGTTATGCACTCATTTTGTCATTGTATAGCCTATTTTGTCTTATCTTCAGAAGTTGTAATAAGCTATAATATGAAGAGACTCCACTTTTGGCACCAAGTATGAGAAAAAGATGAACAATCATACATTGAAAATGTTTATATATGCTTTTGTTTATAAGAAGAAGGGGGTTTCACTTTTAGAAGAGATCAATAGAGATTATCTTTTTATGATTACTTGTATGATATATTGTTATGTTCATTTCATGTGCTCTTGTGTGTAATGTCTTGGTTACATTCTATCTGAAATATTTTGAATTCATTATTTTAGTTTATACAATATTGGTTGTTCTTAAATTACTGAATAACATAAAATAATTAATGCATCTTACATTTGTGTTATCCAATTTATTGTATTTTATGATAAACTATTATGTGCACATGAAGTATCTCACATCTATCCTTGTCTATAGCATGTTCTGATGCTTTAGAAACCTTTGCTGATAATGGTGCGATGAATATGAAAACTTTTTTTGGAAAAAATTATGTTAAGATGGTGACTAGGGCAGAGAGATATTGAGATATAGTTGGACCAAATGATATGTAATTTTGTAGAAAAAGAATAAAAAAGGACTAGTCTTACAATTTAGGAGATCATTTAAGAGCATATCTATAGAGAAATTTATGAAATATTCTAATGTGAGTTGTCTAAATTGCTATCTAATTAGTTAGCATAGTTGAAATATTATTGCTTTAGACCAAAGATGGAAGAAACTATAATCTGGACTGAAGAAAAGATAGGCCATTTTTAGAGATTGGAAGCCAAATGGATAAGAAAAATAGATCATTGGGTTACTACTATAGTAGACGGATATATAACTGAGTTTGCAGTGTGATGATACATAGATTTTTAAGTTGTAAAGGACTTGTTCATCAAAGGAATTTGAAGGAAATTTTTTTAGTAACTACATATCCTAATAAATATGTTGGTTATAGACAAGGCCATGGTGCCTACTCCAACCAATATGGAGTAGTCACTTTAGGCATATAGGGGTGTGTGCAATATGACAATGAATGATGATTATATGAATAGATAAGGCTTGGACTTAAAATCTAAAATGGGGACATGAGGGAAGAAGAGTTAGAAGAAGAGTTTAAATTTAGAATGTGAGCTATGATAATAAAATAAATGAAGTAAAAATAAAAACACCCAGGTAGCTATGAGTAGAGTTAAAATTAGTAGTAAAATAGTTGAAGAATGAGTAAGAAGAAGTGATGAATGATAAGAGAGAGATGAAAAATGAAGAATGAAAAAAGATGAGATGAAAGAATATGAATGCTAACATAAAGAAGTGATGAAGAGCAAGAGAAAGAAGAGATTTCTGAAGATGATGAGAATAGTGTAGAGATAGATCAAATAGTTGATAGATGTAGTGAAAAACTACAAGAATATGTATTGATAGAAGGACATGAAGTATTAAGCAAAGAAGTAGGACAAATTCATAGAGTAATCATAGGTTCAAGCATGAAAAGGGAATAAGTTGATGGAAAGAATCATTCACTAGAAGAGTACACATCTCCACAACCCAATTTGTTATATTCCAGTAAAAGTTTTCAACTAGAAGGACATGTAGATAATAGTTGGTATGATTTGTTTTTAGAGAAAGTACATTGATAGGGTACTAAAATTGAAACAAACTCAATTTCTAAGGATTTGAAGTCCATAGGGTTCATTGAAACTAAGTGGAGAAAAACAAAAAATATAGAAAAGTAGAATGTGTAGATAAACTCTCCCACTGTGCAGGTAAATCTTCTCAGTGCATAGACATGATCATATAGAATGCAACATCCCACTATAATAGCTACGTAATAGATCCTATATACACCAGTTTATAATATGGGTAATTTAGGATCATTTATAAACCTAGCACCATATGATGGGTCTACAAACCCTGAGCAATACTTATTAACATGTGAGATGAAATGACAAGCTAAGGGTATTACCGATAAGGCTATAAAGAAGTAAAAACTAATTGAGGCATTGAATGGAAGGGAACTTGATTTTATATACCATAGAGATATCATTCAGGTAAATCTACATGTTAAGGAGTGCATTATCATAAAATTTAAAATAAATAAATTTACAATTGAGACTATTCAAGACCTAAAGGAGATTAGGTGAAAGTCAGGAGAATCAATATATGATTATGAATGTAGGTTCTCAGATGTTATGAATAAGATAGAGTTTTCTATAGAAGATAAAGATAAAGTTACATGGTTTATCGAAGGACTGTGCTCTAAGATCAGGTTTGTTATGGGGAAGACTCAATTTGCTACTAAGGTCGATGTTAGAGCTACTACTATTTAGGTGGAGCAAATTGAAGATTATGAGGAAGCTCTCATAATGGGTTCTAAAATTGAAAATACATTGAAAGATTTTATGAAGAGGATGAAATAGTATCTATGAAATCTATAGAATAGTGGGGCACACAACAATGTAGTGCCATCTCATGCAACAATATGTAAAAATCCCATAGAGTTTGTATTGTGATTTTGGTAAATTTCAAAATCAAGATGAAAATAATTAGAGGGATTTATAGGAGATCAAAGAAGATATTACAAAGAATATATTCACCATCATTGCACATCAAGTGTCCTCAATGAAGCAAATGATTCCAGACCCAAAAGTCAATAAGTGTTGTGCAAACCAAACCGCTTCGTAATGGATTCCCAGATCACCTCAGTACTAGCCTCAAGGTCTAGCCAGATGGACTCCTCTTTCACTGAGTTGGATACCACCATCACCACAATACCAATACTCAACATCTTGGAATTTGATAATGATATAACAACATCAAACTAGTTGGAATCCATCAGATGTGAAATAATAATATGTAATTGGAGATAATACCTAGCAGCATCAGAACTAGAACATAATGCATCAATAAGGAGGTTATATAGGAGGCTATTAGTCGAACAGAGGAGAATCTAGGGGTAGATACCTTGGGGGTTATCAAGGTGGCATAGGAAATAATTATCAATACTCTCCTTTGAAATGTTACTCATGTGGAAAGTATAACCATGTGTAACGAAATTGTCCTTTGAATCCCTAAAGATAGTCTTACTGTGCATATTATAGGGTATATGAGAAACATGAGATATAAGATTGTTCTATTTTGGAAAAGTAAAGAACATAAAAGGTTGTCAAAAAAGTTAACATGGTGATTGTATAACCTAAGCAGGATGCATTTCTGAATGTCATTATAAGACACCAGTACGTAGAGAGGATGCCTCCTCTTGAAATGCCTCAAGGCCAGGGAATCTAGAAAGTGAAATAGGACAAATACCCAAACCCAGCTATAGAAAAGGGGCTGATGTATGAAGATGCATAAATGTTAAAGAATATTTAACACCAAGCCACTACTTAAGGAGATGATAAAATAGTAGATGCCTAAATGTATGGTCAGATTGTGCACATTATGCGATAGGATGGAGTTGATACTGTGTTGATAGATTTACTAAAGCTACTAAGTACACTATGTAATGAAGATATTTCTCAAAAAATTACAAATATGATACCTAATTTAATGGAATGTGCATAACAAGGGCAACAAAAGATAGAAAAAATTGTTTGGCAGGTAAAAATAAAGAATCCATAGGATGTAGATGAATGAATTGACATTGAATTTGCAGGATATGAAATTCCAAATACTGTCTTTGCTTTTGGTAGCATGGTTAACATGATCCCCAAGTCTATATGGGAGGCATTTAGATGGCTAGTTCTCAGTTGTATCCTAATCAATATGAGTTTATAAAACTATGGAATAGTTGAACCCATTGGCCAGTTAGAGACATTGAGAGCAAAGTCATAGAACTAAGCCTATGAGGTGACTTTGAAGTCATCAATATGAATAAAATAGAAACTCATTATCCTATGCTAATTGATAAGAAATGGGCATATGATGGTTAAAGGTGCATCAAGGAGATAAGATTATAGTCATTCATCTAAATAAGATGCACAAACCCTACATCATTTACCAGAGTCTCCTTATGTTTCACAAAAAACTGACTGGATGAAGGTAAACTCTGAAGAGAAACTAAAAGGTCTACGCACAACTGAGTGCAATTTCTTGTATGGGCATAATAAACCTCAGGTACAATTTTTACTCACTGAATAGTTGAAGACATTTAAATAATGGAATATTAAACCAATAATTACTTAGCCATTAACACCTCAGTTTGTCATAGAAGATCATGCATCCATGTCTATTAAATCACATACTCACTCAAGAGTTGATTTTCTCTATCAAGTAGATGATCATATGCAAGATTATATAGAGTTAACTAGAGAAGTCACCTTTATTTAGGAAATAGATTTATCTATAAGTAGAGACTCAGATATGCATCTACTCAACTAGGCTCATGGTGATCATGAACTTTGACCTATGAGAATGGTCTTTGCCAATGAAAGACAACTTCTTCTATACTTTACAATAGAGGATATCAATCAATTCATTTTGTTCCTATAAGTTCATGTGACTATGATCAGTCAACAAGTTAGTGACTTGAATTATGCTTTGAAGGGAGTTGAAATGACATGGTGGATAATTCATAGAAATGATCAACTTTATTAGGATGAGGTGTGTGAACTTATGATTAACATATTTAAACTATCATAGGAAATTAGAAGTAATTGGCTTTTCTTTCAAAAAAGTGAGTACCCCAAAATCCATATCCAAAAATGTGTTGAGGTTTGGACTGAAGAATGTGTGGCCACCTAAGTACTAGTTTCATATCTTTCATTACATACTTGAACCTTTACCATCAGCTTGGTATATGCATTAAGAACACAGGAGGGAGATAAAGCACTAGGCACAGGTGCAAAGTGACTTCATACAAACTTTTATGTTGAAGATGAGAATCATGTGGTTCATAATGCACTACTCAAAATCAAACATTTCCTATGCCATTAGTGTATAGAGGATTTAAGCACCATGATGGAGTCTACTACGTATAAGAACGTACCCTATGATTTGAATACAAAACTAAGATATAAAACTACCAAGATGGAAGAACAATCTCTTATACTACCATGCCATTGAATAAAGGATGGAGAGGTGGAAATTTAATATTTAGATAATGATGGTGATATCAATTTGACTAATTTATTTAAACCTCGATGACTAGTAGAACCATTAAAGGATCTAGTCGTAGGACCCACTAAAGAAGAAAAATTGTGCAACATACAGATTCCAGAACAAGAAGGGCAAAGAATGCTGTGAAAATCTGTTACTGAGGAAAAGTGCAAAATTTATTAGTAACCTATTAAAAATAATGTGGAAAACATCTAAAGTGAGGATATTTCTAAATTAGCACATATGGGTGATTATTGGACTGAATCCAAGGTTTTAGAAGCTATACAACTCTTGCAGGATTATCAAGATGTGTTTCCCACAAAATTTTCAAAAGTTAGAGTAGATCCTTCCCTAGGTGAAATGTATATTGAGCTCAAGGAGTGTGCATAACCCATAAAGAAAAGGCCGTATAAGTTAAATCTAAACATGAAGTTGAAAGTGAAGGCTGAACTAGATAAAATGTAGGAAGCAGGAATAATCTATCCTATAGAGAGGGCATATTAGGTTAGTCCCATGGTAGTGAAGCCTAAGAAAATAGGGAAGATCATAGTATGTGGTAACTATCAAATTTTGAATGATGCATATGTGAATGACCCATTTTTGATTCCCTTCATAGATGAATTTTTGGAATCTATTGTAGGTCATGAAGTTTACTCCTTCAAAGATGGGTTCAATGGGTATCATCAAATACCTATCACAGAAGAAGACAGAGCTAAAACAACTTTTTCCATGGAATGGGGATCCTTTGCATACAAGGTAATGCTTTTTGGCATAAAGAATGCACCTATAGTTTTTTCAATAGTAGTGGTGACTGTCTTTAAGTATTTCATTCATGACTTCTTAGAAGTATATCTAGATGATTGGGTAGTCTTCTCTTTGTTTAAATATCACTTTTCAAAGTTGTGCCTCATGATAGAACACTATCGAGCTCTGTGTATTTTCCTAAATCTAAAAAGTGTTTATTTTTACATCTTTTGGTGTTCTAGTAGGTCATGTGGCATGTAGTGAAGGGATTTTGATGGACCAAGGCAAAATTATATTCATTGCTAGTACGCCTCCACTAGTCATCTCTACATAAGTGCATTTTTTTATAGGTCACACAAGTTACTATCACAAGTTCATCAAGGGATATGCAACAATTTCTTCCCGATTGGAGTATTTACTATGCAAAGGTGAAAAGGTTGTTTGGACCTCTGAGTGTCAAACAACTTTCATAAAACTAAAGCAGCGATTGGTCACTACACCTATTCTAGTTTTCCTAGATTGGAGTAATCCCTTTCATGTGCACGTTGATGCTTCTAGTATCATAGTCGGTGTTGTGCTTATGTAGCTAGGATGGTGGAGTGGACCACCCCATATATTTTTTTAGTCAAAATTTATCTGATGCAAAAAATAATTACACAACTAAAAATAAAGCACTGGCTATAGTGCTCGCATGGCAAAAATTCAAAAATTATCTTCTTATGATACCATTTGAAGTTTTCACAGATCATTGATCTCTGCACTAACAAGTCAAAAACCCTATGCTTAGAGGACAAATTTCAAGATAGTTGATGCTCTTTCAAGAATTCCAATTTTGCATCAACATCGAGTCAGGTAGAGAAAATGTTGGGTCAGATATTCTTAGTTGCATCACGAATGGGGAAGAGCTAGAAGAGCTACAAGAAGATTTTCTTAATGCCCATCTATTTTGAGATTCTATGATACCTAAGAATTTTAATAAAATTTCTAATTTTATAAAACAAGAGGTATTCTATGCACAATACCAATAAAGGGAAAAGAAGTAGTTCATTACCAAAGATTTTTCAGATACTATCATAATTGGGCTCTTGTATCATTTGGGGAAGGATGAAGTACTACACAGGGTAGTTTGGAACATGTACATCTGTAGCTCTTATAGGAAACAACCAACACATAAAAAGATGTAATTTTTCTAGATAATTTACTACATGAAAACTGTTATAGAGTGGATTATGGTGTTTGAATATTTTTCAAGATGCACTTAGAGTATCATAATATTGTGACATATGTTAACGAATGGGTAAGCCACACTAGAAGGATGAAATTCACTTTCATCCTTTGTTAACTAAACAACCTTTTGAATAGTGGGGCATTTATTTTATAGGACCTATCAATCCCTTTATTAAACATAGCAAAGCCTGGTATATTATCACTGCAACAGATTAATTTACCAAATGGGTTGAAGATGATGCAACACCTAGCTGTGGGGTGAAGGATGTAGCAAAATTCATTTAAGAAAATATTATCATACAATTTGGATGCCCTATCAAGCTCATCAATGATCTAGGGACACATTTCCTAAATAATACTATCAAATCTCTTTTTGAAGAATTCATGATTTCCCATCATAAAAGCACTGCATACCATCCACAAGCTATTGGATAAGCTGAGGATTCTAATAAAGTGTTGGGAAAGATGTTGACAAAGATTTGTGATGTCAAGATGGATGATTGGGAAGATCACATTCTTATGATTCTTTGGGCTTATTGAATGCATTATAAGAGGGCTACATGTTTTACTCCATTTCAATTGGTCTATGGGCTTGAAGCAATAATACATATGGAATATTTGGTACCCAGACTACGCAGTGTAATGATTATGATACTATGGGATCATGAGTCTATCACAAACATGCTTTTAAAATTTAATTGGATGGATGAGTATTGATGTAGAGCATATTGGATACAATGAGTTCATAAGTAGAGTTAGAAAGCATGACATGATAAGAACCTGCAACATAAGGAATTCCATAAAGATAAACTAGTTTTGTTATATGATAGTTGCTTCAGAGCATTTTTAGGCAAATTAAATATTAGGTGGAAAGGGCCTTACAGGTTACATAAAATATCACAACAAGGAACCGTTATTTTGAGAGATCTATAGTGAACCATTATACTAGTGTGGGTGAATGGTTGTAGGCTTAAGCCTCGCTACCAATAATATTAATTGATCTATTTCTACTAAAAGAGTGGGTGCTGAGTAGCACCAAGTAGGTTAAGATTTCCCATTTATGTATATTTTCTTGTGTGTTTCTTTCTATGTGTGTGTGTATGTGTTTGTAGGTTATATTATCTCTTCACCAGATTTTAGATCCATGATAAGAAGTATAACATGCAACACATGTGCATAGAATAATTCAGGTGCATCATTCTCAATGTCAGTAGAAGTGAAAGAAAGTAATTAAGTCTAGGAAATGTACGAACAAGTTATATCAACCAAGATCCTAGCAATATAACAATCATCCCAAGCAGTTAATTCCAGAGCCTAGGTTAGATGGATCTAATATTCAACAAATTGATGGCTGGTCAACATCATCAATATGTAACCCAGTATGGATAACAAAGAATATAACAATGTATCTCAATGCATTTGCCAATAACTAACTGCCTTTATTACTAGATTGGATAAGATTTACCACATCAACATTCAAATTGATATCGAAGGGATAACTCAACATGGTATTTATGCAAAAAAAAGGCATGAAATATATAAAGGCACAAGGTTGAAAACTAAGTCTACATTTTATTATTACAATAATTTTATGAGCTGAAGTTCTAGAGCTGAGCCAAATTATCTAGAGTAAAAAGTTTCTAACTTTCATTATTCAAATACCATGGATCGTTCATAACTCATAAAAAATTTAATAGATACCTAGGAGGAAGAAATGGGTATAGATCTTATACATTGAAAAACTAAATATAATTATTTGGATCTATTTGATTACCTTTGAGCTGTAGAATAAAAGATTTTTTGATCAGATCTAGTAGATGTTGCACAACCACTCGCTTTTGCAGCCCCACATCATTTCCAAAACATAGATGTTGAGCACTTGCTTTGAATGCCTACCTTTGATGATTTGGGGGAGATTGTGCCAATCCTTCTCAACCACTATAATGAGGGTAACATTTAAATCAGCCTGGATATCACTATCATCATCAACACCAAAGCAATGGCTAGAGTTTTGTGCATGTCTATGTTGGTTGATTTTCTTGATCCATATAAGTCAAGAATGCCTCCTATCCTTTAGGAAGTCAAAGAAACTTATGCTCGGGGGTCCAAATGAATCCCCATTGAATATATACAAGATGAAATAGTGTGCTTCCTAATTGAGTGCATTACATGTAGATTTTATTAGACCACCAAGCCTACAAAGCAAATTGCTAAAGGAGTCATTGACATTGCACATCGCATGATCCACCATAATGAGTAGTTTAATTAGCCTGAGTAATTTGTACAAGAACTACTTACAAATATTGATAAGCACTATACGACTTCCAAACACACCTTCCAATACTAATTTTTGATCTTTCTTCTATGTTTTACTCAATAGAAGTCCTTTAAAGGAGAGGTATACCTAAACACTCAATACTAGCTAGCACAATAATTTTGCAATTTAATATGGACACCTGAGCATGATGCCCTAGCTCATGAGAGAAAGTTTAAGAAATGGTGGGAAGAGTGTTTAAAGCTTATGATTATACACCCATGGGTGATATCAGATGTCATGTAGTACCTAGGATAACATGATATTGTCACTTTGCTTCTAAAAGGCATCTTGATTCATATACATGAGCTGCCTAGATACCATTTGGACCTTTGTCATCTTTTGTTACCATGTCCATGGTGTAGGCCAAGGTTTCTAAGAAAAAATCATATGAAGTACATACGAAGGTCAATTTAAGTCTTTGGATGGAAATACCACCATGCTTAGTATCCATCTTTGTCAACACCATGCCTGAAGAGGTTGAACAAATGCATAAAATGGCTAAACTCTTAGAGGAGAAACCTTCTACCACTTTCATAGCCATCGAAATATTTGATCTATTTCTTGACATTCTACAAGAGACTATAGTGCACATACCCAAAACTCAATGAGAGGCTAGGGTTTCTCCTACTCTTAAATAATGCACATTTCATAGGGCATATATTATGTAAGAATTGCAACATTCTTTTTCCTTGAATTCATCACCAACCAAATGTAAGATGTTTACTTTGGGGTAGAATAAAACATCTATTTATAACAATGTTGTCCAGTCGAGTGATTATCCACCCTCAGAAGAAAACCTTGATATTGAAGAGTTGATACCAAATCAACCTACAACTAAAGAGAAAAAAGATTCATAGGAGGAATCAACTCACACAACAGAATGGTGAGTACCTCAAGAAGAAAAGAAGCACCAAAAGGAACAGGCCCAACAAAAACAAGTTGAGGAAGCATGCTTCCAAGTTGAAGAAGTTGAAGCCAAGTAAAAGGCCTGTGACACAAAATCTTAATGCCAACAGGCTATCAGGGAAGTAAGGAAGGCACAAGAAGGTTTCGATGCAATAAAGTAGGTACATGAGGTGCACCAAAAAAACATGTACAAAGAGTATATGAATGAATAGGTTTCAATCATATTCAAGGCCAAGGTAGAAGAAAATAAATAATGAGAAGACATAGAGGCATAAAAAAAGAAGGCTTTGGAGGATGCCACTCTCACCCAGTGGCAAGCCGATGAAGCTGTGAAGAAGAAGAAACAAGAATTTGAATACTTGCATAAACAAAAGGTCAAGCATAGGAAGAACAAGTGCGTGTAGCCAAGGCACAAGCTAATCTAGAGGAATAGGTGTAGGTTAAGGTCGAACAAGATAAGGATGCTACACTTGAAGAATAAAAAAAGGAATAAGAGCATGCATAGAAATGGTAGGTGGAGGAACAAGAAAGGAAGAAAGAAGAGGAATAATAATATAAGAAGAAATATGAGGTAGAGGAGATAAAATGGAAATTAGTAGAGGAAGCAAAGAGAAAACATGATGGAGATGCTGTGTAGTAATTGAAGACTAAAGAAGATGCCAAGGCACAACATTAAAAAGTGCCTAAATAATAGAAATAATATGGGTCAAAGAAACCAATTCAATAAGAAGACAAATTTTTAGTTGAAACAAGTGTGAAACAATTGGCCTTGCCTTTGGAAGGAGTCTGACTTTGGGACATTCCAACTGTGGGTGCTCAGTGCACCACTTTTTCCCTTCCAATTATGAATATGTCATGATTTGATGCTTTAGCTACCACAAGAACTTTGGCAACCTTCCCACTTTAGCAAGAATCATTTTTAGATGTTTTTAGGTTACCATTAATGAATTAGTTAGAGGGTGCTATGATGTTTTAGGAGTCTATCACACATAAGGCTCCTCACTAGAGTAGTAAGTCAATCAAACTAAGGTTGAGAACATCAAGTTGTAGACCTGACTGTAAAAAGCTACAAAACTCATCCAAGATACTTATCCATATTTGATTACTCAAGTAATCAGGGACCAAATAATGTCTGACTAACACAGACTCAAGACACTTGTCTCTAAGTTAACAAAAGATTGTTGTGCAACACAAAAACTATGCACATTAGGAATATTGGGCTAAGATGCCAAAGATAAGGTTGTCACACTCATCACTCTTCTATAATATTACCAAGGTATGCCTAATTCTACCTCATTTCAAGCCCAATAGGTTGTATGCATCTTGCTTGATTGGAAGCAATAGTTGGATACTACATTAGCCAGTTCCATCATGGAGTTTGAAAAATTTGCCATAACTAAAGTAACTATGGAAAGCCACACTACAACTATGGAGAAGATGGATGGAGCACTCTAAGAATCATTAAATTCTAGGGATAATGCATGTGACAATATTCTTGAATGGTAGTGCCAACTATTACATAGTTTTCTCTCTAACCTCCAAGCTCAAAGACATGTAGATAATTTGGAGCAATTGGGCAGAGAGAATTAGACAAGGGTTGTGAACACCAATGCCACATTGAGCATCACTGATGATGTAGAACTCAAGTAAATCATTAGATACCAAGATCCATTGTGTACCCTATTGCATTTGATATAAGAAGTGATGTTGGATTGGAATGCATATAAAATAGATCTGGCTCCTTTCACCAGCTCAATTGCACAGATTATGAATACACTTGCCTATAGGCTACCTTCAAATCTCTAAGAGATCATCACACAATACAAGGCTGTTTAATAACAATCCAATGGATTTTTTGTTCAACCTTCGTTTGCATCCATATCACCACCTTCGAGTTAAGTAATACACAGAGTACAAATTTTGAAAATTCTATATAAAATTTTGTATTGGAGAAGACTTAGTAAGATAAGCAGGGCCAGGTTGGTTGAAAACATATGAAGGGATGCCACTTGGTTTTACCAACCTATAAAAAACCCACAAAGGGTGATAGGTTGGTACTCTACTTAGTTGAAAACCCAAAAGGGTGGCTAAGTAGTGCATAAGAGATGAAAATAAAAAATGACAACTTCAGAGATTACTGTGACTCTTAATGGTCTAACCATTTCTTCAGATCTCTATAACTTGTGCATTCTTAGAGATCCTACAATATTTTCTCAGGATAAGATAACATTTTAAGTCTAGAAAAGTGTTGGTAGAAGAACGTGGATTGTAAAGTTGTGAAAAATATTTGTCCGATATTCATACATTATGTACTCATTTTGTTGTTGTATAGCCTATTTTTTCTTATCTTCATGAATTTTAATAAGATAGAATATGAAGAGACTCCGCTTTTAGATCCAAGTACCAGAAGAAGATGAGCATTCAAAGATTGAAAACATCTATATATACTTTTGTTTGTAAGAAGAAGAGGGTTCTACTTTTAAAAGAGATCAATAAAAGATTATCTGGCATGGTTACCTGTATAATTTTTTGTTATGTTCATTTTATGTGTTCTCATATGTAATGTCTTGGTTACTTTCTATCTAAACTATTCTGAATGCATTATTTTAATTTATACAATACTAGTTGTTCTTAAATTACTTAATAACACAGAATAATTAATGCATCTTACATTTTTGTCATTCAATTTCCTATATTTTATGATAAACTATTCTACATACATCAAATATCTCAAAACTATCTTTATCCTTAACATGTTCTAATTCTTTAGGAACCTCTAATAATAGGGTCAAACTATTTGACAACTCAAGGGATGACTCAAAGGAAGTTGAGGAAGTTGTGAGATTAGTTGGAGTGAGTCAACATGTGAGGGAGATAAAGGTGGAAGATGTTGGGTGATGTATAAAATCTGGATTTAATAATTAAATTTGGATTAAAAGTGTGCACAATTGATTAGATTTGATTTATTCAATTATTTAAGAAGAAATAAATGTCATGAATTATATTTTGAATGTTTAGAATAATAATTAATAGGTTTTAGGTGCATTTCAACACTAAATATAATTTAGGTGTCTACAAGTATAAAATGAGAAGGTAGACTGGGAAACAAGGAGAAATAATAGTAAATAAGCTCACCTAGAGGCACTTATAGGGATATAAAAATATCTCCTGTATCGATGGCATATGGTGACTCAGTGTGAATTCAAATCTGAGTTAGTGACTAGATTTTCTCATTTATTTCCTAATCTAAACATAAACTTAGTGATTTGAAATGTAATGCCTACTAGATTTGGTGATTTTGATTATTACCAAATTAAAGCATCAAAACATGCTAAAGATGAGGATATATAGGTTATGCTTTAGCGTGTAGAATAATGCATCATATTCAAGCAAAGGGTTAGAAAATAGAAACATAACAAGTATGAATTATCATGCGTTAAGTAGAAATAAAGAACAACTTGTAATTCATTAACATAACCAGAGCATTCAGATTAACTTAAATATAAAGTAATCAAATATTAGACATGAGAATGCATGCAAGGAACAAAGTAAGAAATAATAGGTAACCATAATCAGATAGTCTCTATTGATCTCTTCAAAAGTGGAACTCTATTATTTTTACAAACATAAGTATATATAGTCATTTTCAGTCTATGACTGTTCATATTATTCTTATACTTGGTGCTAAAAGTGGAGTCTATTCATATTATAACCTATTACAAGTCATGGAGATAGGACAAAATAGAATTATACATGACAAAATGAGTACATAATGCAAGAATATTAGACAAATATCTTGCACAACTTTACAATCCAAATTTTTCTCCCAATACTTTCTTGGATTTAAAAAATTATCTCATCCTGAGACAACATTGCAAGATCTTCCAAAATTACACAAGTGATTATAGGGATGAAGAAGTGGTTAGACCAATAAGAGTCATAATAATCGCTCAAGATGTCATTTTTGGTTTTCACCTCTTGCGCACTACTTAGCCTCCCTTTCAAATTTTTAACTAAGTAGCATACCAACCTACCACCCTTTCAAATTTTCAATAGACTAGAATAACAAAATGGTTGCCCTTTATGGGTTTTAAACCAACCTAGATCCACTTATCTTACTAAGTCATCCAAAATACATGTTGATGCAATTTTTTTATAAATTTGTACTCTATACAATACTTAACTTGATGGTGATGGCATGCATGCAGATGATGAATGACTAGAAGAGTTATTATCCTTATACTATGAAAAAATATAGCAAGCAATTATCTACCAGAGTTTTAATAGTGGCTTGTACATGGGTGTGTTGAGAATCTGGGCAACATCATTATAAAAGGGAGACATATCTATCTTATAATTATGCTAATCTAGCATGACTTATTGGATCATCTATAGTAGGGTACACAATGGTGCATGGTATCCAATGATCTACTTGATATCCATGTCATTAGTGATGCTCATGGCTGCCTTGGTGTTGGTGACCCTAGTCTGAATCTCATCACTTAGATGCTCCAATTTGTTTGTGTGATGTTGAGCTTCAAGATCGATGAAGGAACTACATAGAAGTTGACTTTGCCAGTTGAGTATGTTATTATGCACATTATCCCTAGCATTGATCAAATCCTAAAGTTCTGTATCATTCTCATCCGCAGAAGTAGTGTGGTTGTCAATAGTTGCCTTGGAAGTTGTATTTATGGCAAAGTTTGCACTAGAACTAGTTAAATAATCATCTAGTTGTTGCTTCCAGTCTAGCAAGTTGTGTGTGACTTATTGTAATTATAGGGTAATAGTGTCTAGCATGCCTTGATACTCCTCTAATAAAGTGATGAGAATCATAACCTCAATGTTCACATCTTGGCCTAATGTGTCAATTGCATGGAGTTTCTTGGCTACACACTAGTCCTTGGTTAACTCAGAGACCATAGTCTTGAGTCTTTATTGGTCAGACATGACTTGGTCCTTGATTGCTCAAGTGACCAACTCTGAATAGGCATCCTGAATAAGCTTTCCATCTTCATAAAGACAAGCCTTCAACTCAACATTATTCACCTTAGATTGATCCCTTTCTTGTTCTAAATAGGTAGCCTTCTATGTAATGGACTCTTAAAATGCTATTGTTCCCTTGAGTTATTTCTTCAGTGGGAGCCTAGAGACATTCAATGATGCTTATTCCATGAGGGGGAGTGGTGCCAATGTGATTTCAGTCACTAAAGGGTCTGATCATGGCATTATTACAAGTGGAAGAAAAAATGTGGTGCATCGAGCACCAACAGTTGGGATGTCCCAAAGCCAAACTCCTCCCAATGGCAATTCTGGGAGATGAGGACCTGTTGCAACTATAGCTAGTTATTCTTATTCTAACTACTATAATTTTGCTTGTAGTTTCTTAGATTCTTGTTGTTATTGTGTTGTGGCCTCTATTTCTAGCTTGACTTGCTGCCTAACATCTTTAGCCTATTTTATTTTGACCTCCTCCTCCACACTCTTGTTCAACTCTTCTTGTGCAGCTTACTATTTGGCTTGTTCTTCTTCTGCCTATGACTTCTACACATGTTCTTATTTATTTTGCTCTACTAGGGATATATCCTTGGCTTATTAATCCACAACCTATGCCTATGCTTATGCCTGTGCTTGTGCCTACTTTTAGCATAAGAATTCATCCTCTTCTTCCTTATTCTTCTTCATTGCTTCTTTATATTACTACTATGTGTTAAGCACGAGATATACTAAGAGGGGGGGGTGAATCAATATATCATATATCTTATAAAACTTTCCCTTTATCAAATTTCCATTAATCAAATATTCAAGATATGCAATAAAACTGAAACAATAAACACCACACAAGATAGAGAGAGACACTAGATATAACGTGGAAACCCAATGTGGAAAAAACCATAGAGAACAATCTCAAGTATATTAATGAGCACCAACTTGCAGGAGCACCAACCCCTTTGCTAAGCACCAACACGACAACTATTCATGAGCACCAACCTCTTTGCTGAGCACCAACACATCAACAATTTATGAGCACTAACCAACAGGAGCACCAACCCCTTTGTTGAGCACCAACACAACAAAAATTTGTGAGCACCAACCCCTTTGCTAAGTACCAACACAATAACAATTCGTGAGCACCAACCCACAAGAGCACCAACCCCTTTGTGTATACCTCACAACTATCTCTCAATGTTGCTATCTCAAAAAATGATAGTTCATTACAATATCTCTTTCCTCTCTCTCACCTTTGCTCTTCTAAGCTAGATATAACAAATACAAATCATATTCATCTCTCACAATTGCTCTTCTAATCTAGATATTACAATATCAAATCAACCTCTATAACTCACATTACAAATGGCTTCTCAAGCCTTTATTTATAGCTTTCCAAATGACCTTTGGCCTTCCCCCTTTATGGCCCTTTAATCCTCATGAAAAATGGTGCCAAACTTGTATGACCCTTCATATCCTTGCCTTTTGAAAATTCATGTGGTGACCCTTCATGAGCAAAAACATCCTTCCCTTTTTTGTCCTTATTTTGGTGACTTTTCATATTCCTCAAAGTGTCCCTTCATGATAAATTGCGCCCTTCCTCTTTTGTCTTCACTTGGTGACTTTTGAAATTCCCCAAGATGACTCTTCATGAGAAAATGCATCCCATTCTTCTTTTGTCTTTATCCCGTAGTTCTTTGACTTCTCCATGGGCCCTTCTTTTGTCTCATAGGCAACCAAAAATTTATTCATTAATATTAAATAAATTTTAACACACATTAGCCAAGATATATTTATTACAAACATTATTAAATGCAATGTGACCTTTATCACCAATAATGCTAGACTTTTGACATCAATGGCAATATTTCTAACAATCTCCCCCTTTGTCATTGATGGCAATCTCAATCTTAAAACTACCACATCCTATCACCTACACATATTATAATCCGAAAACATACAGTAACTCCCCCTTACTGTAGCAACTTTTATCTGTTCTCTGTACCTATTTTTGCACTAGTACTTGCACCTGTTATTCTCCCCCTTTGACATCAATGGCAAAGGGCCTACTTGGAGCTAACACTTAGCTCCCCCTCAACTAATGTTGAACATCAATGGTAGGAAGTAATAAAAATTACTCCCAACTCCTCCTACATATCTTTGAATGTATCCTTTGATCATGCCTTTGAGAAGATATCTGATAATACATACACATTATTCCTTGTCTTTTGAGCATTTGTAATCAACACATTTGAATCTTTCCTTCTAATCTCACAACTTTCTGTATGAAACTTTAATGTGTATCTTTGATCACATATTTGACTAACATTCAAAAGATTGTGATTAAATCTTTTTACATATAAAACATTCTTAGTCTTAGTTCTACCATAATCCAAACTCAAAGTACCTTTTCTAGCTATCCTGGTAGTGGTTTTATCTCTGAATCTCACTGTGCCACCATTGATCTTCTTTAGAGTTATGAACTTAATTTTATCTCCTGTCATATGTATTGAACATCCACTATCAATGAACCATGGCTGATCTTTATTTCTTACATGTAAAGCTGTCTAAACCATCATAGAATCTTCAAGTTGTTTCTTCTGCCATGAACATGTCTGAACCTTCTTGATGAATGGAGCTTTGAAACTTTGATCCTTCTTATTGATGAATGGAGCTTTAAAAATTTGATCCTTGTTGAATGACTCAAACATGCTTCTACAATACTGAGCTATGTGTTTGATGTTGTTGCACTTGTAGCATACTATGGTCTCTTCATCAAAGCTTGATAGAGGAGCAAAAGAGTTGTGGCTTCTACTTGACTCTACTTGACTTTCCTTCTCTTTCTTTCTGAAATTGTTAGCTCTTTTTCTACATTCTAATTTCTTATGACCATAATCATTTGAAACATTGCATATGCAAGAATCATTCTAATAGCCTCAAACCTTAACGCCGGTGCAATTTTTTTTTCAAAAATCTATTCCCTCAAAAGATATAGAAATTAATCTGTCAACTCACCTTCTTGTCATGCAACATAGCCAAAACCCAATAGCATCCACCATGCTTCAATATTTTCTTACAAGTGTCTCCTTGAATCCTAGAAGAGACACCTGACAGAAAGGGTCCTAGAAATAAATCTCAAGAGATTCCCACATCTCCTCTGTTTCTTTCTTGTGTTTTTCTCTTAGAATCCACTTAATCATGTCTAACCTTTTTGACTTACTAACCTTATCATTTATGATATTTTTCATCTTCTCAACTTTTACAACTATCTTATCTTGACAAAGCTCATGCTCAAATGTAACAAGAGATTCTGCACAATCCTTCCTATCTGATTCTTTATCTATTATAACAAGTAATTTATTTTCACTCTTAAACTCAACCTGATCAACCTTTACTATTTTAGGTCTCCAAACCTGAATTTGACTCTTCTCATATCTTTTAAGGGCTCTATAACCTTTGACATACTTTAAAGATCTCTTTACTTTTTTTGGACATAATTTAGTAATATGGCCAACCTTATGACAATAAAAATAAACAACATTTCTCATACTTTCTTTTTGAATGTGACTGAGATCTCCCTTTGACTAATTGCTTCTCCTCATATAGTCTCGTTCCCTATGACCAACATGATGACAAACAAAACAATGGTCATGAAAAGAATTTGAAAACTTAAAAGCATTGGGCTGCCTGATTCTCTTCTTTGATTTGCCTTCAAAACTTGCATCCTTCTTTCCTTGGACTAATATTTTATGATCTTTCTCAACCTTGATTATAAGCTTCTCATGATTATCCTTTAAATAACCTAACTCAACCTTCAACTGATTACACTCGTTTTCTCTTGATGTTCAAATTGAATTTACAACCTCTAATTGATTCTTAAGATCCTAAATAAATATCTTATTTTCTTTTACTTATATATCCAACTTAAAATCCAAGATACACACCTGTTTCTTAAGAGCATCAACCACAAATTTCAACTCTTGATTCTCCTTCTTTAGTTGCTCGGCCATCTTATGCTTTTCTTTGATCTACCTTCAAGCTGCTAAACCCTTTTTGAAAGAACCTGCTCTGATACCAATTGTTAAGCATGGGATATACTGAGAGGGGGGGTGAATCAGTATATCATATATCTTATAAAACTTTTCTTTTATCAAATTTCACTTAATCGAACATTCAAGATATGCAATAAAATTGAAACAATAAACACCATACAAGATAGAGAGAGACACCAAATATAACGTGGAAACCTAATGTGAGAAAAACCACAGAGAACAATCTAAAGTATATGAATGAGAACCAACCCAAACAATATTCGCAAGCACCAACTTGCAGGAGCACCAACCCATTTGCTAAGCACCAACACAATAACTATTTGTGAGCACCAACCCACAGGAGTACCAACCCCTTTACTCAGCACCAACATAGCAACAATTCATGAGCACCAACCCACAGGAGCACCAACTCCTTTGCTGAGCACCAACACATCAACAATTCATGAGAACCAACCCACATGAGCACCAACCCCTTTGTTGAGCACCAATATAACAACAATTCATGAGCACCAACCCACAGGAGCACCAACCCCTTTGTGTATACCACATAACTATCTCTCAATATTGGTATCTCACCAAATGATAGTTCATTACAATATCTCTTTCCTCTCTCTCACCTTTGCTCTTCTAAGATAGATATAACAAATACAAATCATATTCATCTCTCACAATTACTCTTCTAAGCTAGATATTACAATATCAAATCAACCTCTATAACTCACATTACAAATGACTTATCAAGCCTTTATTTATAGCTTTCCAAATGACCTTTGGCCTTCCCCTAATGACCCTTCAATCCTCATGGAAAATGGTGCCAAACTTGTATGACCTTTCATATCCTTGCCTTTGAAAAGTCATGTGGTGACCCTGCATGAGCAAAAACATCCTTCCCTCTTTTGTCCTTATCTTGGTGACTTTTCATATTCTTCAAAGTGTCCCTTCATGAGAAATTGTGCCCTTCCTCTTTTGTCTTCACTTGGTGACTCTTGGAATTCCCCAAGATGACTCTTCATAGGAAAATGCATCCCATCTTTTTTTTGTCTTTACCCTGTGGCTCTTTGACTTCTCCATGGACCCTTCTTTTGTCTCATATGCAACCAACAATATATTCATTAATATTAAATAAATATTAACACACATTAGCCAATATATATTTATTACAAACATTATTAAATGCAATGGGGCCTTTATCACCAATAATGCTAAACCTTTGACATCAATGACAAATTTCCAACACTATGTGCATGTGGCTTGTTCCATGGCCTATTATACCTATATCACTGCATCCTATTTCTATCTTTATTTTTCTTCTACCTTAGTCTTGGAAATGATCTCAACTTTTTTATCCTTTTGTGCTTTCACCTCCTATACTTGCTTAGCTATATCAACAACTTCTTATGCCTTTTTAGCCACTTCAATAGCTTTTTGTCAGTTAGCCTCTACATCCTTGGCCTTTTTCATGGCCTCAAATTCTTCATCTTGGTGACTTGTTATTATTGTTATTATTGAGCCTACTCCTTTTGATGTTTCTCCTCCTCTTTTATAAATCATCATTCTATTGCATGATTTACTTCTTCCCTTGAGGCTTATTATTCTTCTATTATAGGTTGCTCTGATGTGAGATCTTTGACCTCCTAGGCTTGAGGTGATGGTGGTGAATCACTTGGTTGGATCATAGAGCTAAAAACTTGTGATTTCTTTTACCCCGACATTACCAATCTACATTTAGGTGGTGGCAAAGTGGAATATGGAGTAGGCTGTGCTTCCTATGCAGTGGCTAGTCGACCAAATGTATGCTATTTAAGAGTAGGCAAGACCCTATCCTTGTGCCTGGTTCATCATCTACACATGAGTGACTTTGGTGGACTTTCTGGAAGTGGTACATATACATCCTTATCTATGAACATACAAATTGGTTCATCATAGATTTATTTAATTAGGATCCCTCTTGATCCCTAAACATACAAATCTTAGACCTCCTGAAGAATGGGTGCCATTCTCATCTTATATGGAGCAAGGGAGTCTCCTCGCATAGACATGCCCAAAGCTGAGGCCATGACTTCTATGTTGATGATAATGGTGGTATCCAGGCCAAGGCAGATGTTGCCATCATTATATCAGTTGAACAAAACTTGTATAATATCCCCCAAATTTCCAAAAGTGGGCATTCAAAGTAGGCGCTCGACATATGTATTGTGGAAATGGTGGGGGACTACGAGAGCAAGTGGTTGCACAACATCAATGGGGTTTGAATGAAATAGTTTCTATTCTAGTATTTGGAGGAAGTCAAATGGCTCTGGATCATTGAATTTTGTCTACCTTAGTGCCATATTGATGCCCATTGCTTCTTTTTATGCATCTATCAATCTCCTAATGAGCTAAAAAGTATCCATGATTATTGAAGTGATGAAATTACAATGATATTAGCTCTCTACACAATAAAATTAGATTGGTTTTTTGAAATTGCAAGTCATGAAATTATTTGAAAGGATGAAATGCAGACTTGGTTTATGAGATTAGGCCTTTATATATTTTATGCCTGTTAGTTTTTTGCATAAATTCCATGCTTAGCTATCCATTTGACATGAATGTAATGGTTGACGTGGCAAATTTTATCCGATTTGGAAATTAAGATAGTCATTAGCACAGATGTAGAGATATACTATTATGCTCTTTATTGTTCATATAAGAGTACAAGTGGATGATGTTGATGGGCCTCTAATTTATTAAAGATTAAGTCAATCAAACTTTAGATTGGGTATTAACTTCTTGGGATTGACTGTTATATGGTGAATATCTTATTGATGTGACTTATCCATACCTTTCTTAGACTTAATTACTTTCTTTCACTTTTATTGACATCCATGATGGCACACATGCATTATCATGTGCATGATTGGTGCACACTATGCTTTGTATCTTGGTTCTCAAATGGTAGTGAAGAGATCATCTACAAACACACATAGATAGAAAAAAAACTCACAAAAACATGCAAAAATGAGAAATCCTAATAATCATCACCCACTCACTTAGTAAAATGAGATCAATTAAGAGCATTGGCAGTACGGCTTAACTCTATATCTATTCACCCACCTTGGAAAAATGGTTCCTTGTTGTGATAGTTTATGTATAACATAAGGCCCTTTTCATTAAATTTGTAATTTTCTCAAAAATGCTCTGAAATGACTGTCATACAATAAAATTGGTTTTTCTTTGTGAAATTTCTTATGTCGTAGATTCCTATCATGCCATGATTTTTGGATTTAATTATGAACTTGCTATGTCTAAGATGCACTACATTGGTATTCATCCATTCTATTTAGTTTGAGAAATCTGTTAGCGAGAGACTGACAATCTCCTAGTCTCATGACCATTGCAATGCACAGACTGGGTACTAAATATTCCATTAACATAATTACTTTAAGCCCATAGACCAAATGGAATGGAGTAAAACTTATATCCCTCTTATAGTATGTGCGATATGCCCATATAATCATAGGAATGTGATCTTCCCAATCATCTCACTTAACATCGTAGATCTTTGTCAACATTTTACCCAAGAATTTATTAGAAGCCTCAGATTGGCCATTAACTTACGAATGGTATGTAGTACTTTACGATGAGAAATCATGAATTCCTCAATAAGAGCCTTGATGGTATTGATCAAGAAGTGTGTCCCTCGATCACTAATGAGCTTGATGGGGCATCCAAACCTTGTAATAATGTTCTCATAAAGAAACTTTGTTGCATCTTTCATACTATGGCTGGGTATCGCAATAACTTCAACCCATTTTGTAAAGTAGTTGGTCATAATGATGATATACCTTGCTTTACTACATTTACTTGGTAGATTGATAGGTCCAACAAAGTCAATACCCCATTGTTCAAAAGTTTATTTGGCTAAGTAAGGCTACAAGGGCATTTCATCTCTTTGTAGTGGTTTACCAATGCATTGACATACATCTCTTTGTATGTGCATCCTAAAAAAAGTTCTGCCACCATAACTAACTCTAGAATAACTTCTTGGTAGTAGTATCTCCAATAAAATGTCCTCTTACTATTCCTTGGTATGCCCCCTATAAGAGTTATGGTTGTTCATGTTTCAAAACTACCCTGTGCAGTACTTCATCCTTCCCCAAATGATACAAAATACCATTAATATGGTATATAACAATGTTCTAGTGATAAACTACTTCTTGTCTCTTTATTGGAAGTGCATAGGGAATACTCCTTGTTCGAGCAAGTTAGCAATTACTTTAAAATTTTTAGAGATGACAAAAATGCAAAATAGATGAGCATCAAGAGAATCTTCTTGTAATTCTTGTAGTTATTCACCATTGGGAATGTGATTGAGATGATTTTGTCCCACATTTTCTCTACCTGGCTTGATGTTAATTCACAATTGGAACTCCTAAAATAACATCAAACATATAAAAATGCATCCTTCCAGCATCAGCTTACTGACAAGGTAGCACAAAACTTGATGATCTGTGAAAACTTCAAATGGTGTTGCAAGAAGATAGTGTCAATTTTTTTTTAGTGCAAATAGTATAGTTAGTGTTTCTCTTTTAGTTATCATGTAGTTATTTTCTACGTCAGACAATTTATGGCGTGCAAAATGTATGGCGTGGTCGTGTCCACCATCTCCTAGCTATGCAAGTACAACATCAATTTTGATACCTGAAGCATAAATGTGCACATGAAAGGGCTTGATCCAATCTAGAAATATGAGGATAGGTGCAATGACCAATCTCTACTTTAGTTTAATAAAGGTTGCTTGGCACTTTGAAGTCCAAACAAACTTTGCACTTTTGTGTAGTAATTATTCCAATAGAGATGAAATGGCTGCATATCCTTTGATAAAATTTTGGTAGTACCTTATATGGACAAGAAAATATCACACTTCCATGGATATGACTGGTGGAGGCATACTGAGAATGACTACAATTTTGGCCTGGTCTACCAAAATGCCTTCACTGTACACTACATGACCTAGTAGGACACCAAAATATGTAAAGAATAAACATTTTTTTAAATTCAGAGCAATGTGCAAAGCTCGATAGTGTTTTAACATGAGGTGTCATTTAGATAAATTTTATTTAAACAAAGAAAAGACTACCCAATCATTGAGATAAACTTCCAAAAAGTCATGGATGAAATTTTTGGACATTATCACCATTGTGTAGGAAAAAACTATAGGTGCATTCTTAAGGCTAAAAGGTATTACCTTGTATGCAAAGGATCTCTATTTCATGGAAAAAATAGTTTTATCTCTATCTTCTTCTGCAATGAGTATTTGATGATAGCCACTAAAGCCATTTGTGAAAGAGTAAACTTCAAGCCCTATGACAGATTCCAAAATTTCATATGTGAAAAGAATTGGGAATGGATCATTCACACATGCATCATTAAGAATGCAATAATCCCCACTTATTCTAATCTCTCCTATTTTCTTAGGCTACACTACCATGGTACTAACCCAATCTACCTTTTAAAATCTTGGCTTAAACCCTTGGTTCAAATTCAAATATTGGCAATAATATTTTAAATTTATTTTGACTTAAGCCCCAATTTTCATGTTAAGGCTTGGTCATGTTTTTTTTAACACGACCAAACTTTAACCTAAAAATTATGTTTAGTCCCCTTTATTTCCCCCCTTAGTTCCTTATATTTCTAATGTGATCTAATGTTATGCTAGCAAGATCCTTTTTTAGCATGGTCCCCTTTGTTAAAACTTTAGCCTAAAGTTTTAACCCTAAGGCCCCATTCATATTTATTAACATAAATAAGACCTTAATTTTAACACTTTAGCCTAAGTTCTTATTTCATCCTGAGTCCTCACTTAAATAACTTGCTTCTTTGCAGATCTAATGGTTCGTGCTTCATCACGACTCTTGATCTAACAGAGTGAAGAAATCCTGACAAACCTGAGCATTTGATCCTTTGAACTAATCATGTGTGAGCATCCAGATCATGATCAATGACTCACTCCTCATCAGGATCGAAGATCGGATGAAGTGAAAACAACATTAAAAATTTAAAGGCTCATGAAGCTTCATGGAGTCGCCATGCAACACTCCCACATTCGAGACTTGATAACAAAGGGTCCCACATATTAATGGAACCAATGGTGGGAAAATGCCCAGATCATGATTAAAGGTTCATGATCACTCATGGATCTAGATCCAATAGAGTGAAGACAACATTGAAAAGTCAAAAGGCCTAGGAATCCTTATAAAGTCATCACATGGCGCTCCCACATTCAGGAACTTAAGAAGCTTAAAATTGATGATCAGGTGACCACCATTTGATGTCCACAAGGCCATCATTGAGGTCTATGCAACTATCAACTTTAATCCCATTGAACCTAAAGAACTTTATAAGCTTAAATTTTACATTCTTGTGAATGTCATTTGACATCCACGAGGCCATCATTGACGTCTATGAGGCCATCAAATTCAAGCTCTTTGAATATTTTGCCTAGACAATAGGGCATGTTTTATGTCATTTGAGGGGTCATTTGATATTATATCTTAAAACTTAGCATAAAATGCTTTAACCTAAGTCTGTGATGTGTTCATTAATATCAAATAGACTTAGCTAAAAATATTTTAACCTAAGTCATTTGTTATAGTCATGTATTAATTAAAACTTGTGCATCTTGTAGGATTAATGACCTATGCTTCATTAGGACCAGATGATTCAATGGCATAAAATTACTGATGACAATTCAACTACTCTACAAGAACCTGTAGACTTGACACGTGGTAGATGCACGTTCAGTATGTGACTGACATAAGATATAAAGTTCAAAAAGTTCATGGAGGTGCTAAGTGGCATAACTACGGGGCTCGATGTAAAGATGGAAAATGACATGTGAAAGCTTAGATCATGATCAATGGACCACGTTGATCCCTGGATCTTGATTGAATGGTGAAAATAAAAAGGCAATTTTTAAATACCAACGGTTAGTACTTTGAAGATATTTATGAAAAATGCCACAAAATTGATAAATAGACTCCAAATAAGTAGCACATAAGCAAAAAGTGACAAAATGAATATCTCATGTGTTTGAGAATGATTTGAGGCACGTATGAGCCAAAGTCTAAGAAATCCATCACCATTGAAGCTTTAGAAGAGCCCCAAACTTGCATAAAATCCCTAATTTGAGCTTAGATTGATCATAATTAAGCTAAAAGAGAGTCTAATTACAATTCAAGTACAAAAAAATTGACCCAGAGACCATTTAAAACATAACAGTAAGCAATTTGAAAAGTTTAGAAACCATGGTAGCTTCGAGGTAACAATACAGGGATGAGATAGAGTTGTATTTGTCTACAGACAATGAAGGGAGGGTCTTTAAGGACAACCCTGAACACTGCTGCATTGAGCATGAGTAATAAGAATTGGTCTGAACTCTTTTAGACCATCAAAGAAATGCATCCCATTAGAAAGGTGGAACAAAATATTTCCATCATGAACAAAAGATACTATGACCTAGTTGTAGTCCAAATGACCAGTCTCCATCATGTTGTCACTAAACCTGAGGTAATCTATTGTATTGACATCCTTACTCCCATTTTTAAAGATTATTCAATTGAACATGATTGGATAATTCATGAAGGGAGCTCTAGGATAATTACATACATTTCCCCATTAGCTGAAAGATACTACAAACCAAGAAAACCCCATGTGGATTTACCTACCATCAAGGAATGAACTAGCAAGAATGACTTAGAAATTATCCTTAGGCCTTGGTTATTCCAAGGGAACTATGTGATCTGAGACCCTGCTGAAAACATACTAGTTGCTCAATTTAGAGAAGGGGTTAGGTTAATTTTGACTCTATTGAATAGAATCTCTGGATCCCCTTCAACCACTTATGTTAATAAGAGTTGGGTATCTTATGTCTACTTCATGGTTGAAAGTGATCTCACTCCCCTAATTGGAGAGATGATCAACATCCATCTAGGATGTCAATACACAACCATTAAGAAGAAGACCAATACATAATTGTTCATGATGTCCCATCTGTTGGATGCCTTGCTAGCCTCCACTAGGATCCCTCATATCACAAATTGGTCACTTGAGGGAAGATTTACAGTCTCTCACCATTATTCTAAATTATTTATTTTTAAATATAAACACCACATGCAACTCATTTATGATTGTGTTTATCCTAATTTAGTAAAAGCCATTACAAGGTCCCCCATGCCTAGGATTAACCCTCTAATCAAGAAATATGTAGATCTAATGGGAGACATTTGGTTATACCTAGATTGTACTCTAATCAGAATTGAAGGGATTTTGATTCAACCTTATAGATTACCTATCTATGTTCCCACCAAACTAGCATAGCAAGAAATTTCATACCGACTTCTTAATGGTGTGGATATAGTGTGCAAAGACAAGAGGAAAGGCCTCCTCCATCCCTTTCCTTTGACCATTGGCAAAATTGTTTTATATAATTGGGATTAGGTGAATATTGTAGTCAAGAATAGGGAATATTTTAAATTACATCTTGATGAGCTGAAGATGTGGAACCCCAAGGCATGGTCTCCACACACTTAAAATCCAAGCAATTGACCAATCCAATGTATGTGTACCAACTCAGTGTCTATGACACCATATATATCAAAGAAAAAAATTTCAAAGAAATATTGGCTAGGCTCAAGGGATATAACATTAGACTTGAGCATAGATTTACCAGTGATCAGAAGCCCCCTAAAGAAATATGGAAAATGGGACCTTTGTAATAAGATTTTCTACTTGGACCTTCAAGGCCCCCTCAAGAGAAACCACAAGTGGAAGGACAATAGCTGCAAGCATAGATTACACAAAGTCCTGGCAAGGAAAAGTTGGAAGAGAGACCTAGTGAGGGCCCATCATCCTTAGTCCTTCCCTAGACACCAACATCTCCAGTTAAATACCTAGACATGATTGTCTTGGATCCCAATGAGATAGTGGAGGATGCCCTCAAGGTCCTTACTAAGGCATATTGGTATGATGAATAAGAGGAACATGCTGAAGAAGCATAAGCCTAAACAAAGGAGGTTGAGAAAAAAAAGGGGAAAGAAGTTGCCCTGGACCTAGTCCTAATGGCACCATTGAAGAAGAGAAAGGATAAATTGGAGATGGTCCTAGTTGGATTAAATAATCGAAAGTTAAATTTTACTCACCCCATAAGTGAATTCAACTTATTTAGTGATGATTACCCCATGCATGGACCAATCATTTCTGCTTGGTTCATCTATAGAAAAATGCAAAAAATACCCAATAGGCACTACTCATGGACCTTGACCAAAACTATTAATATTGATATACATGATGATAACAAGCCATGGATAAGGGATTTGATGAAAGAGGAGGAAGAAAAAAGAATAGTGACTACTATAGGGTTAGATAACAAGCAGATAGATACTCTAAGAGCATCAATTAGTACCCAAATATGGAGGTCCCTAAACCTCTAAAGTATATGGAACCAACTACCAAGGTTGAATTCAATGCTGAGACTATCGAGCTAGAAAGAGTGATAACTAAAAAAGCCATGGTGGGGATTGAAGAGTTCACCTTTCAGAAGGTTGAGCCATTTTTTTTTATCTTAACTCCAGTTGGAGGTGAAAGACCTAGTGAACACCCCATCCTTGTAGAGGACAGTGAAGAACTGATTGAGGATCACTAAGCTTTGGTTAGAGTAAGCATTAGAGGTATGAAGAAAATAATAGCTAATTTGGAGAAGGAAAAGGAGAATTTGGAGACACAAGCTATTTTATCAATGCCTAAGGCAATGATCAAAATGCTTGATGAATCCTTTTATGACATGTTTGATGTATTGAAAACAATGAAGCTGAAGCATAGTGCATTGGCATAATAGAATACAATGGCTAAGGGTCTAATATACCAATGACAAGTTTTAGAGGATCAAATAATAGGGATGATCAACATCCAAGTTGAAAGGCAAATTCTTGGATTCAAAACAATAAGTTTGGGACATTTGAATGCAATTCTTGGAATGTTGTTGACAAGGTCTAAGGTTTAAGTGCATGGTCCTAGGATCTAGAGAAACTCCTAAAGGATGATGAGGAGCTAATCGAAAGGATTGAAAATCTCCTTGAGACAATGCTTAAAGACCTTACATAGCCTATTGTCCTAGGCATCATCCAAGATGAATTTAAACACAAGGCCAATTTGCTGACTCAAGAAATAAAAATTAAAAGTCAAGGCTAGTCTGGGGTAGACAATAGTAGGATCCTAGACATGATATTCAATGCAAGTGAAAGGATAAATGAGGCCAAGAGCATCTAGGAAGATATGGATAAGAATGACAAGGAATTGAATGAGCTTACTGACAAAGAGGAAGAGTGTCTCTTGAAAATAGTTGTGGACTTAGAAATAGTTAATGAACACCAGAGGGATATAAACATCCTTCAGTAATAGAAAGAAAGTTCTTAGAAATGGGGCCCACCGACCAGCTAATTAATATTCCATTTTTAAAAATCTTTGTAACATTTTGAAAGAGGAATATTATTTTGTAAAAACATATGTTAGTTTGTTAGCATATTTTCCTCCAGGTCAGTTTAGTTTAGAAATGCACATGTATTCTAGAACTTTGTAAAAAAAGGATAGATGTCCTTACTTCTTGTACATTTGTATCTTGTAACTGATCGGTGTACTGACTTGTCCTCTTATAAAAGACAATACCATCATTTTTTAAAGGGAGAAAATTTTGAGTAAAATCTATATACTTTGAGCAGTTAATACAATCAAGGAATTTTGAGAAGATTGTCCAAGTTTGTTTATGTCAATTATTACATGGATTTTCTCTCAATTGCTAGTCTTAAATTTGAATAGTTTATATGAATTTGGAGTTGCATCTTTGATTATAGGGTTACTAATTTGTGTTTATGCTAGATTAGTTGAATGATCTTGAATTTTCTTCATTTTATTTGCTCTGCATTATAATGTGTAAATGCTATTTAAGTGTGGTAGTAAATCTTTAAAGTAAATTTAGTTCTTATTTGTACTTATTTACATCATCCTTGGAGGTTTTCCTAATGTGTAGTGAGATATGAGATTATATTATGTTTCACTATATGCTAATTAAATATATATTCAATTGTAATTGAAATTTTGTTAAAATGTTTGAGGCTAAGATCAATAATCACTTATTCTCTTTCTACCTTACCCTTCTCTTTTGCTTCTTTTTTAACTAGATCACTTTAATTTAGAAGTTTAGTTTAAGCTTTGATCATAATTCATTAGTATTAGCATAGATACTTACACTTTGCAAAGATTTAGTCCATAGTGGATCCCAACCATAAATTAATATAAATTTTATGGAATAGTTAAACATTGCTCTACCATTATTTCACCATAGGTAACGTAAGTTCATAAAACCTACTCCTCATGCTCTGAATTCCTAGAATTCTAAAATGAGAAGTGTTCGTTGAATACTAAGGACACCTATGATACATTTAGAGGCATCAACAAATCCTGCTAGTGCTAGAAGGAGTGCCTCTTTGTGAATTGGTTGAATCTTTATTAATCTTAGTGTTTTGATCTAAGATTGGTGTTATCTTTGCACTTTTGCATAATTCTTTGCTCAAAAGTGTAAAGATCATTGATTTTTGTGGTCTTTGACATATCTTTGTGCTTCCTCTAGACAAAGATCAAAGTTATTTGAAGTTTCATGCTTAATTTTGGTAAATATGGCTTAAGATCTAAAAATTTATGGTAGTTGAGGTAAGAATAACCTATTTTAATCAAATACTAGTATATTTTTCATAAATCTAGGTTTATTTGAGCTTAGACTTATAGAGATAGACCATATTTGCATAATTAAACACATCTTTGATCTAGCTTAGTCAAAGTTTGATGTCCTTTACTATTATTTATATAAATATTTATAAAATTAGCTTAATGTGCAAGTTTAATCCTTGTTATTTATAAAGATTAACTAGACACATCATATTTGAAATAGGATATTTAATCTTCAAACTAGAATTGCTAATGATTCAAACAAGATCACATTCAGAGATAAGAGAACCTTTGCTTAAGCTTGAAGTCGATAGAAGATCCAATCAGGATAAAGGTAGGCATAGACATTCCAAATCTTTGCCAACCTCACCTTTTCAAGGTACCCCTACCTTCGACCTTCATCTAGGTATGGATTGGTTGAGAGATTTTTCAATCAACATGCCAAGTGTGGTATATGATCTCCAATGTAATCCTAAAAAATACTTACCAACATTTAGTCCAACTAGTATTATAACTATTGAAGAGCACATTAAATATTTCAAAGCTACTTTAAGGTTCCTAAATGTCATACATGAAGATGTAGCATGCATATTGTTCCCCTTTACTTTCAAAGATTCTTCATACAAATGGTTTCTCAAATTTCTTAATAATTATATTACTAGCTAGAATGGTTTCACTAATGTTTTCATAGATCAATTTGGAAATATTATTAGTCCATGTGTCATATACCACTAGTTCACCACCATTAGGAGGGATGCAAGAGATCCCATAAGGTCCTTTAATGCCTGGTTCCATAAAATGTATAATAGGACCATAGAACCTTATAAACTTGATGAGGTTTTAGCTCTAAAAATCTACAGGGATATAGTAGATCTCATGACTTCTATATTTCTAAAAAGATCTCTTCCAGCTATAACTTCATTATCCAAGGCTTATTATGAAGCAGTGATTATTAATGATCAAATGCAGCCCTAAGGACAAATGGCCTACTCTATCCCAAATATCAATCCACATTTTCCCATTCTGAACATCTTCCCCAATAATAATTAGAACATTACAACCTTGAATCAACTCCCAAATCTGAATCAGTTGTCTTTGAGTCATGTTATTCCCATCAAAATTTAGGGTTATTGAGTCATCTTTTTGCTAATGGATTCAATGCAAATGATCAAAAAAATTTAGTACCAACTATTGGTACTAACAATAACTAGGTTCACAATTCTAAAACTCCCAAGAATGAGAATGAGTCTATTCTAAAAATGTTCTAAAAGTTAAGCACTAATTTCCTTTAGCTGCAAAAACAAGTTGGCAATACTGGATAGATCTCTAGTAAGAACTTCTCATTCCAAAGGTTTAATATAACTAATAATATGTTTTATAATTATTGTTTCCACAATAATAAGAACAATGAACCATCTTATGAAAAGAGGACTATGGACATTAATCTTATTGACATTGCTTTTCCTGATTATTTTAGAGTGCATTGTACAACCAAGCATGGCGAGATTGATTACATTGAATTTTGTAAGGCTTTTAAGATTTTCAAGAAGAGTTAGACACATTTGAAGTGATCCCTAATAAGGATAGTGGTGGAAGTACTTCAGGGTCCAATTTTTCTGATCAATCTTTGATGGTAGAGATGTTTGATTTCCATTTTCAAGAGGACAATGAATTTGATGATGTCCTTGAGGAAATCTAGGATTTCCAATAATTCTTGAAGAAGACTTATCCTTTGAGGAATATAGAGTAGAGGAAGCCCTTGACTACCTCAGTGACTCCAAATAACTTGGAAACTCCTCTAGACACTTCTTCAAGAAATGATCTGAAACCACCCAAAGGGAGTACCTCTAAACATAATGTTGATGTTCCTAGTTCTTCGACTAAGACTGGTTATATTCTTGTTGAGGACATGAAGAAGATAAAAGCTAACATCACATTACATGAATTAACATAAATAAAAAAACAAATGGACCTCTTGCTAGAATAATTAAAAAATAAATCTAACAAACCACCCAAAGCTAACAATGCTATTATGGCTATGTACAAAGCTAAGACAATCTCTTCCTTTCCTACTCAATTAGGATGTTCAGTAAGAATTTGCATAATTATTTATTGGATTCTGGTGCATCTACCAATATCATGTCAATAGGTATTTTCAAACAACTTAGCTTGATACCTATTAATTTTGATAGATTTGTTACTCAATTGGACAAATCTAGAGTCAAAGTGATTGGAGAACTATTAAATGTCCATATGCAATTGGCCTCTAAGCCTAGATTACAATATTTTATTGATATCCAAGTGTTGAGATTATTGATGTCTATGGAATCTTATTAAAGAAGGAATGGACCAAGGGTACAAATGGTTACATTTACGTAGATAGTTCACATTTTTTGATTGCCTTGAAAAGGAGTTCTAAAAGAGATCAGGGTTGAAAGAGAGCTGAAGATGAAGCACATGATCACTGAGTACAATGATATAAATGAAAGGGTGAACATAATTGACTGAAGTTTAGGGGTTTTCACCCTAGATACTGCCAAGGTATGGATCCTAAGAATACTCATGTTATGCATGGGCTGTGGAAGCTACATTTTGATGGTACTAGGTGTAAGGCTGGATCTAGGGTAGACATTATTCTAACTGACCCTGTTGGTAAGAAATACCATTCATCCTATAGGCTCTAGTTTACTTGCACCAATAATCTTTTTGAATATAAGGCCCTTATTTTAGGCTTTCAATTTGTTATAAAAAATAAAGTCAAGGAGCTACTAGTCTATGGTGATTCATAACTAGTAGTCAACCAAGTGAGAAGCAAATATCAATGCAAACTCTCATACCTCAAGAGGTATAAGTTAAAGGTCTAGCATATAATTGAGTCTTTTTATGCCTTTAATGTTGTATCCATCCCTAGAGAGGACAACTAAGTTATTTATGAGTTAGCATTTACTTCAGCGAACCTCATGCCTAAACAAAACTCAACCAAATTTAGCATCAAATTGATACCTTATTCTTTAGTCTCAGATAATGTGAATCATTTTTAGATCTTTAGTGATGATCAATAAATATTGAACTTCATGACTAGTTTAGGAGTATTCAAGGCTCAGATCATTGATGAAACTGATGAAAATGCACTTAAAGAAGGCAATTTTGATGGTAAAGTCATTCAACTGAATGATAATAAGATTCCCAAAGGCATGATTACCTTAGAGAGGCTATTTGATCAAGACAAGCTAGCTGAGGTTTCTAAAATTCCCAAAGTAAGTGGGAAGGATTACAATGCTATTGATCTTATCCTACAAGATCAACCTTAGCTAGTTAATATTGGAAAAGCCTACACTAAAATTGAAAACAAGAAGGCCAAAGAGCTGTTAACCAAGTAAAAGGATGTCATAACTTAGTCTTATGATGACTTGAAGATCTTTGATTCAAGAGTAATCACCCATACTATACCCCTTAATGAAAGTTGTAAACCCTTCAGGCAAAAGCAAAGATCCATGAACCCTATCTTAGAACCAATGATATTCAAAGAAGTTAAGAGATTGTTAAATTCTAGAATTGTGTTTTCCATTAGGCATTCTACTTGGGTGGCCAATTTGGTACTAGTCAGGAAGAAGAATGTTGAGATTAGACTGTGTTTTGATTTTAGAAATTTAAACAAAGCATTTGAAAAGGATAATTATCCTTTTCCCTCTCTTGACTAGGTAATACAAATTATTGCAAGATCAATGATGATGTCTTTTCTTGATGGTTTTTCAGGCTACAACCAGATGTTAGTTGACAAGGAAGACAGAATGACGATAACTTTCACAACTAAATGGGGTACCTTTGCCTACAAAAGGATGCCTTTTGGATTGATAAATGCAAGAGCTATTTTTTAAGAGGTCATAGACCATGCCTTCCAAGATCTGATTGGTAAGTGTATCATTATATATATGGATGATCTAACCATTTTTTCTAAAAATAGGGAAAATCACTTTATACATTTACAACAAGTATTTGAGAGATGAAGAAGGTATGGAATCTCCCTTAACCCCAATAAAAACATCTTTTGTGTTACTAAAGGAAAATTTTTAGGCCATGCCATAACTAAAGATGGGATCTCCATAGATCCTAAAAGGGTGGAAGCTATATCTAAGATAAAGCCTCCAAATAGTAAGAAAGAGTTAAAATCATTTTTTGGTAAGATAAAATTTGTAAAAAAGTTCATTTCTAGATTTGTACAGATTGTCAAGCCATTGAATGACATGCTAAAGAAGAATGCCAATATCTCATGGAATGGGGAATCTAGGAAGGCATTCAATAACATCAAAGAAGCAATTATCCAAGCTCTGGTCTTGATAAATCCTAACTTTTCAAAGAACTTATATCTCTATTATTTTGCATCAGATCATATTATGGCTGCAATTTTAACTCAAAAGGTTGATGGGTATGATCACCCAATAACTTTCATGAGTAATAAACTTAATAATGTTGAATTGAATTATTAATTGATTGATAAACAAACATATGCATTAGTTAAGGTAGTGAAGAAATTTAGGCAATATATCCTTAGAAATAAGGTGGATGTTATTTTACCTGACCCTACCACAAAGCTCATGCTAAGCTAGAATGAACTTGGAGAACGTAGAGGTAAATGGATGTCTATTTTTTAAGAATATGACATAAAAATGGAAATTATAAAATTGGTAAGGTGCCAAGACTTGATCCAATTGATTTCTAATACAATCCCTAAGCTCACTATTGTGCAATTTGATCAACAAAGCTTTCAAGCTAGTGAGTGGTATGATTCCATCATTCATTTACTAATAAATGGTACTTGTCTTGTAGGAATAACCAAGGAGAAAAAGAGGGCCCTAAGGCTCAAGGCAACCCATTATCTGATCAAAGATGAGGTTTTATATAAAAATAACTTTGAAGGGGTCTACCTAAGATGTGTCTCAAAATAAGAAGCTAACCCAATCATGAGCACCTTCCATGAGAAGTTTGGAAATGGGCACCCATCTAGGAAGACTACAACCCACAAGATCCTTAGAACTGGTTACTATTAGCCAACTATTTTCAAAGATGCTCATAGTCACGTGAAGGAATATCACCCATGCCAAATCTTTATCACCAAAGAGCCTAAGACAACAATGACTTTACAACCAATCATGGTTGATAAACCATTTGCATAATGGCAATTAGAATTTGTAGGGGTAATCAACCCTAACTCATTAGAAGGTCACAAATATATCCTGACTACCATAGATTATTGCACAAGGTGGACTGAAGCTGTAGCCACCAAACAGTGCAAGATTGAAAAAGTGACCAGTTTCTTAGAGGAAAACATATGTACAAAATTTATAACTTTAGTCTCTTTGGTGTGTGAAAATAGATCTGTATTTATATCCATAGATATGATATAATGGGCATATGATAATGGAATTTGTCTTAATTTTTCATCCAAACATTACCCCCAAGGAAATGGACTGTCTGATTCTACCAACATGAACTTGTTGAAATCAATCAAGAAGTTTAATATAGACAAGCCTAGGATGTGGCATAAGATTCTCAAGTATGCACTATGAGTAGATAGGATAAGAATTAAGCAAGCCTTAAAGTCATCACCATTTATATTGGTGTATGTCCAAGAGCCTATATTACCTATCACTCTCAAGTTGCCCACATATAAATTCATGCAAGAATATATGGAAGAAGGCTAGGAGCTTGAAAGTTCAAGATTTCTAGACATCATCTAGATGAAAGATGCATGCAAATAAGCCTTTGATAATTTTAGTAGACATCAAACTACGATGAAGAGGTGGTTTGATAATATATCAAAGATCAAGGTGTTCGGACAAGGGGACTTAGTTCTCCTTTGGGATAAAGCATCTGACCCTAAGGGCAAGCATGACAAGTTCAAACCTCTATGGATTGGCCCCTATCAAATTAAATATAGATTGGGAGATAAAACCTTTATACTCAAAGACTTAAAAGGAGCAGAGTTCACATTACCCACTAATGGGTAGTACCTCAAGCATTACTTCTCTGTTAATCCCCTTGAGGTCTTTATGGAGTAAAACTATAAGATGCTTAGACTTAGTGTAGGTAGACTAGTTAGTTTATTTTAGTTCTTTCCTTCTTGTCCCTTGTTTGTACATAATCATGTATATATCTATTTATTTTCATTTGTTTTTGGCTTTGTTACTTTTTGTTATGTGTTTTTTTGTTGCTTTGTTCCTTGCTTCCAATAAGTCCTTCTGGACAACCCTTGGCTCAAAATTTACTAAGTTTGATTGAAACTCCAAAGTTCAAGAATGTGGGTATGAAACTTATACATATGTTGACCATGGGTCTAAAATGTGAGCCTAATGTTGTGATTTGGAGAAATTTGGTAAAGACTAGTAGAAGAGGCCAATTGTTCCATGAGAACTTAAATATTATTTTGACCTAAACTTGGTTTTACAAAGATTTGCACTTGTAGGATGAAAGATTAATCTATTGAAACCCAGTCATGCTTTCACTTTAAAAACATCCTTGCCTAGGACAATGGTTGTAGCCATATGTGATTATTTGAGGATCAAAGACTTGACCAAATCCTTAAACCTAGATACCCTGGTTCCTAACCTTGCTGAAAGCATAAAAGATCTTAAAGTACAAAAATAAAAAATTAATATAAAATCAAAAGCTTTTCAAGCATAAGTGATTCTCATAATCTCTATCGGGGCTATGGACACCTAATTGATAATGGATTAAGGACATGAGTGGAGTCAAAGGCATCTCTATTAGGGCTATAGATTCTTGGCTAGCAGTAGAGCAATGTCCAAGCCTTCCCTGAACTAGAAGCATGGTTATTAATGAAATCTAAACATGCTCCAAGTTAAACCTTGAAGTTGTCTTCTGAAGCCCATGGCAAATAGTAAGTGCAAGGTTTGTTTTAACCATAAATTGATCTAGATAATGACATTGATCAAGTGGAGTGGATGCCTTAGTTGTTTGTTTTAACTAGAGTCTCTAAGTTCTAACATATTGCTATGTTTCCCATGGATGTTTCCATTTGTTGAGGTCAACATACCCTTTTTTTTGAAAAATGGGACCCTTGAGATACTTTGAAATTTAACACTAAAAACATGACATGTTTTGAATATTGTTAGAATTTGAAGATCATCCACCTTGACAAAATTGGCTTACTAATTTATGGTTTTACTTTGAGCTTGCCTAATGTTACTAATAATTGGTCTTCATGTCTTATAGTTGCATGTTTCATAGAGCCCTTATGAAGAGATCATGCTTAGAATTTATAGATTGACTCTATTCAAGTTTTCACTAGCCTTTGGTTTGTGAAAATTTGAATCTAAATTCATGTTCTAAAAGCTCTCCTCCAAAAACCTTGGCTTAAACCCTTGGTTCAAATTCAAATATTGGTGAGAATATTTTAAATTTATTTTTATTTAAGCCCCAATTTTTATGTTAAGGCCTGGTCATGTTTTTTTAAACATGACTAAACCTTAGCCTAAAAATTATGCTCAATCCCCTTTATTTTCCCCTTTAGTTCCTTATATTTCTAACTTGCTCTAATGTTATGCTAGAAAGATCCTTTTTTAGCATGGTCTCCTTTGTTAAAAATTCAACCTAAAGTTTTAATCTTAAGGCCCCATTCATATTTATTAACATGAATGAAAATTTAGTTTTAATGCTTTATCCTGCGTTCTTATTTCATCCTGAGTCCTCACTTAAATACCTTGCTTCTTTGTAGATCCAATAATTTGCACTTCATTGTGACTCTTGATCTAACAGAGTGAATAAAGCTCAACAAACTTGAGCATTTGGTCCTTCAGACCAATCATGTTCGAGTATCTAGATCATGATCGATGACTCATGCCTCATCAGGATTGAAGATCAGATGGAGCAAAGATAACATTAAAAATTCAAAGGCTCATGAAGCTCCATGGAGTCACCACATGACACTCCTACATTCAAAACTTGATAATAAAGGGTCCTGTATATTAATATAACTAATGGTGTGAAAGTTCTTGGATTATGATCAATGGTTCATGGTCACTCATGGATCTAGATCCAATGGAGCAAAGACAACATTGAAAATTCAAAAGGCTTAGGAAGCCCCATAAAGTCACCATGTGGTGTTCCCACATTCAAGAACTTGACAATCTTAAAATTGATGATCACACAACTACAAAATTTAAGCCCAACAAACCTAAATAACTTCATGAGATTAAATTTGGCATTCTTGTAAACCTCATTTGACATCTATGAGGCTATCGTTGACATATGTGAGGCCATACAATTCAAGCTCTTTGAATATTTTGCCTAGACAATGGGGCATGTTTTATTTCATTCAAGGGGTCATTTGATATTATGCTTTAAAACTTAGCATACAATGCTTTAACCTAAGTCTATGGCATGTTCATTAATATGAAATAGACTTAGCTAAAAGCATTTTAACCTAAGTCCTTTGTTATAGTCATGTATTGATTAAATCTCATGCATCTTAAAAGATCAATGGCTCATAATTCATCATGACTGGATGATCCAATGACATGAAATCGCCAACAACTATTCAATGGTTCTAAAATATCCCATGGGCTCGACACATGGTAAATGTGTATTCCGTATGTGACTAATGCAGGATACAGAGCTCAAAAAGCCTATGGAGTTGCTAAGTGGCACAACCATGAGGCTTGATGTAAAGATGATCAATGACATGTGAAGGCCTATATCATAATTAATGGCCCACATTGATCCGTAGATTTTGATTTAATGGTACGAATCAAAAGGAAAATTTTAAATACCCATGACTAGTGCTTCGAAGGCACTTATGAAAAATGCCATGAAATTGATAGATAGATGCCAAATAAGCACCACACAAGTAGAAAAAGACAAAATGAAGATCTTGTGTGCTTGAAAATGATCTGAGGCATGTATGTACTAAATTCAGAGAAATCCATTACCATTAAAGCTTCAAGAGAGCCCCAAACTCATATAAAATCCCTAATTTGAGCTCAAATTGATCATCATTAAGCTAAAAGAGAGTCTAATTACAATTTCAGCATAAAAGAATTGACCCAAATACTATTTGGAACATAATAGTAAGTAATTTTCAAAGTTTGGAATAGATGGTAGCTCAGAAGAAACAATACAAGGATGAAATAGAGTTATATTTTTCTATAGACAATGCAGGGAGGGTCTTCAAGGACATAGACCTAGACACTATTGTATTGAGCACAAATAATAAGAACTGGTCTGAGTTCTTTTGGACCATCGAGGTAATGCAACTCATCACAAAGGAGGAACAAAATATTTCCACCATGAATAGAAGATACTAAAACTTGGTTGTAGCCTAAATGGCCAGTCTCTATCATGCTACCACTAAACTTGAGGTAATCTATTGTATTGACATCCTTGCTCCCATTTTTAAAAATTGTAGAATTAAATATGACTAGATAATTCATGAAGAGATCTCTAGGAGAATTGCATACATTTCTCCATTAGTTTTTGAAAGATACTACAAATTAGGAAACCTCATGTAGATTTACCTACCATCAAGGAATGGATTGGAAAGAATGACTTAGACACCATCCTTAGGCCTTGGTTCCTCCAAGAGAACCATATGATCTGAGACCCCATTAGAAACATACCAATTTCCAATTTAGAGACAAGATTAGTGTAATTATGACTGTATTGAATAGAATCTTTGGAAACCCTTCAACCACTTATGTCAATAAGAGTTGGGTATCTAATGTCTACTTCATGGTTGAAAAGGAGCTCACTCCCCCGATTGGAGAGATGATCATAATCCATCTAGGACATCAATTCACAGACATATAGAAGAAGACCAGTACACAATTCTTCATGATGTCCTATCTTTTGGATGCCTTGCTAGCCTCCACTAAGATTTCTCATATAAAAAATTGGTCATCTGAGGGCAGATTTACAATCTCCTACCATTATTCCAAATTACACATTTTTAAATATAGACACCACATGTAATTCATTTATGATTGTGTTTACCCTGCTTTAGTAGAATCCATTACAAGGTGCCCCATACCCAAGATTAGCCCTCTAATCAAGAAATATGTAGAGCTAATTGGAGACATCTAGTTGTACCTAGATTATACTATGATCAAAATTGAAGAGATTTTGATTCAACATTACAGATTGCCCATCTATGTTCCCACCAAACTATTAAAGCAAGAAATTGCATACCAACTTGTTAATGGTGTGGACAAAGTGTGCAAAGACAAGAGGAAAGGCCTCCTCCATTCCTTTCCTTTAACCATTGACAAAACCATTTTACAGAATTGAGATCAGGTAAAAAATGTGTCTAGGCATAGGGAATATTTCAAATTACAACTTGATGAGCTAAAGATGTGGGACCCTAAGGGCACAATCTCCACACACTTGAAATCTAAGTAATTTCCCAAGACAATGTTTGCACATAAAATTGATGTCTATTGAGCCATATATATCAAAGCAAACAATTTCAAAGAAATATTGGTTAGGCTCAAGGGATATAACATTAGACTGAAGCGTAGATTAACTAGTGATTAGAAACCCCCTAGAGATGTATGGCAAATGGGACCTCTGCAATACAATTTTCTACCTGGATCTTCAAGGCCCCCTCAAGAGAAACCACAAGTGGAAGGAAAATAGCCCCAAACATAGATTACACAAGGTCCTAAGAAGGAAAAGTTGGAAGAGAGACCTAGTGAGGGCCCAACATCCTCAGTCCCTCCTTAGAGATAACATCTCCAGTTGAATACCTAGACATGATTGCCCTAGAGCCTAATGAGGTAGTGGAGGATGCCTTCAAGGTCCTTTCTAAAGCATATGGGTCTGATGAAGAATAAGAACATATTGAAGAAGCACAAGACCAAATAGAAGAGGCTAAGAAATAAAAAGGGAAAGAATTTGCCCTAGACCTAGTCCAAGTGGCACCATTAAAGAAGATAAAGACAAAATTAGCAATGGTCCCAATTGGATCAAAGAAGCCAAAGTTGGATTTCACTCACCCCATGATTGAAGTCAACTTATTTAGTGATGAGTACCCCATCCATGGACCAATCATCCCTGATTGGTTCATTTATGGAAAAATGCAAAAAATCCCCACTTGGCACCACTCATGAGCCTTGACCTAAACTATTAATATTGATGTACATGATGATATCTAGCCATAGATAAGGGCTTTGATGAAAGAGGAGGAAGAAATAATAATAGTGATTACTGTAGGGTCAAATAACAAGTTGTTGGATGCTCCAGGAGCATCAATCAATACCTAGATGGAGATCCCTGAACTTTCAAAGTATACGAAACTAACTACCAAGGTCCAATTCAATCCTAAAACTATCGAGTTAGAGAGAGTGACAACTAAAAAATCCATGGTGGGGACTAAAGAGTTCACATTTCAGAAGGTTGAGCCATTTGTTGGCTTTACTCCAGTTGGAGGTTAAAGACCTGATGAACACCCGATCCATGTAGAGGACATTAAATAATTGACTGAGGCTCACTCAACATAGGTCAAAGCATGCATTAGAGGCATGCAAAAAATATTAGATAATTTGGAGAAGGAAAAGGAGAATTTGGAGACACAAGCTATTTTATTAGTGCCTGAGGCAATGATCAAAATTCTTGATGAATCCTTTTATGACATGTTTGATGCATTGAAAATAATGAAGCTGAGGTAGAGTATGTTGGCACAGCATAATATAGTGGTAAAGGGTATAATAACCCAATGGAAAGCTTTAGAAGATCAAATAACAGGGTTGATCAACATCCACATTGAAAAATAGATTCCTGGATTCAAAATAATAAGTTTGGGACATTTGAATGCAATTCTAAAAAATGTTATTGATAAGGTCCAAGGTTTAAGTGCATGGTCCTAGGATATATAAAAACTCCTCAAGGATGATGAGGAGATAATGGAAAGGAATGAAAATATCCTTGGGACAATGCTAAAAGACTGTACACAATGTACTATCCTAGGCATCATCAGGGATGATGAATTCAAACACAGGGCTACTTGATGACTCAAGAAATAAAAAGTAAAAGTCAAGGTCAGTCTGAGGTAGACAATAGCAGGGTCTTAGACATTATCTTCAATACAGGTGAAAGGATAATTGAGGCTAAGAGCATCAAGGAATTTATGGCTAGGAATGACATGGAATTGAATGAGATTGCTGAAAAAGAGGAAGAGTGTCTCTTGAAACCAGTTGTGGATTTAGTATTGGTTAATAAACAACACCAGAGGGCTATGGACATCCTTTAGCAATAGCAAGACATTTTTTAGGCATGGGGCCCACCAACCAGCTAATTAATATTCTATTTTGCAAAATCTTTGTAATATTTTAAAAGAGGAATATTCTTTTGTAAAGGCATATGCTATTTTGTTAGCATATTTGCCTCCAAGTCAGTTTAGTTTCAAAATGCAAGTGTATTCTAGAACTTTTTAGAAAAAGGACAACTATCCTTACTTCTTGTACATTTTTATCTTATAACTGACCAGTATACTACCTTGTTCTCTTATAAAAGGTAGTACTACACAATTTTATAAAGGGAGAGAATTTTGAGAAAAAAAATATTTTAAGTAGTTAATACAATCAAGGAATTTTAAAAAGATTGTCCAAGTTTATTTGTGTCAATTGTTACATGGATTTTCTCTCAATTAATAGTCTTAAGTCTTAAACTTGAATAGTTTCTATGAATCTTGAGTTACATCTTTGATTACAGGGTTGCTAATTTGTGCTTATGCTAGATTAGTTGAATAATCTTGAATTTGCTTCATTTTATTTTCTCTGCATCAGAATGTACAAATATTATTTGAGTGTGGTAGTAAATATTTAAAGTAAATTCAATACTTTTACTTCTTTACATCATCCTTGGAGGTTTGCCTAGTCTATAGTGAGATCTGAGCTTATGCTATTTTGCACTATATGCTGGTTAAATGTATATTTAGTTGTAATTAAAACTTTGTCATAATATTTGAGGCTAACTCAGTAATCACTTATTCTCTTTCTGCCTTACCCTTCTTTTTTGCTTTTTTTAAAACTAGATCATTTTAGTTTAGATTTAATTTTAAATGTCCATTTAGATTAGTATGTAGTTTAAGATTTGATCATAATTCACTAGTATAATCATAAATAATTACACTTTGAAAATAATTGGTCTACATTGGCTCCCAACCATCAATTAATATAAATTTTGTGGAACAGTTAAACATTAATTTGTCGCTATTTCACCACAGCTAACACAAGTTGCCAAAACCTATTGCTCATGCTTTGAATTCTCATAAATCTAAAATGAGAAGTGTTCATTGAACACTAAGGACACCTATGATACATTTTATGGCATCAACAATCACCAATATAATTAATTTGTGATAGTGTCATGTAGAGTGGAAAAGGGGAGTATGAAGCAATGAATTCCATAAAAAGGTATGATAAATGCCTGAAACATAAACAAAATAGTTGTGATATCTCTAAAATTTTAGTAATCATGAAAAATTATCTTTGTAGGGATTTTAGTAGCTAAAAATAAGGTAATTTGAGTATAGTTTAACTCACAAAATATGTTGTATGATACAAATGTAAGTGTGTCGGTGTTTTTAATTATTTTAGAATTAAGTGATGCAAAATAGTGGAAAAATAAAGCTAATCATATTATGTAAAATATGAAAATAATGTAATAATATTAATTAAATTTTATATTCTATATATTTCACTATTTTGATTGAAATAGATACAGTCCAAAGGGAGAAATGTATTTAGCTAATTTAGGTTGACCATCAATTATAAAAGGTGTTTATGTGCCTTAATAGTTATTTTTAATTACTTCATGAACTTATCAAAATAAATAGAGGCCAAATACATATTTAGATAGTGTTAATAGAGTTTGACCCCTGATATAGTTGGCACTATATGGGAGTTACCAACATGTTCCATATGCATTACGCAAATCTATAACTCTTGAGACCCCTATGCATGCACCTGTAAATGATTCTTTTTTGTGCACTTGCCTAAATTCTTATGTGTTAATGTTTATAATTGTTCTTTCAACCACAATATTTTCCTCAAAAAGCGGTTAGTATTTTGGGTTTAATATTTATAAACACTATTCACTAAATGGATAAGCATTTCTTACATTCTAATACTTTGAATAGGGTTCAAATCGCATGTATTTATTCCAATTATCTGAAACATTATGAATAATATAGATTGTAATGTAATGTTTTGATCTTTGACACTTAACACTATTAAACTTTGAATTTTGTGTATTTAGAGCTAACTCTAGGGATTCTCCTTTGAGGGGTTTAAAATGTGTACGTCTTTTGAAATTATCTTGAGAGAGAAATAATTTATTCTTCAATTTTCTCAATGATTATTTATTTCATCACCAAGTGAGTGTAATCTTAGGAATGATTTGTATTTATAGTTATCTCTTCATTATTTTTGACTATGACTAACGCATGAAAAGTTTGTAGGCTAACCAAATAGATACTTCTCAATTTGAAAAATATCCATTGAGTGTGCTTATATACTACTAGAAAATGAAAACCTTCATCATTACCAACACTATTTAGGCATTATTAGTAGTGTGCCAAAAGTGTAAATCAATGATATGAGATATGGATAAGGTACGTCTAGGTTTCCTATATGTTCTTGTATATGTTAAGCTAATATTATATAGGTGTTTCTAGAAAATAGAGTTGTTGAAGATAATAAACAGGTAGACAAATAGAGGTATGTTATGATCAATAGTAAAATGTATGTGAAATATCCAATAATTTAAAATTATGTCAAAATTGATGTTTCCAAAGTGTCTAATATAAAATTTAGGTGTCTAAACATGCCCTCCTTTTAATCTAGTATTACAAATTTTAAATAAAAAAGATAAAAGAATAAATTACGTACCTATGATAATTGTCTTTAGTTTTGATAGTTTAACAAAAAATTTCCATTTTATCCATGTGAAAATTTCAAGAAAATATGTATAGATAAATTTATTCTCATGATAATAAATTTGAAATAATCTAGTTCATTAAATAACTTTAAATTGAAAATACATGGATCAAATACAATAGATGGTATGTAAATCAAGCTACTACTTGTTGAATTTGTTTAAAGAATATCATGGGGTGATTATGCCCAAAGGAGATACAACCATCAAAACTTTGAGTTGAGAAGTGTAAATCCCTCAAATAACATTGGAGGAATGCTATAATTTGAGTAGGATAATAAATTCAACCACACTACTTTGAATATCATAGTAATGCTTTTATGTAGCCATAAAATTAGGTTTGTAGTGAAAATAAAACCCCAAAATAGTTTCACATGTAAAATTGGAACCTAAAAATTGGTTCTCTTGTAAAATTGAAACCGTGAAACAAGTTATATAAAGTTGAAACCCTATAATAAGATCATTAGTAGAGCATTTTATTACTCATGCTTGCTAGGTTCTAGCTAGGTTATTGGTCTTTACCTAGTTTTGTCCTATGTGGGGATTTATCCTACATTCCCTAGTTTAGATTGAATATTAGTTCTCATTTCTTATTTACACAAGGGATATTCATTGTAATATACATGCTTTATGATATTTTTGCATATCCTTTTTAGATCTCATTTATGTATAATAATTGTTTTGTTTACAATTAGTTCTCCTTTTGAGTGTATGTTGAAGAATCAATGACTGTGGTAATGAGCTATTAGAGAGATCTTGGTTGAAGAGTTTTGATAACTCTTTCATGGTATCAAATCCACCCTTTGATAGTCATTACTCAGCTAGGATGCAACCATTACTTAGCATTGACATATCTAAGATTGTCTTGGATGTCTTTCATGGATTCTTTACATTCAGATCACCTGTTTATTGAGATCTGTGAATTAGTAACACTTTTGTGTCATACATATCTATATATATGAATGTTGTTCTAAATATTTTCACGGGTTTCAATGGCTTGCATTGGGGATCTATGTTTATTTACAAAGTATAAGCGTTTATCTTCAATTTTTAGAGGGTTTACAAAATTTTGGGGTTATTTTTTGAATTTTTTTTTATAGGGGTCCTTTTATACAAAGTCCAATGGCATTTATATTTTTTGATGTGTTACAGAGATCAAATGAATGGTTTAAAGTAGGTCGTATTCCTCCATTTGTCTTCAATAATCAATATTTGAGTTGATTGGTTTTTCTTTGAAGAATTGTTCAAACATTTTTATGTTTTAATGTTGGATTGACATTATTTTTTCATACAACCTTCATTCCACCTTGACCACTACACAGAGCTAATAGAAGCAATCTAAACCCTTTTGCACTTTATATGACCTACTATTTGATGTAGTTCCATTGTAGATATAAGAGTCATCACCCAAATATCTGTGTAATGCCATCCAAAATAAGCTTAATTTGGCTTGATTTGATCAATGGAACTGATTGCTCAATAATATTACTGCTTTTGTCTTCATACTTCATGTCGATTGCCTTTTGCCTGCTCAAAATCTTGAGCAACAAAAAGCTAAAGTTTTCCTATTTTTATTATCAACAAGACCACTGACTTTTGTCACCTGTTAGGATCAAATGAGTTTTAGCTTGGTTTTTCTATACAGGTGCTCATGGAGTTTCTCATGGGACATGAAATCATAGAAAGGGAGGCCCTCACCATTGCGATCCTTTTCTCCTTAACTTTGGTCTTTGATATGAGTGCCTTCAGTGTTTCTCATGGGACAAGATGGATTTCTATGTTTGACATAAGGGATTTCGATTAAGAAAACTATAACAAATTTTCCAACTGATGTTGAAAGGCTAGATGGACATTAATGGTACCCTGAATCTCCAAGATGGAATAGACCAGGCTGAGCATGGAGGGTTCTAAATGGCATCTTGGGCATAATGCATATGAAATACATTATTCCAACTCAAAATCTTGAATGGCGAGGCTAGACTATGGTATAGAAGGATCTGTTGGAGCAGTTGGAGAAATTAGATCTACTAGAGTAGCTAGAGAGGTCAGATCAATTGGATCTACGGATGTATGTTATATTACTTCTCTATCAATGGTTTGATACCTAGGCCACTTCCTAGCTAAACCCATAGACTCACTATGATCCTCACTTTCACCCATGACCTCTCTATTGTAAGGCCTTGTTCCTGTCTGCATCCTCTAATTGTTGGAGCTACATATTTTGGAGGATCTATTGTGAAATCTTGGGTTCTCATTTTCCACTGACTTGTCTCTCTGCACTCTACTCGAAGGCCCCTGATTCCTTTCTATCATGTGGTTTTGAGAATTACCACGTAATTTTTAAAAAAGAATTGCATTAATATTAATCATAAAGCCATGGATTTGATAGTGGAGAGTAATTAAATTTTTTTGATTCAGAAGTAGGGAGATAATTTTTGGTGGTGGTATTTGTTAATGAGTGGGAGATGCCTTTTTTTGGGTGAGATACATCACTTTTAAGTTGTGTGTTTTTTCTATGAGATTTATTACCATAAGTGGGCGACAATAGTTGGGAAAGTGATTTGTGTCCTCATTGTGATAGGGGCATGATTTTTTATTTTAGTTGGCTCGAGGAGATTCTTAGTTCCATACTAGTTGCAATGAGTGGTTAGAAGGATAGGCCCACCTTATATGCATTACTTTTTTAAAAATTTTAGTGCAATTTTTTATTAAATAGGCCTCACTTACGAGAAATTGATTATTTAATAACTTTTGATCGGTAACTAGAAATTAAGTGTTATTTTTTTCAAAAGTTCATATTTTTATTTTCCATGCATTGATCTTATTTACATTATAAAATGCACTAAAATATAAAGTGACACATTATGGGAGGGGTCTCTTTGCATTGGTTGTGTTGTGTTGTGCTTATAGTTTATGGTGACATTTTAGTGGTAATGCATTTTCTATGTTATGAGAATTTGTTGAAGGAATCTTCCTTGTTTTTCACATACCTTATCTCTTGCATTTGTCAGAGATCAGAGGGTGAGGTTTGATCTGATAGATAGTTAGACCGCCTCATAGGTAATACAAACTTTCTTCTTGCTTCTTCAGGATTGCATGGTCATCATTTCTTACACTTATGGATGCATTTTTTGCTGAGTTCAATGTCCTATTCTTGAGTGTGCATTGTCACTACTAAGGAGTTTTTTGTGCTATGGGCCCTACATTATAATTTACACACACACTATTTTAGATGCATTTTTCATTGAGCCTAACATCTTTTTTGTATGTAATTTGCATGTTGTTATTTTTGGTTGCTGATCATTTTTTTGTGTTTTTACATACATTATGGTTTTTTCTATCATTTTTCACACTCTTTCATTAGTCTATGACATGAATTAATACATTGACACACTTGTAGTTTGTGTTATGTCTCCTAAAGGCCCATTTTTAGTACCTCATCTTCTTCTATGGAGACATTTTGTTCCATTATTTTTGGAGCATCTCTCATGATACTTGATGGCGTATTTGACAAGTTAAGAGTCTCTTTGTTTGGAGTTATTTTAGTGAAGCCCAATGTATTCCTTGTTTATATTTGGCATTTTTTGTTTATGGATTATATTTTACTCACACTGATTTATAAAGTGCCATGAGGGGTTTGTTGATTCAACCTTGTCTATCTTCATGTGTTTGTGTTCTTTATTTTGGTCACCTTTTCACCTTTTCACTTATTTAGTTATTTATCTCTTCCATCACCACCATGAGCCATCATATTTGAGATACTTTATCTGTATTTTTGACACCACTTTTTTGATAGTTGATCATCTCTCACAACTTGAAATGTAGCTATTCTGGTGAATCTCATTGTCATCTTATCTTTTTAATAGTTTGGTAATCTCTTTCAACATGACATAGAATTATTCTAGTTTATATAGTGTTAGCTTATTTAGTGTTTAAGTAGTGGATTATAACCACATGTGTAAACCTTTTTTATTTACTCCACCTAGTTAGTAGTATAGGGGGTGTACATTCTACTTCTTTGGTATTGAACATTACTTACACATGCAATAATTTTTCGTACTTTCATCACCACTGACAATCTTCTTAAATGAAGTTATTCTAGGGAGGTCTAGTGTTAGTTATTTTTGTGATCAAGTAGTGGATTCAGAGCACTCATGCAAATTGAGTTCCTTTACAATTTTTGAGTACTTGGAGTGTAGACTACTTTAACATCATCTTTAAGGGGCTTTCTAGCTCTCTCTTCTTCTTTTCTCTCTTTTAGCGAGGAGTTTTTCTTATAGATTTTATCTCTTTTCTCCACTTTATGAGAGTTGTGTGTGTGTGTGTGTATGTTACACTCTTTTGAGTATTTTTTTAGATTTATTATTTGTACATGGGTATCTTATTCAAGCACTTTATTTACCAAAACCCATATGAGGATTGTTACTTGTCTCCATGACCTTCTTGGTGATTTTTATAGTGACACCAGTTTGGCATCCTCACTACTCTTTGTGCTCAAGCACTTTATTCAGACCACTCATGCAGATTGAGTTCCTTTACAATTTATGAGTACTTGGAGTGTAGACTACTTCAACATCATCTTTAAGGGGCTTTCTAGCTCTCTTTTCTTCTTTTGTCTCTTTTAGGGACGATTTTTTATTATAGATTTTATCTCTTTTCTCCACTTTATGAGAGTTTATATATATATATATATATATATATATATATATATATATATGTATGTTACACTCTTTTGAATATTTTTTGGATTTATTCTTTGTACATGGGTATCTTATTCAAACACTTTATTTACCAAAATTCATAGGAGGATTGTTACTTGTTTCCATGACCTTCTTGGTGATTCTTATAGTGACACCAAATATTCAAAAGAGTGTAACATATATATATATATATGTTACACTCTTTTGAATATTTTTTGGATTTATTCTTTGTACATAGATATCTTATTCAAACACTTTATTTACCAAAATCTATATGAGGATTGTTACTTGTCTCCATGACCTTCTTGGTGATTCTTATAGTGACACCAGTGTGGCAGCCTCACTACTCTTTGTGCTCACTTCCTAGCATCTTGTTGGAGGGTGTTCAAGATATTTTTCCTCAAGTTTATCATTCTACCTAGTACTTTAGAGAGTAGTGTTTATGTTTAGTGATCCTTGTATTCAACACCATTCTTACTTTGACTTGGCAGTTATATCGATTAGACATCCATATATTTTGATAAGATGGATTGAAATCCATAAGTATTCATGACTTCACACTACATCATCTATTTTTATCCCCTAGATTCACTTGAGAGGGGGTGATAAAGTATCTTATTACTCATGCTTGCTAGGTTTTATCTAGGTTATTAGTTTTTACCTAGTTTTATCCTATGTGGGAATTTATCCCACATTGCCTAGTTTAGCTTGCATATTGGTTCTCCTTGTCTATTTAACAAGGGCTCTTCATTGTAATATACATGCTTTATGATCTTTTTGCATATCTTTTTCAGATCTCATTTGTGTAGAACAATTATTTTGTTTACAATTGGTTTTATCCTTTTGAGTGTATACTAAAGCATCAATGGTTGTGGTAATGAGATTTTAGAGATATCTTAGTTGAAGAGTTTTGATAACTCTTTCAGTATCAACCATTACATATGATTATATATCCAAAATGCTTATACAGTACCATTTTTCTCTACCAATACTCAATATATAGAATATAATTTTTTTTCATGAATAAATTCCATGCCACAATATGATCCATTTATCCCTCAGAGTGATATAGAATTTCATCTGTCTATTTAAAATGTTATAGAATGATTTAATTATTCCTCAAAATCATGCAGAATTCTCTAAATGTGCCTTAATTTGCTCAATATGACCATTTTGAATCATATAATATCTCTTTGAATTTGAAATGTCTATTTGTCATGGCCTCAATCCCTCAAATAAACCCACTATATGCCACCCTTTTGATATGAGGGATGAATCATATGAATAACTCATCTCAAAATAAATATATATATATATATATATATATATATATATATATATATATATATATATATATATATATATATATATATATATATATATATATGAAATAAGATTTATCATCATAGAAATATTTTGATCATTCAAGCATGTATAAAAATTGTATTCCAAGGAAATGGTTGTAAAAACATTAATCTCAAATATATGTATTGATTAAGCATGCAATGATAAGAGTCATAGTAGATGCATGATATGAATCATGGAAACACACAATATAAATATACATGATAAAAACAACGACACCAAGATCATAGTAATAGTCATATATGTAACCATGCATACACACATAATATCATGATTAATATCACATAAGCATATAAGACATGAAACGAATCCAACATGACATGTCCATGATATGGACTAGATATTCCTCTAACAAAAATGTGACACAAATAGACAAGACATAATCTATGTACCCATATAAAAAAAAAATATTACACACATCAATGATCAATAAATGTCACAATAATTAATGTCAAACATGCCTGAAGTAAGCAATGTTAGTCTGCACAATCAATACATTTTATCATCTAGTATATAAAATCTCAATACATATAAGAAATAGTACTCTAGAAAATATGCAAAAGAGCAATTCATGTATAATAATTTAATATTATAATTGGGCCACTGTAGAAAGATAATAACTTAAATAATATATGAATATGCCCTAATTATAGACATGACCCTAATGTATAAATATTTCTTGTTAGTTTAAGTATTTTCACACATCTATATGTCCACATATCATATGTAATATGTATGTCTTGCATCACACTTATGTATACCATGAAAATAATTTGCATATAAAATGGATATGTAACTCACCATTTACAAGTTGAATAAAATCAATCAATTATGTGTACGAGAAAAACATTTCATGCATAAGTTTTGGTTTATTATTTTTTGAATATTTTAAATGTATTTTTATTTTTGAATTAAATATACTCAAATGTAGAACCAACATCATAGGTTTTCCTTCGAATGAGGATAAATTATAAACCCCCATTCCAATATTTTTTGTAATAATAAACAATCATATTCAATTTGTTTTGAATTTTATTTTGTTTTATTTATTTGCATTTGAGTTCTTTTCATTTTCCTTTAGTACCAAGTCACTAGTTTCAAATTCTCTAGATTGAGTATTATTTTTATATGATTTCTTAATGTAATATTTTTAAACTCATATATATTCAAGAGCATGAATTCATGCTTCATCCAAAATTTATAAATAATGTAGACATTTTTCACAATATTCATTTTCTTTGATGATATATTTAAGATAAACCTACGAGGATGGTATCTCTATCTCTAAGGTAACAAAACATCAGTACCCTAGATGTTGGAATAAGGATTAGACCTTGGAATAAGGAGTAAAGCCTATATTTGTGCAACCATTTGTGTGATAGGACCATAAGTCATAAATGATATGATGATGTCAATCTTCTCCATGTTTTACAAATGTTTTACTTAAAATTTTAACATTTTTTATATTTGTTTCATCCACTTGGCCATTTCCTTTTAGATAATAAGGAGTGAAAAATGTGTGGTGGTTTTTATATTTCACAAAAATTTCTTAACCATATTTTTTTAAAAATATGACCCATTATATGTAATGATCATTAAGGGGATATCGAATCAAGAAATGATATTAGTCATTAGAAATTGATAAATGTTTTATCTGATATGGATTCTAAAGAAATTGCCTCAACCCTTTTTATTAAATATTTAGTAAATTTAATGATAAACTTATGACCTTCTCACAATACCGAGTTTATCCTTCCTACTAGATCAAATTCCCATATGGAAAAGGGTTATGTTGACATGATAGGCTGTAACTCTTATAAAGGTGCATGGATCAAATTTATTTATCATTGACACATGATTTTGCATGTTCTTGGAATTATTTTCCCATTATAATCTAATAGTAACCCATTCATAATAATTTATATGATAATGATTTTTTTTAAAAAATGTCCACCATATTCATTGTCATGTACTTCCTATAATATTGCTTTGGCCTCTTCACAGCTAAGACATCAAAGTGATTAGTAGTTAAAAAAATTGTTTTAAAAGAGCCTCTATGATTATAACATAAAAAATTGCATCACTCAATAATTTTTACTTATCAGTTTTTCAAAACTTATCTAGATTAATTGCTCTGCATATGGAATTATAAATGTTAATGTAACATTTTTAATAATGTGTACTACATGTAATGGAAAATACTATGAAGTTTTCCAAATTTACCAACATAATGGAAAGTTGTAATCATTGTATGTTTATAATAGCTTAATCATTGGTAATAGATATAATAAAAGGATAAGTTTCACTATCCATTTCTTTGAGGTATGATTTCAATCTTAAATTCATCAAAATAGGTCATCAAATGTTGTATCATATATCTATATAGAATTAACTTTTCATCTTTTGTGTGTTAAACATATATGACTTGGTTGAATATAAGTTGAGAGTAAATATAATTGAATAAACATTATCTATAGAGTACGAGTAGAACACAATCTAAAATTAATCCCTCATACTCCACTATCTTATTTATCAAAAATAATTCTAAGCGATATGCTAATGGCATGGTTTGTCCTTGAGGATTAATAAAAATTATTCTTATCCATGTTCTTGAGGAACATTTAGGTCCATCAAAATACATAATACAAGTGTCATCATCAATTTTTTATATGGTATATCATCTTATTTATAGCCTTTGTGTCAAGTAGAGGTGCTACCACTAATTGATCTGCAATTGCTTTCCTTTTATTAATTTTTGTGATATGAACTTTAAGTCAAACTCCATGAGTAAAATTACCCATTTAGCTATGTATCCTAGAAAATATTATTTCATCATGAGATACTTAAGTGGGTCTAAATTTTTGATGACATGTGTTTAGCCATTAAGCATGCAATGTCAACAAAAAATGTGAAAAGATAATGGCCAGACACAATTTTTATGTTGCATTATAATTTGTTTTTAATCTAAAATTTTATGACTAATGTAGTAAATTATGTGTTCTTTATGAACATCATTGTATTATGCCAAACATTCCTCTAATGTATGTTCCATGGAAAGAATGTATATAAATAAAGGATTACTTGGGACTAGAGGAATCATGATTGGTGGATTAAGAATATATTCTTTGATTTCATCAAAAATCTTTTGAAAATAAACATCCTAACAAAACTTTTATATTTCCTTAGCAATTGCATAAATGTTTGCATTTTATCAGTTAATTAAGCTATAAATTATCGTATTTCCTAAATTATCCCCTATAAAAAATTTAGTTGTTTTGATCCCTTGGGTGGGGGAATATTAATGATAGCCTTGATGTTTTTTTATTGACTTATATACCTTATATTTGTATGATATAACCTAGCATGTTTCTCGTAGATACCCCAAATACACATTTTGGGGGTTTAACCATAATTTTTATTTTCATAGGCTTTTAAATATTTTCCATAAATTCACAACATGATCTATTCAATGTTTATATTTTGAAATTATTTCATCAACATAATCTTCCACAATTTATGTATGTAGTCATGAAATATTTGCATCATGACCCTTTGATAGGTAGCTCTAGCATTCTTCAAACAAGGCATGAACATGTAACAAAATTTCCCTCATGAAATTATAAAGGCCATTTTATTTTGGTCCCTGGGATTAATATTTATTTGATTGTACCCCACAAATCCATCCATAAATGAGATCATTTCATAACCATATATGGAGATGATAATATTATCAATGTTAGATAACATAAAGTCATCCTAAGGATAAACCTTACACAAATCCCAAAAATCCATACATATCTTAATTTGTTTGTTAGGCTTGATAACCATAAAAATATTATAATTCCAAGGTGTGTAATTGATGAGTTTGATAAACCCTACATCAAGAAACTTTTGACTCTCATCTTTAACCAAAAGAGCCACCTTAAGATGCATATTCCTAATTTTTTACTTAATTAATTTCACATTAGGGTGCATGATGATATTATGTAATGTTATTTAAGGATATATTCCTAGCATATTATAATAATATTAATTGAATAATTCATAAAAACCATTTTATATATCTCTAAATGATTTTCCCTCTTCAGCACTAACCATTATTGTGAGAACCAGTCATGGATATTTAGTGTTTCCATATCTAAATTTGATTGTGTATTCATTTAAAAGTGTTTATAAATCTTATACATATGGTGTGGTAGGTACTATATTAGTGTCATATAATTTTACATTGTCACCTATGAGGGTTGTATTTGAAATATGTTACAACATTTATTAAAGAAAGAAACATTCTTTTATGTTATAAGGAAGGGAGATCTTCACATGCTCCCAAAAATTATAGTAGAGACTCATCATTAGGAAAGTAATCTAAATACTATATTTCTAGTTGGATTTTATTGTCAATGATCTCATGATATACTCGTTATAGTGATTCTACATGATTGAAATATTACATATGGTTTGATTTTGATATAAGGAAATACAGAAAAACATAATATTTATTTTTCTCTCTCACTTGATTGAAATTATTAAGGTATAGATGGTTTATTTTGAATAAAATATTTGAGCCATTATTATATTATAGACATGGTTTTCCTATATGATCTAATGGAGAAACAAGGTTAGTAAGGCCTTATTATTATTTTTCCAGTACTTGCCCAATGTATCCTAGTTTTTGCATGTGTTTAATCTAAAACCATATTGTTTTAAATTTTTTGTTTATACATGAAGAGAATTAACATTAGTAAGTGTTGGTGATTTTATGTTATTTTGTAGAATGGGGCAGCCATTTTATTTAGAATAAGAATGTAATTGTGTTGCATCGTAATCATTTTGCTTGTATTTTGTAGATTCAACCATATGTTGAGAAGATTATGATCCATCATTATTATCTTTTGGTATATGCTCTGATGGTATACATTGTGTAGGAGAAAGCATGGAGGGTTTAATTACACGTATATAGATATGTAATTTTTAGTAGATTGGGTCCTTTCACAATGTTTAAAGGGTTCATGACCCATATGACATGAATGAAAGGTAGAAGGAATGGAATTTATATCACGAATCTAAGACTTTCCTAGTAAAATATTATAGTGAAGGTCGTTAGGCATAACTTGACATATTGATGTTATTATTCTTAGACCTGCATTGATATTTAATGTAAGTTTTTATATAAATATCAAAGATATGTTATCAAAGCCTTGAATGTCCATATCAAAGTAGATAAGGTCTATCAAACCTAAAAAAAGGTTAAAGACATATTTTCACATTGATGGTAGAGTATAACCCATATGATAAATGGAATAGTCCACAAGTTACCTATAGTGTCCTTGTACACTATGAAAATTTATAACTCCTCAAACATTGATGCCTGCACCTAAAAACGATTCTTATTTGAGTGAACTCATTTAGTATTATGGTTTGATATATGTTTTCATTATCATTCTATCTAAACCATGATTTAATTTTAAAATTAATATTTCCATTAAAATGGGGTTATTATTTTGGGTTAAACAACCCCAACCACTCCTGATTGCATGGATGCATGTTCCTATGTTCCAATACTCTAAAGAAGGATCAAAATACATATAAGTTTCCCACTTATGTGTATGTGTGTGTGTAAAATCATGAAAAAATTATAATTAAATGCAATGAAATGTTTTGATCTTTGACACTTAGTGTATACACATAATATTTTCAAACTTTTATCAATTACTGACATTCTTTATCTTGTAGAAACCCATCGAGTCTCAATCTCTATGAGTGCATGCCCTAAGGGGTCACTGAGAAAGTGGTGGGTAGACCATTGGTGCTTTGCAAGATTATTTTCCCTTTTTCCACTTGTTATCTACACACTTGTCTCCTAAAAACCATTCCCATAAGCTTTGCCTCCTATTTTGCACTCTCCTCTAGTCTTTTACCACCTTCATTAGCCCTTTCCCTAATCTAAAACCCTTTTTTGTAGTTTACATGACTATGTAATCCACATCAACCATATATTTTTATTTATAAAGGCTTACTAAGAATTAAGTTAGCCATTACTGACATAGTTCATTAACTAGTTAGTTTTTTGTTAATTTCAATACTAGGTTGACTAGGTCAACCTTGTTGGATGAAACTTTTGGAAGGGTTAGGGTTAGATCCACCTATATAAACACATTCATTTTCCCATTTCTAAGAGGAGAATAAGAAGTAATATATATTATGCATCTGGTTATCCACCATTGTACTTGAAGAACAAGCTTAGGGTTTCATATTTTTTTTAGAAATATGGATCTTGTCTTGTTTAGAAGTCTTTTGGATGCATTGATAGGTTGTGTATCTAAGAGATGATTTATCCTTGTCATATTTACACACCACAACATCTTATGAAGCACCTTGGCCAATGGAGAGATTGAGGATCGACATGTTCATAATCAAAGGTAAGTATTCCTAACTTTGTTTATCTTTTGTAAGAGTAGATAGATATGCATTTGCACTTCTCTTATATGCATTAGGATTTTGTATATATTAACATGAGTATATTTATTTTAAGCATGTTTATTTTTAGTGTTTATTACCCCCACTTTGTGCTGCAAGCTTTGGTAAGCACTAGATTAGATTTTACTTTACTTGTTATTAGTATAATGAATATGAAAACATAGGACCTAGTTAAGGTTATTACATAGTTTTACTTGATTGGAGGCTTTGGAACCCTCCCTAGTGATATTATTATGGTAAGATATCCTTTGGGTAGGTCTAGTGGATCCATATTGGTCATGACCCCAATTATCTAATGTATCTCCAATTAGAAGTGTAAGTAGGATATATCTTCTTTGAGATAGGATTGACTTGTAAATCTATTAAATTTTACATTGCATACATTCTAGTGAACCCAATATGAATCTAATCCTTGTAGGTTTTATTTCATGCTTTCATTTCTATCATTTTATTATTTTTATATATTTATGATACTATGTCAACCAAGATAGTATAATTATAACTTTTATGCACAAGTTTAACATGCAGGTGTATCAAAATGACTATATTATTTCTATTTAGGTTTTTATTAGATACAAGTTACTAGATTAGGTAGGTTGACATAGTAATTTTATTTAGTCATAGATAACAAACTATGTCAAACATGTTGGCTTAGTCTTTTAGTTAGTATCTAAAATAACAAACCAGGTTAACCAAGTCAAATTAGTCTTTCAATCAACATACAAATCAAAAAACTAAGTCATATAGGTTGACTTAGTCATCTTATCTTGCTTCAACAAACAAGGTTTTATAAAACTAGGTAAAACTAGTTGACTTAGTTTGTAGAACTTGAAAGTAACATTTAAGACACTTCAACAGATAAATTACAATCTTAATTATTTTCAAGCCCACCAAGGTTCCTCTCTTTCTCTATCTATCAATTTATTACTTCATTATAGTTATATTTTATGCAAGTCTGTAGTCTTCAAAACTATAATCTTACAATAAACTAATTCAACTTGATCGACTTAGTTCTATATCCTGTCTTCTATCTAAAAGACTAAGTCAACCTATTCAACTTAGTTCTTAAATACTCTTAATTATACATAACAATAGAGATCCGATCGACTCTATTATGTAATATTTGCATATAGTGTCATTTTAACTAACTCTATACCATTCTTAATTTAGGAATTAATAACTATATACTAGTAATTAATTCACACATTCATTTTCAATTGTCTACATGATTATAGGAGATCAAATAGTATAATTAGGTGATTTTTTAAAATTTTTTGATTAGTTGTAGTATTTTGATCTTTTTGCACACACTACCAAATCACATAATATTCAAAACACATTTAACATTTGTCTTTTCAAGGCCTACCTACTTAGATTTCATCACCAGGGAGGAAGTCAACTTGGTTTTTTGGTCAAGTATAAACATGTGGTTAATGATATATATTGGCAAAGCACTAAACACCCTTATCACTGTGAGATTGTGAAGCGAGGGGGGAGTCCCCAATACCAAGCTAGTATCATTGCCAACATAGATCCTTTTCAGCCTAAACATCTTGAAACCATCCATAGATTAATTTCTAGTTACCTATTTTTAGCCATCTTCCCTATCACACTTAAAATAACACTTTATAATAATCTAACACTTAGGATGATCACTTAGTTAGCATTTAATTTTTGGCTGACTAATTTCTCTTTAATCATTATGTGTTGTATTGCAAAAATGTGCATTAACCAATGTTGGTGCAAGGTTTTGTGTTGTGTGCCCCAATTGGATTATTCTCATTGATTCAATTGTTTGTGTGTTTGCTTGTATTTCTTACTTCAAATTACATTATAAAAAATTTCCCTATTTTTAGAACATTTTCATTTTATTCAACACGGTCTCTTATAGACTATTTTTTTCCCTACCTATAGTACTAAGTTGACCTAGTCGACCTTGTATTCTTTTTTGTCAGTTAGGTTATAGTACTAAGTCAACTTGGTTGACTTTGTATCCTTATCAAACTATATTTTTCTCTATCTATTGTATGAATTTGACTTGGTCAACCTAGTACTCTTTTCTACTAGTTAAGCTACATTACTAACTCGACCTGGTTGACCCTGTACTATTATTTGTCTCTTAGATTATAGAGCATAATCAAACTAGTCAACTTTATATCCTTCTTATCTCTTTTTTTTGCATCATATTTGTCTTTCCTAATACTTTTACTTCATCATGAAATTCATATTTGAAGATAACACTGAGTTGAGGTCAATAGATATGATGAGTTTTACCAACCCCAATAGGTTTTCCCATAAGCAACTTATGGCTCCTACCCTAGATGAAAGTAATGTGCATGTCACCAATTGCACTACAAATCATGGGACCCCTCCTCATTCCTCTTCAGTCTGCAATCCTCTATTCTCATTTCAAGATCAAACTAAATAAGAGTATATCCCAAAAATGCTCTTTTTCATCAATGAGTTTCTTCAACATCAAGGAAAATATTATTTTATTATTTACCATCTCATGATAAATGGTGAAGTCAAGGAACCCCATTCACCTTCTCCCACATTATCACATGGATTTTGGGACACTATCTTCTTTTCTTCTCAACCTCTTCCCTCTATTTTGACCCCTTATCATACTCTGACATCTTCCTCTTTGATTTCATCAACCTCCATGCCTAGTATCTCTACTAACATGGTAGTTTCTATATTTCATGGGCCCCTTCTATGACATGCTCCCACTAGTGCATCATTTACTACACATGGTAATCATACCTCTAGTGTCACTTATTCTCATCCCTTTACTAGTATATATTTTTCAACACAAGCAAATCATGCTACTAGTGCCTCACTTTCTAATAATTATTCTCAAGCTACTACTAACACTCATAGTGGTACCCAAGCCACTACTACCAAATCCAATGCTTCACATAATGGCAATATTACCATTCAAACCCATCAAATTCTATTACAAACTCTTAATCAAATGAATTATTTCCAATCTAACAATGCTAATAAAATGTTGCAAATGTAAATTCATCTTATCCATCTTTAAAACCACTTTCAATAGGTGTCATGAGGCATGCATAACAAAAATTCTCTCTCACCTCCTCTTCAGGATTCCCATGGTAATCTTATACCTCAACCTCCTCTTGTTTATAAAATAGTCAAGGACCTTTGAAATTATCCCCTTACACCTCAAATTGTTAATACTGATATAGTAGGCATCACCCCTACCATTACTTACAATGGGTCAATTGATCCTACTCTCCACTTAAAAACATTTGGAAATCTATATAAAGACCAGGTCGAGTTAAATATTTTTGTCGCTACCAAGATATTAGCAAAGAATCTCATGGGTGATGATTTATATTGGTACCACCAACTCAAATCTCATTCCATCACTAGTTTGGAAGATTTAGTCAACGATGTAGTCCTAAAACTAAAACTACATAAGATTTTATTAAATGATGAAAGAACTTGTCTAATAAATGTGAACATAATATGGTATATGATAACCTCTTTAATCTATTTACCAATGCTATTTTTCCCAAGATACAATATCGAGTTTGAACTCTCTCACCATTAACTTTATAAGAATTCATTGACCAAGAAAAGCATCAAGATTTACACATATGTCAATTGTATGGTTACTCTCATGATAATAAAAAACAAGAATCATCATGATACTACCAATTGTGTCACTAAATATTATGATACCATTCATACTATTCAAGCTATTGTTCCCAACTAGGCTCTGAAACAAGCTTCCCCTCCTAACCACATCACTAATCCTCATTTATCTTCAATAAATAACATCAATGTTCATAAACCTTTATCCTTATCAGAATTACAAAAACATTTACCAAGGCCTCTTATGAAATAGCTTAATACCACTCATCCCATGAAATCTTGGCATGATCCCAATAAATTTTATTGATTTAAAACTAGTTGGGTCATTCTAATGAGACTTGTATACAACTTCGTAATTTGGCTATGGATTTCCTTCTCAGTCCCAACTTTGGCCATGATTATATCATTCATAAACATCAATAAGCCTATGACATTGCCTTAAAATCCCATGAAAAACAAACTAAATCTCAAGCTTTGAGCCAAGATAATGCTCATTTGGCCATCTAAAAAGATCCTCTTCTAAATCACTAAGATAATCTAGATAAACCTACCCCTTCTATCAATAATGTTGATAGTCTTCTTGACCCAACTGCAGAAGAGAATGTGGTCAATATGAATAATATGCAAAGGTTGGTTTCCATCATTTATCCTCATCTTATACACACTCCTCAATTATCTTACACTTTTTGTGTTATCCATGACTCTTCTCCAACTCAATTAATATAGGTGGGGAAAGACAACCTTATATCTTTTGATGAACCAATTCCAACACCTTCCTTGGATAACACTTCTCATGCCATTTATACCATTCTTCCAACCTAGTTACCCATCACCAATGATACTCAAAATTCTATCAACACTTATTCTAATCCATCTCAAACTAAATCTACATCAACTACTCCATCTTCTCAAGACAATAAACAAACTTATCCTCTAATTAAACCTTACACATCTCATTAACATAAATTCACATAAAATTTAGCTCCTTCTCAGGACCTCCTTTAATACTATACACCTCTTTCCAATGTTCCCCTTATGGGTTATGATGAATGGGGTCCCATTATGGAGCTTACTAATCTTCCATATCAAATCCCATTTATCAAACTTATGCAAACCTCTCTGCATCACCATTATCATCTTATGTAACTTTAGTTCAAAATGGACATCCCTCATCCTCCCCTATCAGGATGCAAAGACACCTTATTTGGATCAAAAGATAACATTTTACAATAGTGTGAAGAGATGTCCATACATGTTGATGAAATAATATACACTTCTCTTTCCCTTAAATTCCCCATTGCTTCTATTATCCCTGAAGAGAATCTACTTCATTCAGATGATCCTCCTCTTTTCATCAGTGTCCAAATTAATAATATCCAAGTCAAGTGTGCCTTGATTGATGAGGGTTTAGGAACTTATGTTGCCTCTCTCAATTTAATAAAAACCCTTGGATATTCTAAATGTAAGCTCAAGTCCACACACATGTGTCATAGCTATGACCAAAGGCAAATGCCTCTCTTAGGCTATGTGTGGCTCCTTATCACCATCCCACCTATCATCGATCACATAAATATGATGATCTTCAAATTTCCTCTATCCTATAACATTTTTCTTGGTATGCCATGGACTCATTTCATGAGAGAAATTTCCTCTTCTGCTTGTTAATGCATCAAATTTCCTCATAATAGAACCATCTATAGGATTCAAGGTGATAATAACCCTTAGAATTTTGAATAATTCCAAGACCATGGTGTATTCAAGGTTACTACCCTTGAACCCTTTCCAAGCATTCCATTTCATGAATCTCAATGGTTTAACTTTCCTATCAATTCCACCTGAGATTACAATGGTCACCCTAAGCTCATCATGAATATACCCCTTAACCTCCTAGATTCCAGTGAAGATGAGCCTAACGAGATCAATATAAAGATTAAAACCTTAGATTTCTCACCTCATCTTATTTCTTATCTCTCCTTTCCTTGTAACCTCATTCCCATCAACCACCTAGTGATGCTATACCCATTGTTTTAATTTAGACTCAAAATTTCATTCATCATACCACATTGGATGACAAAGTCATCCCTACTTATGCCAACAATCTTCATACACCTTATTATGATGATGGATATACCTTAGATGATCCATTCTTAGGAGGTATTTTTTAGGCCTAAGATGCTAAAATTATTCATTATCATTCCTCTTCACTTCAGTCTTTAAGTATTTATTTTAGCATTCCATCTTATATTATTCTAAATTTTAGCATTTTCCTCTTGATCATAGGGTAGAGATGGTGCACACACCTCTAGTTTTTAAAGAGCCTCATAGGAGTATGATAATGGATAATGATAAGATTGGTCCTTGTCACTTTAGTAGATAACACGACCCCTCTATTTGGCTTATCCTTGAGATGCTTACAACTATCCTTCAACCTTTTGTACATCCTACCCCTCCCTCAATAGAGCCTAGTTCAGATCTTAGTCCCACTCCCTCTCTAGTTGAGTCTCTTCATGTTTCAGATCCTATAGCTCCTTCAGTCAAGCCTTACCTAGTCTCTCCACCAGCCCCACCTTCCCTTGGTGATGGTTTGCTTCCTTTACTATAGATTTCTCCTTTTCCCACCAAATGGGTTGATCAACCATATTGTGATATTCATAAAGTTGGTGGTCATTGGACTAGATATTATTCATTATACCAATCTTCCTCAGATTCAATTTCTTCCTCTTATTAGTACACCTACAAAGTCTACTAACAAGCATATTTATTGATTCCATGACATAAATAATCATTCATCCACACATAATTTTAAGTTGTGGTAATATATTAACACCTTGAATCCCATCATCCTCAACCTATAGACAAGGATATACCTCCCCTAAAAGTATTACTTGAATATATTCCCAAATATGGAGAGGTATATTATCTCTGGCATCAATGTGGTACACATCACACTGATCATTACCACATCCTTTAGTAGCATCTCAAGGATCACCTCATGACTATTATTATGTCTACTACCCTTCCTCCCATATGTTTCCCTCTCAAGAAGGCTCCCCCTTCTTGCCCCATGGCTCCACCACCTATGGTCCCTTTTCCACCTACCATTTTTCCACCCGTGATTCTCTCACCCATGGATCCCCCTTTCTTTCCTATAGATTCTACTCCCATTCCTTCTCTTGAGCATACCTTACATGATGGACCTTAGTAGCATGATCCTTCAGGAATTCTTACCTTTTCCATTGAGGACATTTTCCATGAAGTATTTTCTCAACTTTGCCTAAAGATTAATGAGAATTTGGATGCAGTCTGAGTTCAACTTCATAGAGATTTATTAGATGTTATGGATATTGTGTGTGGATAAATATATCAGTATTTATGAACACAAGCATGGTTTTCCTTTATTTATTTCTCCATTTTGGATTAGATATGTTCTCCAACTTTACATTTACCTATTGACATTGTGTCAAATTCTTATCTATCTTACATGGTGAATTTTGTTTTGCATGACATGTTGCTTATGATGTCTTTATTATTCTTATGTTCACTTATGGATTTTTTTTCATAATTAAATACTACTTCATGAGTTTATTTCTATGGTTCCCTTGTTCTTTTTCATGATTATTTTCTATCTTATCTTTATAAACATCGATAATTATTATTGTGACTTGGTTATATAAACCTTGTTCCTTTTAGTTATTCCTCATCTACCATGTGATTAATTATCAAACAACTCATCTAATTAAAATATCCTTTTACCAGTTCAATTTGGATCTCCCCTTATTCTCCTTTATTACCTATCATAAACTAAGCATACATATGGTTGAGACTTGAGATAACATGTTGGTTCATAGTTAAGCCTAAGTGTTCTAGTCAATCATATTTTTGGATACTTAGCTTTCTTTAGCCTAAGCCTAAAGCTAATTCATGTGTATCACTTTATCTATCATGAGTGTTCATTCTAAGTTCATATGGAGGAGGAATATTAAAATCCATAAACATTAAAAAGCCAAACCATTTAACAAAAAGAAATGATTTAAAAAGAAACATTCAAAATTTTCAAAAGTTAAATCATACTAAAAGATGTGATTTTAAGCACATCTCCTTTTTAAAAAAAAAGCCTAAACTCCACATTTAACCTCATGATAGAGTTGAGATCCATTGGGGTGTGGTAGGCCAGTAGATTAAAAAATGAGAATAAAAAATCTTTTAGTGCTACCTACTTTCTCATGCATGTACCCAATATTCATAGTAGACCAATGACTTTGTAAGGGGTCTTGAGGAATAGAAAACAAGTCATGGGAAAGTAGGTCCATTTTAATTTTCCTAGTAAAAATAACAATCATGAGTTAATCTTAGTATCACACTTATTTTCCTACATAGCTTTGTGCCTATAGTGAACATGTATCCTTTGTACATTGATCGTCACTAATCACTTAGTGTCTTTTCATGTCCTTAGTATGCCTCATGTCTCTTAAGGTATTATCATTAGACACATACATTATGATTATTACACTCCCTCTTTCATTTCCTACAACCTTAAAATTTTCCCTTGAGAAATATTGTTTTGCTCATTGATCACTCCCCCTAGGGATTCTATTTGTGAGTTGTAGTGTAAGACTTTAGAAAGGGCCAGACCTTCCTCACAAATTATCAAATTTTCACATTACCATTCCAAATATTTAACATTATTTTAAACCATATTTTCACATTATTTCCACTTCATTGGTTTTCCCTTTGTGAGTTATAGTTTAAGACCATAGATAGGACCTAGCCTTCCTCACAAAATATTCCTTTACTCAAGTCACAACAACATTACATGTGTCAAATATGAGATAAGATGTGATTGATTATGATTTACATGTCATTGACATGATTCCCATCTTGATTTAGTATGTTTTATGATTACTTCATTAGTATTTCACTTTTTTATCTTCTTATTTTCTAATTTCATGTAAAAATCTAACCATTTTTTTAAAAGTTTTTCATACTTCCCAACTTAAATCAATGTGATTAATTTAAGACCATTTTACCAATTTTATTTCTCTATTATACTTCCCAAAATGATTTAGTATGATTGATTGAATTAACTGATTTGAACTTATACCATTGGTATTTCATGTGCTTTCCATTTTATTACATTATTTTCATACTTTCCAATGTGATTTATTGTGATTTTATTTGTTTCAATTTGGTGCCAAATTTTTAATGGTTTAAAAATATTTTTCCCCTCTTGTTTACCATTTTTTGGTTTATTATATTTAGTCATATTTTATTATTAAACATTTATTATCATGATATAGTGTGTAGTACATTCTTTTTTGATTAATTATAATTTTTCAAATCTTTTTTACCTGTTTCTTTTTAACCATGCATGTGTACTCCATAGTGCTAGAAAATAAAACACTCCACATATATTTCTTTTGGAATATATAAAAAAAGCAAAATACATGTGCTAGAAATAAATATATCCATGTATCAATAACCACAACTAAAATATAACTCCTAAGATCAACATCCAACTGTCAAAACCATCCATCTCTAAATCCCATATGTTTTTATATAAAATATCAAAATAGATCACTCCAACTCTATGGTTGGGCTCCATCATGCCTATCTCATGGCCTAGACATGTTATCCATAGATACCCTAGACTATCCCCTTTGCATAGTGCACTATAATAAGGTTTTCTGAGATCTCAACCTTCTTACCTATCCCTATAGGTTGGCCACCTAGGCCTATACCTATCCGAATTATATCATGGTATCCATGTGTATAGCTATCTCCTAATCCAGGGCCTGTCAGGCCTATACCTCTCTTACTTCCATCCCTAATAATGGATATAATCCATCTCTACAAGTCTTTAGCTACCTCATGGCCTTTCCCACCAGTCTAAACCAGATCTCTTGAGCTAGGGTAGATGGTACCATAGGATCATCTAGCATGGTGAGGTCATATGGTGCCATCACTCTATCTAAAATATCATGGATCATTGACACAACTACAAACCCCCATTTGGTATCCTCTATCATAAGGTCTATAAAAACCAAACTTAGATAGATATTAGATCAAAAATATATCTCAAAATCTATCTATCTATATAAAATTGTACACAACTAGTATTCTATAGCAAAGACTAAAAAACCAACATTTCTTACCTATCCCAATGTTACCAACCACAATCTCCCTATCTACTTGTCTACCAAGCATGGTATCTCCATCAGCCTATCCCCTAAGCACCTCATTCATGGATTGCCTCCCAATAAAATAAAATAATAGAGTCACCACCCATACACATCTCATGCCTCTCCTTAGTGGTGCCTCTATTGACTAGCTCCACCCTAGGTTGACTAGCTCCACCCTAGGTTGACTACCGATCCATCCTATATCACCACCCTCTATTCTTGATCTTGACACTAGAATATCCATTGGTGGTGTGCCTTAGGTGATCATTGGCCCTCTTACTATGGTGCCTATTGTGGTACCTAATGCACCCCTACATGCACATCCATTCCCTCTCCTCCATCGATTGTCAATTATCATACTCAACCAATCCTTGGTCTCACATGTTTGGTCTAATCTCTGATGTTTTAACTAGTGTTCCTCTTCCTCTTATCCCCCTTAGCTCTCTCACATGTTATGCCTAAAACATTGGCACTATTATATGATCCATTAGGTGTGGGATTCTAAACTATCTTAGCAAGTGTGCTACTAGCTGTAGCTCTACCTAATAGGTATAGTGACATGTGATTTGCTCTAGAGCCATCCCTAATGCCATAGTCACCCAATTTAGCAAAATCATGGAAATATGTATATAGGGTTGCCACACAATCTCTCCTCATGTGACTGTCTATAATGATGGTATATGGGGCATGACCCATGCTACCTGGTCCTATCTCCATCTAGAAACCCAAGGTAGCCTATCATCAACCACATGGGGTAACTCATCTATCCAATACATTGGAAACCTCTCATATATCCATGCACTCAACAATACCACTAATCCCATGGTCTTTTACCCTTCAAAATTTATTGTCAAAATTTTTATTTTGCTCATATCTTTATCTCTACTAACTCTTTTTTCAAATTGTAAAACATTATAGAATCTTGTTGTCATAGAGAATATTTTTAACTATTATATGTACATCTTGTAAAAATTTCAATTTTTCACTCTTTTTTTCTAATCTCTATAGGTTTTCCTAATGTTCCTCACATTGGAGACTTTACATTTCTCACATCTCCTTTTTTTATCTACAACACTAAGGTAAGTAAAGGCATGCATTTTTTAATTCTATCCTTTCATTTTCTATTTATTGCACTTTATTTAACTTCAACATTATGTGTCGTCATGTTCTTTTTTCAAAGCACATCCCATGTTACACCTACATGACACATGATGAGCTTCAAGTAGGGCATATATATATATACATATAATATTTTAAAACTTATATCAATTACTGATGCTCTTTATCTTGTAAGAACCCATCAAGTCTCAATCTCTCTAAGTGCATTCACTAAAGGATGTAATAGGAAATGGATGGGTATACCATTAGTGCTTTGTAGGATTGTTATCATTTTTATCTCTTGATATATACACACTTATCTCTTAAAAACCATTCTCCTAAGCTTTGCCTCCTATTTTGTACCCTCCTTTAGTATTTTACCGCCTTCATTAGCCCTTTGCCTAACCTAAACCCCTTTTTGGTAGTTTACATGACTATGTCAGCCACATCAACCCTATATTATTATTTATAAAGGCTTACTAAGAACTAAGTCGGTCATGTCTGACATAGCTCATTAAATAGTTAGTTTTTTATCAATTTCAATACTAAGTCAATCGGGTCGACCTTGTCAGCCAAAACTTTTGGAAGGATTTAGGGTTAGATCTACCTATATAAACACATTCATTTAACATTTCTAAGATAATAAAATAAGAAATAAGATATATTGTGCATCTTCTTATCCACCATTATACTTGAGGAACAAGCTTAGGGTTTCATAATTTCTATGGAGATACAAATCTTGTCTTATGGAAATGTCTTTTGGATGCATTGATAGGTTGTGTAGCCTAAAGTTTATTTATCCTTATCATCCTTACATACCATAACAACCTCTTGTGAATCACCTTGTCCAAGGGAGAGATTGAGTGTGTTTGTCTTCAAATATAATTATTCCTAACTTTGTTTCTCCTTTGTAAGAGTAGATATAGATGCATTTGCATTTATCTTCCATGTATTAGGATTCCATATACATTGATGTGAGTATATGTCTTCTATGAATGTTTAATTTTAGTTTTTATTACCCCCACTTTGTGCGATAAGCTTTGGTGAGCACTATATTAGATTTTTCTTTACTTGTTATTAGTATAGTGAATATGAAAACATAGGACCTAGTTAGGCTTATGACATAATTTTTCTTGATTGGAGGTTTTGGAACCCTCCCTAGTAATATTATTGTGGTAAGAGATCCCTTGGCTAGGTCTAATGGATCCATATTTATCATGACCCCAATTATCTAATGTATCCCCAATCAAAAGTATAAATAGGATCGATCTTCTCTGAGCTAAGATTGATTTTTAGATTTGCTACATTTCCCATTGCATACACTTAAAACCATGTAACTTTGAATATCATATTTTTAGACTTGGATTTGGGTATACTCTTTTAATGAGTTTTTAAATGTGTATACCTTTTTGATAATGTATCAATACAATGCTAATTGGTTCCTCAAGATTCCTAGTCATTCTTTAAGTCAACGTTAATTGATTATAACCTTAATAATATTTTTCATATATGGCTAACTCTTTGTTATTTCTTGATATGAATGAGCTATGAAATATGTTTATACCAAACTAATAAAGACTTCATAATTTGAAAAATAATTTTTGGATGAATTTAGATAATGCCAACATAGGTAAACCTCTATAGTAATTGACTATTTATAGGCATTGACAATAGTTTTTTATAAATTTAAAGTAGTGATTTGACATATGGGGAAGGTTTTTCTAGGAATTAGGGATGTTTCTATATAGACTAATATGGTCCTAGATAGGTGTATCTTACATATAGAGTTATCTAAGATAATATTGGGTAGAAGGATAGAGGGTAGGTGTTCTTGTGAGTCAAATTTATGCACAATGTCAAAATATGTCAATATATGTAAAATGTGATGTTACCAAAGTGTCTAATACCAAATTGAGGTGTCTATAGTGGGCTAAATAAAGCCAATGATTTTCCAAATTTGGAAATCATTTTCACTCAAAATCTTATAGATTCTAGTGATTTTGAGCTCTAAATTCACAAATTTGATGTTGAGATAAGAGCTTATCCCTTGTTGATTGGATCATGTGTGGGAGCAAGTCACTACTAGGTAGGATGTATAGGAGGTATGTACCCTTTATAGGCATTTTCATAAAAAAAACTAAAAATTATTGATTTGTAAAAGTTATTTTCCTTTAAATTTTATATGTTTTGGATTAGTTTAGGTTTCCAATAATTTCATCTTTTAACTAAAGATTATACCATTATACCACCAACTATATTAGTGTTTGTCTATTTCAACCAATGACCTTGCACATTTTGAGATTTCAATCATGAAACATGACACGTGGGATTTCATATTTTTTTTGTTGTGTTTCATTTAATTTAACATGATCTTATTCAATATACTAACGTATACATATGTTTGTTTATGGTTGTATTTTTATAAATATATTTTATAGTGGTGTCGGAGCAAAACCCAAGGATCTATTGTAGATTTAGTTATTTCTCTATAGAATAGGCTTGCGTTGATGGTACATGGTTAGGCCATTTAGGTTTTCTTGGTATGCTTCCCATGAATATATCATTTCTTATGTCCCTAGGCAAGTGGAGTAACTGTGAATCTTGCACACATATGTTCTGGATAGGGGAGATGACTATTACACTAGAGAATGTTTTGTATATTTTATGCCTACTAATTAGGGATTAAGATTGTTGGAGTAATATTATAATTTCTTGTTGTTACGCCTAACTTAGGTAGTCCTAAATCCTATGTGGCTTGACTTTATACTTTATCATATATTTATCTTATTATATTATAGGCCTAATAATGTAATGAATAAGAAAACTATTGTCATCCTATTATAAGCAATGATTAGAGTGGACTAACTAATTGCCTCTTTAGTATTTAATTGGAGATATTGTGAGATATTGAGTCAAGATTAGAATAGCCTATATAACTTCATACTCTCATGTATTTAGTACATTAGTTATAGATACACTTAATACACATTTGATTATTTTTTACAGTCTTATTTTCTCACCTCTTTGCATCTTGAAACTATGTGAGCTATGTCTTGGATTACTTTCAATCCTAGCTAGAATGGAATCTAATATGGAATCAGAGCCATAGAAGGATAACTTTGTATCATAGGATTAGGTTTGTTTTAGAGGTGATTTTTTTGGGTTCATTTTGAGGTGATTTAACCACAACTATAACAACCAAAAGGGTAAAATCCCCTAAAATTGACTTTAAATTTTATGGGGAGGGTTTCAAAGTTATTTTTTTAATTTATGGCTTGGGCAGATCTGTTTATACCATCTATATGAATTGTATGGCTTAGTACATTACTATTTTTAGTTTAAAAAAATAGTAGGAACACTTGCTATTTGAATGGGTTGTATAGGACATATGACATAATATATACCACTTCAATGAACCTTATTCAAGCTAAACAACATATGCATTAGAATCTTATCAACCTCCTCACCATATGTGTATGGAAGGATGAAATTTTGAATTATTGTTGCATTCCCTAATAATTTTTCATAAACATTTACATTATCCTCAATGTTGGCTTTGGTTTAACATTTTTTTATTATATTATTGGTTACATTATCATCCATAGTAGTATTCATGTTGAAATTACCATACTTACATTATTATTGGAATCATAATTTTTTGTTACTTTGATTATTATTGTTACATTTATGTTATCTTGCATCCTCTACTTTGGAGTATCTACTAATCAAAATGGTACACTCACAAAATTTTCATTGGATATCATTGACAAATTTTCATTAAAATTGGAATGATGGAAGTATTCTTTGTTATCAAATCTTGGTGAAAACTTTTAGTCATTATCATTTACTTCCCATATTTTATTACATTGGCATCCTATTGGATCACCATTCAGCATGGCTTATAGCTTGTGACATTTCACAATCGATTGAGGTTACACCATTGATCTATATAGACTCTCATGTATTTAACTGATGTGTTCATGGTGGCCTCCTCTCTATTCCTATCATTGTGTATACATTTTATACCTTATTTTAGTTATGCCATTCTTGTGTCTTACTTTCCACCATTAGATAGATCCTACCTCTCCTATCCCACCATTCTTGATGTGGATTTTGTGATTATAATCCTCCACATGGATTACTCTACCTCCTCCATTGGTATCCTTGGGTCTACTTGTGGTGCCATGTTTTCTACCATTAAATTGGTATAATCTCTTGGCTTCCATTTGTTTATGTTATTTTTCATGGCTCTCCATTATATTCCTGACCTATATTGAATCCCATGCAGTATCTTGGCTCTTTTCCTCATCACAGGCCACACTGATATTTACAAGTCTGACAATGTTGGCCTTGTCAAAAGGCATGACATGGTGGACTTACATTAAATATTTGGTAAGTAATTTAATAGAGGGAGAGATCATGGGATTGAGCCCTTCCCCCTTAATAAGTATTTTTAATTATAAAATTTATAAGTGGGGGTATTTTTTAAGGGGGATATTTTCTATTAGAAGATGGTTTATTTTTTAAGTGGGATTTTATAAAAAGAGTGGCCATTTTATATTACATGGGGATAATTTTTACTATCAAGGCACTCTCATTTCATTTGGAGGGTGACATTTTAATCTTAGTGGGTAATCATTTTATATTACATTTGGTGAATGCCTTGGATTTTTAGATCAGTTTAAAATGTTTTTAGAATTTTATATGTATATCAACTTAATATATAATGATGAGATACTAAACGGTCCAACTTGCAAAATGATAAGAGTGTTCAAACTTAAGATTTCTCACAAAATAGTGAGAAAATTTTAAAGGGTGACTAAGCTAACCTTCACATGAATTGAGTGCTTCCTACATAGTCCCATAATGGGACCTCAATTAACTCTAGTTTTGCCTTATAGTGGAGGAATTTGACTAGGCAACATCAAATTCTCAATAAAAATAGGCAAAGTAGGCAAATGGCACAGTACAACATAGGAATAGAAATGTGGTACTTCAAGGAATGATAAAAGATGTTCCTAATTTGTCCATATGTGGTTATAATTAGGAAAAAATAACATAGGTCAATTATACTAATTTTCCCATAGGCAGTTATAATTAGTAGCATGATGATGGGATGTTGATTTGCCAAAAGGTGGTCATAATCAATAGCCCATGAAATGAAATAATAAATGGAGGTTGTAACTACCAAACCAACATCATATTGTTTTAAAATATGGCCTCTATATAGAATATTGAATAAAATTTTGAAACTTGATTTGAATTTTCTCACTAAAAGTGGCCAATGAAATAATGGAATGCAACCAAGGTCAAAAGGGTTGGCTAGGGAGGGTTAAAAACAATTATGGCTAATAAAAAAGGTATGGTAGAATGGTCTAGGGTAGAATAGTATGGTACAAAGAAGATCATAATATGGTATAATAGAAATGGGCCTCATAGATAATATTTTAAGTCTCTTAAGAAAAGTAACACTTGAGGTGTATAATGTTCATAGGCTCATCAAGTTCATCCCCATCTGGTGTAGCAAACACATATACTCTAGAGTCATAAGTTGCAATAATTATATATGGGCCTATCCTGTTAGGTTTGAATTTTCCCTTGTGCTTCTTCTCAATCATGATATTCTATTAGTTTTCTTTGAGAACAAGATCCCCAAGTTTAAATTCTTGGTGTTTGACTCACTGGTTATATTGGCCATAAAATTAGTTTTGGTATGCTTGAAAGAAGTTGACTGTGGCCATGATTTTTTCATCAAGTAACTCTAGCTCTTTCAGGCAAGCTACTCGATAATTTTAATCATCTAAGACATGTTTCAATGAGATTCATAAAGAAGATAACTTGAACTCAATGGGAAGAATGGATTTAGTTACATAAATTAAGGAATATGAAGTGGCTCCTATTGAGCTATGGTAATTAGTGTGGTATGCCCAAAGGGCATAAAATATTTAGAGGTGCCAATCACAATAGATATCATTGACAATATTTTTAAGGATGTTGACAATGGTTTTGTTGGATGCTTCAGCCTGGCCATTATATTGTGTGTAATATACAATAGAAAAATGTTTTACTCGACACAAAGTTTTTTGACATACTTTTTTTTAAATGATCTACATTATTAGATATAATGTTGGATGGGATACCATAATGGTAAATGAGATGATTGAATATGAATTTGGAAATTTGTTTTCTAGTCATGTAAGTTAGGGGTATAGATTTAACCCACTTAGTGAAATATTTGGTAATGGTAAGGATATGTTTATGGCCATCAAAGTAGGCTGAGTTAATCTTCCCAATGAGATCAAGGCTCCATGTAGCAAACATCCATGGTGTAAGAATTGGTTTTAGAGTCTTTGTTGGGGCATGAATCAGATTGGTATACCTTTGACATTTATCACACCTTTTAACATAATTAGTTGCATCTACATCCATAGTTGGCCAATAATACCTAGTACATAAGAGATTCTTGGCTAGGATGGCCTTGCTTGTGTGGGATCCACATACTCTTTTATGAACTTTCTATAATTCTAATGTAGATTATACTAAATTTAAACAATGAATCAAATTTCTATGAAAGCCATGGTGGTAAAGTGTTGTTCCAAGTAAGGTATATCATGAAGCTTGGTAGATAAAGGCATTTTTTTGTTTTCATGATAGATCAGGTGGCATAATATGGTCATAAAGGTAGTTAAAAGGGTCTAAATACCATATAGATCTATAACCAATAATATCATAGATTATTGTGATGGTTGAAGGTTTATAAGCTGAAACTAGAATATTTTCAATGAGGAATTGATATTCTTTTGCCTTGTCTATATGACATATCAAATAACCAATGGTAGCCATAGAATATGTTATTATGTTACTAGACCTTGGTATATATTCAAATTATATGTTAGCAATCCACTATTTGAGAGTATCAATCATGGACTTATATGGCACTAGCTTATCATATTTGGTCTGAAAGTGGTCTGTAACTTGATTGATGATTAGATGAGAATCACCATAAACCTTGATATGTTTAATATTCTATTATACTACCTAATGAATCCCTACGATGAGTGATTTATATTCGGCCATATTGTTAGTACAAGGAAAGTTGATATAGAAGGATTTAGGGATAATATCCTACTATAGTGTTATAACCAATAAGCTACTCCCAATCCATGTGATGTGAATAATACATCAAAATATAGATTTTAATGTTACTCCTCAAGAGGTTTTTCAATGATGGTCATAATGGACTCATTTAGGAATTAAAAAGTCAATTGTTTGGTATCTGCAAGGGGTGCTTTAACAAGATAATCTGTAAGAACTTAGCCCTTGATGGTTTTTTGGTTGACATATTTGATCTCAAACTTGCTCAGAATCATGATCTATTTATCCATGTAGCCTTGTAAAGATATTTTGGATAGTAGATACTTGAATGGATCTACTTTAGATGTAACTATGGTCTTGTTGTTTAACATATAATGTCATATTTTTTGTGCTATAAAGACCATAACTAAACAAGATTTTTCAATGGGCATATAATTGTTCATATGTGACTAGTGTATGACATAAATAGTATGTGACATGCTCTTTTCCATTGTCATCATGCTAAGCTATAAGTGCCCTATAAACTATGAAGTTACTTTAAATTTGAAGGTGGTGGCATCTCTATAATGGCTCAGACTTTGGTAGGATCAACTTCAATACCTCGATGAGACATAATGAATCCCAATAATTTTCTTGAAGTAACCCCAAAAATATACTTCTTAGGATTGAGTCTAATGTATATTCACAAAGCCTCTCAAATATCTTTCTTAGTGTAGTTGGATGATTGGCCCTAGTCTTTGATTTACCCAATATGTCATCGACACAATCTTCAATAATTTCATGTATCATATCATGAAATATGATGATCATGGCTCTTTGGTATGTGGCCCTAGTATGATTGAGACCAAATGACATAACCTAATAATAAAACATCCCCTATAGAGTGGTGAACATTGTCTTATGTTAGTAATTTAGTATAATATGGATTTGGTTGTATCTTGAAAATCCATCCATTAGTGAAATACTTTTGCACCCTATTATGGAGTCAACTATCATGTCAATTTTTGGTAGAGGAAGGTCATATTTGGGGCAAGCCTTATTTATATCTCTAAAATCAATGTAGATTCTAATTCCTTCTAGCTTCTTACTAACTGACACAACATTTGAGATCTACTCTGAATAATTGATTGATCAGATACATCTCACTTGAAAAAAAGAGTTTTTCCAACTCTTTCTTTATTAATATGACAATGCAAGGATGCATCTTAAATAATTTCTTTTTCATAGGTTTAGCATCAGGATGTACAACAAGGTGGTGTATAACCAAGGTGGGGTCCAAATTTAGAATATCTAAATAGGTCCAAGAAAATATGTTAACAAATTCCTTAAAAAGGGATATAAAGACTTCACATTCCTCCTCAGTGAGGAATACACCTAATTTGATCCATTTCAAGCCATCTAGAGTCTTGATGTTGAATTAGGTAGTGTCTTTTACAAGGAGAGTCAATCCATCTTCCATAATGGTTGGCAATGATTTGAATTGGCCTATAACATCAAATTCCTCTATTTGGATTGACTCTTCAAGTTTTCCTAAATAAGACAAATCATAATCTCCTAATGGTAAAGATATCCACGTTATAAACATTGTTGGAAACTCTTGGATAATTTGGTCAAAGGCATGCTATTATTTAGATTAACATTTTTTTTAGATAAATTTATTTAAAATACCTGTACTAATTTAATCACTAAGTGTGTATCCCTATCTCTATCTATATCTCTATCTCTATCCCTATCCCTATCCCTATCTCTATCTCTATCTCTATCTCTATCTCTATCTCTATCTCTATCTCTATCTCTATCTCTACCTCTATCTCTATCTAGGCATTATAGATAGTTTATTAAATTAAAAATGGACTCAAACTCATAGACAAATTCATATTTGATGGTCTTATGAGATTCATTAGGGGAAAGTTGAAAATCCCCATTTAATGGTTCTTGAAATAGGTTTTACTTAGAAGACTAGCCTTTCTCTTTACTTTTACCCTAGTCCAAAAGTGCTTCAAATATGTTTTACTTTGGGACCTCAATGTTTTATTTATTTGATTGTCATTAAGGGTATTCACCCATTCCCAAAAATAGGATATAGGACCTTATTTGATTGAGAACCCTTATTTGTGGGAGAAGAACCCTTATTTGTGGTATCCCAATGGAAAATTGTCTCTTAGGCATAGAAAATCACAAAAGGCCTCATCATTCTAAAACTTGTCTACAGGAACTATGGATTCTTGTTGTTCATAGGCTATAAGTTGAGGGTGATAAAGAAGAAGTAGATTATGTTAGTTAATTAGAGTAATAATGCAAATGATATGGGTTTCAAAAATATTGGTATTGGTTAGGTCTTCATAAAATATATGATCAGACTATGCTTCATTGTTGGCATCATCATCACTAGTCATTGGTGTTGGAACAAAAAGAAGATATGTGGGTTTACCCCTAGACAACTTAAATCTAAGACCATAGGTTCCTTTTTATCATGTTATAGATATGGGCTCAAGTGTACCTTGTTGATTTGGCCTGAGGCCTCCTCCTTCATAGGCTTGATTTTTCATGATCATGTTAGAAATGGGGTATTTGGCATTTTATAACAATTGGAAAGTTTTTCATTATATAACCAAGTTTCATCATTTCAAGTGGGTCCTATTCTTAGCCAATGGAAGGTGTGAATATGATAGGATCTAGACTATGGATCTTGAATTTTCCCTTTTGTTGCCATTGTATACAAGGTGACTTGGATTTAGGTCTTCTATAAGACTTAGGGTTATGTAGAAGCTTGACAATGTGGAATGTATCATGGATCAAATATTCTCTAAGGTCATTGGCTGAGATGGTATAATGATTAGACATTTTAGGAGGTAGTATATGGGAAGATGAATCAAGGCTATCTGGGTCGACAAAATTGGCCTCTAGTAAATCAACAAGTATCTCTTTCCACTTGTCCTTCTTGAAAACTAGATCTAGGCCAAAATGGGAGTTATATCTTTCATACTCAGCTTCCAAATGTTTGTAATGTTTCTAGGGTTAAAAATATCCATGAATGGTGACCTCCATACCAGAGTGAGATAACTTGATACATTCATGCAATGTTGAAGGGATTGCATGAATTTTATGTATCCAATATCTTCCCAAAAGCAAATTATATTACAAGTCTAGGTCTAACACATTGCATAGTGTATCATGGGTCAAGGGCCCAATGATAATTGGTAAGCTTATGGTGCCTTGTGAATCGCATTCTTCATTGTCATAGGCCTTGATTGTGATCATTTATAGATAAATATAGACTATCTATATCCGAGATGCTTGATGAGTTTCAGTAACACAATATTTAGGCTTATTCCATTGTCTATGAGGGCACGTTTCACTTTGTGCCACATAATGACAAATTTGATGTATAATGGATTATTATGGAGAGGGCCAAGGGATGACATTTCACTTTGGTTGAAAGTTAATTATTGTCTTGGGGATAGATGTCTAATCAAAGATTGAAAATTGTTTGGGCTTATCTCGTTAGTAACTTGGGATTGGCTTAGGAACTCTGTTAAGATGTTCTTATGGATAATATATGTATGAAAAAAATCCAATTTGTAAATTTGTGTGGGTGTCTTTTTAAGTTATTCCATAATGTCATATGTCTTTTACTTCACATCAATATATGGCTTGTTCCTAGCTAGAATAGTGGGTTGTATGGGTTTGGTGGTATATGGTTATGGGCCTGGAATGGTAATATTTGACCATTGAATTATGATTAGATACATGACTATTATTGATAGAAAATGATGGTGACAAGGGGACAAATAAAACAAGTCTTGGTTATCGGTACACTTGTATGTGGTCATAGGGCAATGATGAGTTATCGATATAAGGTCCAAAAGTAGTAATCCTTACTTACTGGTATGCCTATATGTGACCCCAAGTCAAGGAAAGATCACTAACATAGATTGGTTGGTTTTAATTATGTAGAAATAGTCTTTTTTAGTTAACACTTGGTCTTGGATTGATGGTAATGGTGGAAAAATGACCTCCCATACGATGGACTAAAACTTTATTGTAGGCATGTGTAACTACATGGTGACTCTATTGGGTATTGGAATCATTCTGGCCTTGGTTCCATCCATTCAGTTGACATTGTTATTTCTATTGAAACTATAGTTGTTGTCATGACTATTGATACTATTATTTTTGTAGTTCTAGCCTTTGTTGTTATTGTTGGTTATTATTATTATTATGTCATGGAAAAAGGTTTTAAGAGATACCTAGGTTCTAATTGGATGTATAAACTCTATTATCTAATGTTATCTCCCAATTTTCCAACATATTTTTAATAAGATATTTGATATACACACAATGACATATATTATGTCTATGAACATGATGGTATTCATAGAACTCATTCTCTAGAAACCAATCTAGATAAGGAATACCATTAGGGTTGTGTTTTAGTATTGGCCAACTAATTAGATTAGTAGTGGATAACTTGCAAAAAGAGGCTTTAATGGATTCTCTAGGGTCACTAAATACTCGATGAGTAGGCACATTTCTTCGTCAAGGAGGGGTTTTCAAAGGTAAGGGTTACTTCATTTGTTGATATGGTCTAGGCTAATGCAAAGGATGCACTTGTTGAATAGGTTGTTGGTGATGAGTAATTTACATTTACAATGTATATTGTGTAGATGGTGTTTTCACCATTTGGAAATGTCACAACTTAGTTACTCCATTTCCAAAAACATTATTATTGTGGTTAAATTTCTTAGAATTTTCATAATTACTGGCCGAAGCTAGTATCAATGCTTGTGCTTGGACTTGCTTTTGGTTCTAATTTTGGCCAATTATTTGGTTTTAGTTCTAATTTTAGTTTGATGAGGTGAAATTAATAATCCATTTGTTAATAAGGTACTTTTTAATGAGCAAACCTTTATCGATGATATCTTTACAAGCATGTGCATACTATAGTTCCAAATGATAGGATATCTTATTATGTAAGTTTTTCGTAAACTTAGTGGCCAATTATTTATCTAGTAAGATATGAGTGAAACATATATCAAGTAATATCCATCACTGTAGATATCTTACAAAAATTTTAATGGATTTCTATTTGGCTTGAGTCAAATCTACCAATGAAATCTCAAGTTTGAGATTGTAGGAGAGATGATGCACAAATTTGTCTGAAAGGTCATCAAAATCAGATACTAAGTTCTTGGGAAATCATAGGAACCACTCAAAATCCTATCTTTCTATACTCTAATGAAAAATAAGTAGGAGGAATATGTCACTATAAGCCACTAGATGACAAGCAACAAAGAATTCTATTTAATGGGCCTTAGGGTCTCCTTTACCCTTGTATTTATCAAATTTTGGTGGTTCGTACCCTATAGGAAATGGTATTTATAGATACTCCATGTTGAATGGGTAGGAACACATGGAATCTAACTTAAAATTCTTGTTCTACTTCCCAACTTGGATGGAAACAATTGCATCATTCATTTGATATAGTTTTTCTGCCAAGAAATTAGATGGAATATTAGCTTAAGGTTGAGGTTGGGTGGTCAAAGGTGGATTACCTTGATCAAGGTATAATAGAGGCATGATTTTTTTTGGAATGTTAATTTGGTTAGTGAACTAACCAAGAATATGCATCCATGAATTAGGATGTGCTTTTTGAAATTACATGTGTTGTGGTGTGATACTCTAGTCTAGATTTGGTATATAGGCTTGGTTTTGGGGGAATTATGGCTGGGATGGAAGGATATATCTTTGGGTAAAGTAATATTCCTATTGAGGTTAATTATGGAATTTCTACCAACTATTCAAACCTAGTTGAATAAGGGGGACTTGTGAAATAAGGCCCTATCATTAGATTTTTAGCATTCAAAATGAAAGGTAATTATTGCCTGATTGGTACTTGATAGATAGTAGATATTCTTTGTTGTGAAAAAATTATTGGGAAATATATGCTTGTAGAGTGTTTGGAATTTTTTGTTGACCAATGGTCATATGTTATTGACTAGACAACATTTTCAAAGGCATGGTCTACGATTATTGGGTGTACTTGTCACTACTTGATGAAGTAGAACATTGGTTACCCCCTATTAAGGTGGTAGAATGTTCTAATTCTATTACATTGGTATATTAGATTATGTATATTATTTTGAAATCTTAGTCATCACCTATTATAGTGGAGTAACATTTGTCATGTTTTGTTGAGGCAAGGCACTAATTAGTGTTTAACTACTTAATCCTTGTGGTTGTGTGCTTGATGAAGTAGTGGGTTGAGGATTAGAGGTAGATTATTTTGGTTGGGATGTAGGAGTTCTTTCCCCTTGAATTTTTGAACAAATTGCATTGTTTACTAAAGGCACTTATTATGGACTAGTTTTTGGTGCATTTAAACCAATTTGGTTTAGATGGGATGATACTTGGATGTTATCCACTATATTTACAAATTTATCTATGTAAAAGTAGTAGACACTTATTCAATAGCTGAGGCATTAAACATGTCCCCAATTGACATGATTTGCATGAATGGGTCTATACCCAAATTATTTTGGCCTTTAAATTAGATTAATACTCTTGTTGAAGGAGCTAACTTGATGAGAAAAGCATTTGACATGGCCATGTTATTAAAGTTGTGCACTAAGTTCAAATAGGTTTGATATGATTTTATCTATATAAAGTGGTCCTCAATGAGGCCATCTCCTTTAAAAATCATACATGGTCCTGATATGACATTAACACTAGATCTTGAGGATTATTAGAAGAGGCATGTTTAATAGTCTGATTATAAGGTATGTTGTAAGGTACTCTAATGAGACTAGGCAAATTTTCATGGGGGAAGTATGTTGAAAAATTGGCCCCTACCTCTGTGGATCTAATTAAAACTTCATACTTATTTTAAATAAAGTGAAAATAAAATAGATAAAGATCATATGTTGATGGCATAGTAACATAGTATGGTTGTTGTTGAAATTATTCCATAACCAACTATATGCTAGTAAGGTACTATGATTTTTTTTCTTGGTTCTGCTTTGAGTATGGAGGTGTGTTGACCAAATAGTGGGCTAGAGGATCTTAAAATTATTCCCTATATTTGTGTTGTAAGGAAGATAGGGATCTGTCTCACAAACTACATCATCACCATAAGGGTCTTGAACAAAGTCATCTTGTGCGACCACATTATCATATCTGGGATTATACATGGCTCTGTTATCAGTATAGTGAGACATATTCAAATAAATGATGGATGTTTCATAATAAAGGCCTATAGTTATATAAAATATTAAAAATAATTTCCAAAGGACAAATGGTTTAAACTTAGTCTAACTTGGTCAAAAGGTGGAACTGTATCTCCAAAAGGGTCTATGCTAAAACTTGGTCTAAAATAGTCTAACATCAAATGTTTTAAACAAAAAGGTCAAGTGGATGAATAAAAAATTGAATGCCAAACTCTAGGTACAAAGTGTTTCAAACAAGTCTAATCTAAAGAAAATAAAAGTTTCCAAGTCTTTTAGAGAAGGCACAAAATCTAGGCTCAAAACAGGTATTGCTAGGTCTTTTGGAAAAGGCATAAAAGCTATACTTAAAACAAAACAAGGTAAGAGATTTAATCTAACAAATTTGAAACACTATGGCATAAAATAAGAATTTGGATTTAAGCATGAACTTGGTCAGTTGGTATAAGTCATGAAACAAGAGGCACCTATAAGATAGACCACTTTCCCAAATATAGACACAAACAATAGTTTTCAAATTGAATAAATAATTAACCTCCGAAAAGAGAAATATCGATGTCTAGGCCAAAATTATACAAGGCATAGGAATAAATCAATCAATGTTTGGATTTGAATTTGACAAAGTTGTTGAGGTCAACATACCCCCATTTTTGAAAAATAGGGACCCTTGGGATTATTTTGAACCTTAGTATTGAAAGCTTGATACTTTTCACTTTATTGGAATTTGAAGATAATCCATGCCTGATGAAACTGGCCCATTTATTCATGGTTTTGTTTTAACCTTGCCTAATGTTGCTAATAGTTGATCCTCATGTCCTAAGTTAATAGTTTCATGGATTTTCTTATGGATTATGCTTTTGATTTACATATTAACCATATTCAAAATTTTACTAATCATTAATTTATGGTAGATTGTAGTTGGATTCATGTAATAAAACCCTCCTTTAACAAACCCTAGCCTAGAATTTTGATTCAAATTTTGGTGGGAATAGATTCAATGGGAAGATTTTGAATCAACTTTGGACTTAAGCCTAATTTTTATGTTAAGTCTTGGTCATGTTTTTCAACATGACCAAACCTTAGCCTAAAAATCATGCTTAGTCCCCTTTTATTTCCCCCCTTCCATTATTTATGTTTATAACATGGTCTAATGTTTATGTTAGTAAGGTCCTTTATCTTAACATGGTCCTCTTTGTTATATGTTTAGCCTAAAGTCTTAACGCTAAGGCCCCATTCATATTTGTTAGCATAAACAAGACCTTAGTATTAAAGATTTAGCCTAAGTTCCTATTATTTACCCACATCCTAACTTAAGCACCTTACTTCTTTGTAGATCTAATGACTCTCACTTCATCATGAGGAAGTAATCTGATGGAGTGTAGGAATCCCAATGAAATTGAAGCTTTGATCCATCAAACCAATCCTATAAGATCACCAAGATCATGATCAACGGTCTATGATTCAGTGGGACCAATGATTGGATAGCATGAGATCATCCTCAAGTTTAAATGGATCCCATTTTACTATATAGGATTAAGACAACTAGATGCAAGTATCCAAATCAAGATTGATGATTCATGGCTACTCACATAGAAATGATCCAATGGAGTGAATGTGGTGCTAAAAATTCAAATCTTAGGAAACCTTGTGGAGTCACCACATGGCATTCCTACATTTTAGCTTGATAACAAAAGGTCTCACATATTAAAATGAACTAATGGCATGCATCTACTCAGATCTTGATCAACATTCTATGCTTCATTATAGAGATTTATTAGAGGGAGCATATCAAATCCAAGGCCTATGGACCAAAAGGGTTTCATGAGCTTATAATTGACATTCTTGTGACTATAATTTGATGTTCATGAGACCATCATTGATGTCTGTGAGACCATTAACTTTAAGCCCATCAAACTTAATGATCTACTAACTTAAATTTGACATTTTAATGACCATAATTTGATGTCTATGAGGTCATCATTAATGTCTATGAGACCATAAAATTTAAGCTAATCAATTATTTTACTTAGACATAAGGACATAATTCAAAATGTTGTTGAAAGCTTATGACTTGTGTTGCAAATCAAAAGGGACCCCTTGGAAGATGTTCAAACACTTAGGATCTTTGAACTTTAAATAATAAAATGATCTTGTGGTCTAAATACATTAAGTCATAGACTTAGTATTAGTCTATTTTCTAAGGTTCTAATTGTGTTTGTTTAAATGTAATAAACCATAGGCTAGAGACTTATAGTAAGTCTTATTTTAAAAGGTCCTTATGACATAAACCTTAGCCTAAAATATTTAGCCTAGGCCCATTTTATATGGATTCCAAAAACTTATGCTAAAATAATTTAGAATAAAATTTATTACATATTTATTAAACATGAAATAAACCTTAGCCTAAAGTATTTTAGCCTAAGTCCCTTCTTATGTCCTAACACTGATTAAAGTTCTCACCCTTTGTAGGATCAATGACTCTCACTTCATTGTGGGGATTAATCAGATGAAGTGAAAATACCTGATGAGTCTAAAACATTTGATACATTAGACCAATCATGGGTATCTATAGGAATTAAGATTGATGGTATGTGCTTGCTCACAAAGGGATGATTAGACAGAGTGTAGCTATTAGAGACTTTTCAACGAACCCCCAAATGCCCATAGGATTGACATGTGGAAAACACATGTTCACTACATAGACTATAGAGCCCTAAAGACCTAAAAAGGTTCTAAGTGTCACAATCATAAGGACCGACATAAAGTAGCCAATGACTTTCAAGCTCTATGATCAAGATCAATGATACACATTGATCCATAAACAAAGATCCAATGGCATGAATAAAAATTTGGATTGTCAAAAGACAATGGCTAATCCCTCAAGGAATTTATGAAAAATACCACAAAAGTTGTCAAATGGATGCCACATGGGCACCATGCAAGAACAAAAAAAAATTAAAGATTTTGTATGCTCAAAAAGGTAAAGGTATAAAGGCATGGGTCTCAATCAAATGCAAGACATGAATGATCCTAAGTCTAAATTGTCATCATCATTAAATCTTCAAAAAATCCCTAGCATCTAAAAAATCCCTAATTCAAACTTAGATTGATTACAATCAAACCAAAAGGAGTTCAATTATAATCTAATCAAGAATAAGTTGATTCAGAGATTACTTGCAATTCATTGGTAAGTAGTTTCAACTTCTACGATCATTGTAGCTCATAGACAACAACAAAGGGATGAGATAGAGTTATATTTCATCTCATATAATGAGGGAATAATCTTAAGGACATGGACCTAGATACTATAGCTTTGATGAATGGGAATCAGAACTGGTCTGATCTCTTTTGGACCATTGAGGAGATACAAGATCTTACTAGGGAGGAATAAAAGAATGCAACCATCCTATAGAGATACCATGACCTAGTCTCCATCTAGATGGATAGCCTCCACTATGCTAACATCAAGCCTAAGGTATTACACTATATTGATGTCCTTAATTCCTCTTTTTTAAGATTGTAAAATTGAGCATTATTTGATTGTTCATGAATGTAGTTTTAAGAAAACTTGATTTTAAGAGATATTATAAACTATGTAATCCATAGATATACTTTACAACCATTAAAAAGTAGACTGGAGAGCATAATTTAAACATAATCCTGGCCTCATGGTTGCTACTAGGAACTAAGTGATCTAAGACCCCACATGAAAAATCTAAATTGTCTAATTTAGGGAGGGAATTAGGATAATTATGACCTTGATGAATAGGTTATGCAGAGTCCCCTCCACCACACATATTTCCAAAGTCTAGGTGCCATATGTTTACTTCATGGTAGAGAAGGGACTCACTCCTCCATTGGGTGAGATGATTAATATCCATTTGAAGTCAGAATTCACAGCCATCAAAAAGAAAACTAGCAATCAATTTTACATGATGTTCTATCTACTTGATGCCCTTTTTACCTATAACCAAATCCCAAACATTAAGAGTAGGTCACCTGATGGAATACCCACTATCTCCCATCATTATTCTAAGTTTCACATATTCAAATATAGGCAAAACATGCAATTCATTTGTGATTGTGTTTATCAAGTCCTAATAGAAGTGATCTCAGGAATCCTCATGAGTAGAATCAGCCCCAGGGTTAAGAAATATGTGGAATTTATATGGGATATATGTTTCTACCTTAATTGCATAGTAATAAGAATAGAGGGGACTTTGACACATCCGTATAGGTTACCCATCTATGCGCCCAACAAGCTATTAGAACAAGAAGTGGCTTACCAACTTCTTCATGGTATAAATGGATTTTTCAAGGAGGAAAGGAGAGGCCCTCCCCATACCTTTCCTTTGACCATCAACATAACTATGTTATAAAATTAGGAACATGTAAATTTTAATTCTAGATATAGGGACTCATTCACCCTACAAAAAGATGATTTGGGGAAATGAGACGCTAATTGGATGGTCTCCAAACATTTAAAATCCAAGAACATAAAAAAACATATGAACATTAGCCTAGATTCCACGACCCATTCTAAATCAAGGCCTCTAGTTTCCCAGAGGTAATAGCTAAATTTAAAAGGGATAACATCAAGCATGAGCCTAGGTTAGCTAGGGGAGATGGAAAGACATTGAGTGAGATATGGAAAATGCCCCCCTATAGTATCACTTATTATCTGGACCCTCTTCTAAGCCCCCTCTAGAGCAACCACTACAATAAATTTAGGCACAAGTAGCACAAGGACCTGGTAAAGAGAATTTGGAAGAGAGACCTGGGGAGGGATCATCTTCAACTCTACCTGAAACACTAGAGTCTCTAGTAGAATACTTGGACATGATTACATTAAAACTTGATGAGATAGTGGAAGATGCACTTAAGGTGTTTATTGAGGTGTATGGGTCAGAGGATGAAGAGGAATAAAATGAGGAACCCCAATCCTAAACTAAGGAATCATAATAGGATGAAGGGAAGGAATTTAATTTAGACCTAGGTCCAATAACACCCCCATAAAAAAATAATGCTAAATTAACATTGGTCCTAGTTGGGAGAAAGAAGCCCAAGTTTACCTTCACCCACCCCATGAGTGAAGTCAACTTATTCAGTGATGAATACCCCATTCATGGGCCCATTATCCTTAAATGGTTCATTTATGGGAAGATGCCAAAGATTCCCACTTTATCTCATTCTTGGGCCTTAACCCAAATAATTCACATTGATGTCCATGATGAAATCAAGACACAGATATTGGCTTTGATGAAGGAAGAGGAAGAGAGAATAATAGTTGCCATATTAAGATCAAGTGGCACTCAAATAGATACTCTAGGAGCATTAAGTAGCACACAAGTGGAGAATTATAAGCCTCCAAAAATCATGGAGTAAGCAACAAGTGTATAATTCAATCCAGAAATAGTAGGATTGGAGTGGGTGAAAACCAAGAAGACCATGGTTGGAGGTGAGGAATTCACCTTTCAAAGAGTTGAGACATTTATAGGCTTAACCCCCATTGGAGGTTAGAAGCCTAGTGAGCATCCTATCCATGAGGAGGACATAGAAAGACTTGCTAATGCTCATTCACATGAAATCAAATCAGATATCAGGGACATGAAGTAGAAGATACATAGTCTAGAGAAAGAAAATGAGAACCTTGAGACACTGGCTATCTTATCAATCCTTGAGGAAATAATAAATATGTTTGAGGCATCCTTCTTTAACATGTTTGACTCCTTCAAGTCAATGAAGTTGAGGTAGGATGCATTGACCCAATAGAGTGAAAAAGCCAAAGGATTGGTGACTAGTAGCAAGATTCAGAGGACAAAATAAGGGATCTTATCAATATACTAATTAAGGGCAATATTCTTGGCTTTAAAACCATTAGCCTAGCCTATTTGAATGCAATATTGGGGATAGTCATTGATAAGATACAAAGTTTAAGTGCTTGGCCAAGGAGCTTAGATATCCTCCTAAGGGATGATGAAGAGCTAATAAAAAGAATTAAGCAACTCCTTGGCACCATGTTAGCCAACCCTACAAATTTCATCACCTTAGAGATCATTGATGATGATGATGAGTATAAACACAAATATACTTTGGTGATGCAAGAAGTAAGGAATAAAATTTAAATCCAATCTAGAAGTGATAACAATAGAATCATGGGCATGATATTCATTTCTGAGTGTTGGAACACAACTAGATATTGAGAGGGGGTGATGAATAAATATATCAATTAAAAATAGTTCTTTAAATACTTTTAATGTAGATTAAAATATATATGCATATCAAATCAAATATGTAAGGATTATACACACACACCTACTCATGACACTAGATTTATACATGGAAAGCCCAAAGGGAAAAACCATGGTGAGAATAGCTGCTAAAAACTACTATTATAATCCAGCCTCACAGTTGAAAGTCTCACTGGCAAAACCTCACTGGTTACAAATTTAAGGGCACTAAGCCTAAGGAGACACCAATACCCTAGTTTAAGAGCACCAACTCTAAGGAAGCACCAAATCCTTAATTGAGCACTAACTTAGCTTAACCTCACTGGTTACAATGTTTAAAGGTACCAACCCTAAGAAGACACCAATCCCCTAACTGAGCACCAACTCAACTTGTCTGATGGCACCAACCAATTAGATCTATGGGGCTACAATTCTAGTATAAAAAATAGATTCATAAATGAATCTAGATCTCTTTTATTTTTTATAGGTCTAATCTACAACTGATCATACTCTATACATTCTCTTTGTGTGGCTTTCTTCCTCTCTACCCTCTCTCTATGTCTAGATATATCTATTTGACACACTTCATCTCTCTTTATAACCTCTTCTTTTCCTCTCTACCCTCTAGTTTTATGTATATATATTTTCTATTTGACATAATTTAAATAGCTCCTATGGTGATAAAAACAAACTCTGATAGTATTGCAGATGTCATATATATAATCATTTGATCTAGGGTTTGCTTCTTCTTTGTGTTCACATCTAGACTGTAACATATCATGCCAATTTTGGACTCTAGTTCATTATGACTTAGATTGTAATTTTCTCACATCTCGATTTATGCATCATGCCATAATTACAGGTCTCTTTACTATCTATAACATCTATTAGACTCAAGTTTTAATGTGTAGGTTCTTTAATGTAGATTTGATCAGTTGGATTGATGAATCTCATTGCCTGTGTTGAGATATAGAGCTTATATATACATTCTTGCATGTTCTTGCAACTAACCATTTATCTAGACATGACTTTAAATGTTATTCATTGATCTTACATTTGGCATCATGATCTGATGATCTCTATTAAATTATCTCATCTTTAAAATGTGTCCATTTGATCAATCTTTGATAGGCTCATGCTATCTAATCTTTGTATGCTTCTAAACTTTAGCTTTTTCATATTTAAAACATGCCCATCGATCCTCCTAATTGGAGGTTCTACATGTAATTTAATATCCAAAAATGCACATTCTTTATCTCTATCATGATGTTAAAAATCAATCTCTTTATCCCATCTCGATTCTTCCTATATCTTTGGATCACTTTCATTCTGTTGATCTTCTCAAACACACTTGGTTTTTAACTCACCATTATGTTGATAAACATCGATCACTTTATTCTATCTGAGGCCACTAGATCAGTTGGATCTTTATCATCCAAGATTTCACATGCTATTGGATCTTTGAACTTGCACAAACTATACCTTGACTTGGTCTTTAAAATTTGACACTTTGATCTCATCTTTTTATCTTTCTGCATTTTTGGATTGCTTTTTCTCTGTCGATTTTCTTAGACTTGTTCAATATTTAACTTGTCACTACGTTGATAAACCTTGAGCACTTTATATCATTTGAGTCCATTCACTCTATTGGATCTAATTGATCACTTACACACCATCAAATCTTTTGACAAACTTGATCATTAACTCTAACAAGCTTACACTCATTGGGTCTATGTCTGACAAGCTCCATGAATTTGACACTTGTCACTTACGTGCTCACTCAAAGATCCTTTTGACAATTTGACTTTATCACACTTCATTAGATCTCCACTATTTGATTAATTTCTAGCGTTTGATCAAGCAGAGACATAATATAAAGTCTAAGACTTAGGAAATATTAAATCCTTTGATCATTGTTCAAGCTGATAATTACTAGGTTGAGAGGTCAGTTTCATAATGATGACAAAGGCTTAAATTATAAATTAAGCCATTAGGTTTGGATATAGCTAGCCACCATCAAAATAAAAACTGCCTATTGACACCATTACTTAAACCCTTAGGGTTTTAGTAAGAAACCATATCCATTTCAAGATCAAAGATAATTCAATTTTGAGCTCATTCATTCTCAATTGAACCTACAGTCCATATATTCAAGATGATCATGAAAGACCCATAACAAATCTTCTATCTATTTCCTTTACAAATGTCCATAAATTATCTTTGGAAAAGCATGATAACTTTACATGACCTTTGTGTAAATTTGAATAAGTATGGAAACTTAGTGGATTTTGTCCAAGTAGCCAACTTTGCATACCCATATCTTCAACTGTGCTTCATCGCATGTCTTCAAATATGACACATAAATACTAGGGACTAATGTGATCACAACCATGTGATCAGATCCCCCATACTCATTCACATGTGGTAATGGTGATGTCAACAAAATTCCTTCTCATATTTTATGTCATAGACCTAAAATATCTAGATGATCAATGTGAAGAACCGAATGAATTCCAATCATGCACACAAGCATTCCAATCATTCTTGACCTTTGATAGGATCATTTGCATATCCTCTAATCACCATATATAATCCTAAACATCAATGACATGCTCATAATGTCCCTTTTGACATCAATGACAATCATATTTTCATCAATCTCCCTCTTGTCATTGATGAAAAACTAAATGCTTTGATCTTCTACTATTCAAATCCTTCTCTAGCATTGCTTGTATTGGATTTTGATAAATATGAATTGAAGCTATTAATACCAAACTTGATCCCTCTTAGGGATTGATACTTTTAACTAATACTCAACTTGGATACTTTCTCTACTTCTTCTTTGACATTTGCACTTTTTGCTCCAAACTTTTGCATAGAGCATCTCTTCTTCTCTTATAGAGAGCATTTGCACTTTTTCTCCCCCTTTGACATCAATGGAAAAGGGACTCTTCCTAATTGTTTGTCCAAATGTTTCTCCCCTTTATTATATAAATGAGTTTTTCCAAGAATTTGTAACCATCAACTCATTATAAATTTGTAAAAGTATGAATACTTGAGTTGCCTTTTCTCTTCTTCTTCTAGGGATTAATAAATATTTTATGATCCTCACCTTGGACTTATGCTCTATCACTAGTATCTAGTGATGTGATGTAGGAGATTCCATATTAGCTTACTAGCATTCTATCTCAATCTCTTATTATATTTTGATCCTAGTACCTCACCAATTGCATATCTTCTACTCTAAGCCTTTTTGATCTTGATAGACTAAACAATCTAGTTCCCCCTTACTCCATGCTCCATGTTTGCATCAAGGGCCTATCTATCACTCACCATAGCTTAATTTAACATATGTATATTATCATTTTACACATGTTCTCTGATTTTGGTGACCCAACTCATTATACAACACAAGATACACCATGTCAAGGGTTTCTTGCATTAGAACCCTTATACCAACTAAACCTATGGACATATATATGAGATGTACTCCAATCTCACTATGTCACATTAAAGCACTCATTTTTTCCCTACATAAATTGCATACACAACACTTGACTTGATTTTATCAAGTAATTATCACAACCTATTTGAGTTTTTATTTGTAGAAAACATCACTTGCTTCTCCACTGAAAGGGGTCTCTTATGAAGCATAGATAGAGACACCTTAATTCACAATGTCTTAGAACAATGTGAAACTAGGATTTGCCCATAACTCTTCATATTCTTTCTCTTCCTTGGTCATATTATGTTTTCTATTCTTCTTCTTTTCCTTAGGCTTAATAGAAGTAACATGCTCATCCACTACAATGTTCTCTTTTTCTTCTATGATTGGATTGACAATACATAGAGACAACATGTGGCACACCTTTTCATCTAATGAATCTTCTTTATAGCTCATAATCTCATCGTTAGGTATAGAATATTGATATTCTATGATTGATACTTGCTTTATAGCAGTAGGATGTTCACTTGAATCTATACATACCTTAGAAATATCCTTGGTTAACACCTTGGACTTCTCCTTGAGCTCTGTCTTCTCATTATCAACATGTGCAGAAATTGAGAGCTTTTGACATTTTCCAAGCTCTATATTATTCTTCATCATGGCTTGATCTTTCACTTTCCATACATGCTTGGGTTACTTACATGTATTGTTGGACTTACTTTTCTATTTTTAGAGACTTGTGAAGCTTTATTTACATTGAAAGGCATGCTTTTCTTCACACATTGGTATTTCAAAGCTTGTTCTACATTGTTTAGCTATGTGACCAAAATTATTACAATTATATCACATTACATTTGTATCTACCAAGGGTGAAAATGAATTTTTGATTATAAAATTGGTTCTCCTTGTAGGTATAACTCTACATTTACTAGCCTTATGATTAAACTGATTACAACTATAACAATAACCACATAAAGATGAGGAATACTTGGTCATAGATTTTCTTTGTACAGGATGGGGATTTATTCTCAACTCTTGCTTCTTAAAGTTTCTTACCCTTGTTTAACCATCTGCATCAGTTACCTTTATCTTTTGCATCTTTCTTGAGTTTGCAAAAATGGACTCATTATTCTTTTTCCTTTCCTCAAGCTTCTTTTTAGCTTTAGCCTTCTTCACATCAACATTTCTTGTGTTTTTCTTTGTATCCTTGCAAGATTTCTCTTTCTTTTCTCTTAATCCTTCTACTTTAAAATTATCATATAACTTAGCAGATGTACTGGTTATGGGACTTTTTCCCTTTTCATAACTTATAATATATTTTCCTTTTGATGGATTTTAAGAGCTGATCAATTCATCAAGAATGTCTAATCCTCCTTTTAGCTTTAGACCTTTATCTATTTGGTCTTTATATTTTTCAAGTTCTTTTCTCAAAGCCACTATCTCTACTTCTAACCTCATACACTCAACAAATTTTAACTGCAGTTTAATTTTGACTACATATTCTATTCTTGTGTCCTCTTCAACTTATGTATTTAGGCTTATCACCATCTGATCAGATTCTTCAAGACTTTTGGATAGTTTTTCAATTTCTTGTTTCCAACCTTTTTCTATCTTAAGTTCTATTTTCTTAGCTTATCATTCTCATCTAGATCATAGATGAGTTCACACTCAATGTCTACTTCTCCTTCTTCTTCATCAGATTCTTCAACTTCTTCTTGATCTAGATCTACAAAATTTGATTCTAATGTGATGAACAAGGATTATTTCCCTCAGCCACAAAGGCACAATCATGGTCATCATCTGAGCTATCACTATCATCCAATGAGTCACTATCTTCTCTTATATACAAGATTTTCTTATTTTTAAAGAAGTTCTTATTTTTAGAATAATGGGACTTCATCCTTGTACCATCCTCTTCTTGCTTAGAGTTATTTTTTTTCTCATAAGGGCATTTAAAATCAAAATGCTCTACCTTACCATAGTTAAAGCATTTAAAGGGTAAATTACCTTGGTACTTTTTAGAACCTCTTTTCAATCTTCTGACAAAGTTGGCTTCTTCTTCATCATTTTCCTTAGATCTAGATGTAGATGCTTTTGCTTTTGCTTTCCTAGATGATTTGAATGTAGCTTCTCTCTTAGGAGTATCTGCTTCTCCCATTATCATCTCATAAGTAGTGAAGGTTCCATGCAACTCATTTACAGTGAGCTTATCTAGATCTCTTACTTCCTCTATTGCAGATATTTTAGAATCATACCTTAATGGAAAAGATCTTATGACCTTTTTATCAATGATTGATTCTTTTATTTCTTCTCTAAGGCCTTTGATTGCATTGACTATTTCATTTACCTTGAGAAGGTAGTCTGCAATATTTTCTTATTTAGTCATTTTAAGACTCTCAAACATTCCTCTATATGTTTGTAGCTTGGCCTGCTTTACCTTGTCATCACCTTCATAAATATTCTTTAACTTGTTCTAGATATCTTGTGTATTTTGACAATCAATAGAGAATAGCATTCTTTGCCTTGACATTGATCTCATATGCCTTCTTTGAAGCTTGATCATTAGGAGTTGTAGTAAGGGTTATATATCTATTTACTACAGACATCCATACATCAAAAATTAATGAAGATAAGTATGCTTTCATTTTTATGCTCCAAAATGCATAGTTAGATCCATCAAATAGAGGTGCTTTGTTTGATGAAGATCCTTCTTGACTAGCCATTGTGTTCACTATTCCACTATCTATGTAAGTTGATTTAGCTTATTTTAAGAAACCCTAGGATTTGACACCAATTATTGGAACACAACTAGATACTAAGAGGGTGGGGGTGAATCAGCATATCTATTAAAACTAGTTATTTAAATAATTTCAATGTAGATTAAAAGATATATGCAAATCAAATCAAATATGAAAATATCATACACACACACATACTCATGAAACCAAATTTATATGGAGAAAACCCAAAGGGAAAAACCATAGTAAGAATAGTATCTAGAAACTACTATTCTAATCCAATCTCATTGGCAAAACTTCACTGGTTACACATTTAAGGGCACTTACCCTAAGGAGACACCCATCCCCTAGTTTAACAAAACCAACTCTAAGGAACCATCAACTCCCTAACTGAGCACCAACTCAGCTTAACCTCACTAGTTACAATGTTTAAGGGCACCAACCCTAAAGAGACACTAATCCCCTAACTGAGCACCAAATTAACTTATCTGATGGCACTAACTAATCAGATCTATGGAGATACAAATCCAATATACAAAATAGATTCTTAAATGAATCCATATCACTATTATTTGTTACAGGTCTAATCTATAACTAATCATACTTTGCACATTCTCTTTGTGTAACTTTATTCCTCTCTACCCTTCTCTCTCTTTTAATTTAGATATATCTATTTGACACACTTCATCTCTCTCTGTAGCCTTTTATTTTCCTCTTTGCCCTCTAGTTTTGTATCTATATATTTTTGTTTGACATAATTCAAATAGATCTATTAGTGGCAATGACAACCTCTGATAGTATCCTAGATGTAGTATATTTAAACATTAAATCTAGGGGTTATCTCTTCTTTATGATCACACTCAGATTGTAACACATCACACTAATTTTGGAATCTAGTTCATTATGACTTAAACTATAATTTTTTCTCATATCAATTCCATGCATCACACCATAATTGTAGGTTTCTTTACTATTTATAACATCTATTAGACTCAAGTTTTGATGCATAGGCTCTTTAATGTAGATTTGATCAGTTAGATCAATCAATCTCATTATCAATTTCAAGATATAAAGCTTATATACAAGTTCCTACATGTTCCTATATCTAACCATTTAACTAGACATAACTTTAAATTTCAATCATTGATCTTGCCTTTGACACCATGATCTGATGGTTTAGCATTAAATTGGCTTAACTTTAAAATGCATCCATTAGATCAAAATATAACAAGATCATGCTAACTATCTAATCTTTGTATGCTTCTAAACTTTAGCTTTATCATCTTTAAAATGAGCCCATTGATATTCCTAATCTGAGCTTTCACGTGCCATTATATCTCCAAAGATGCACATTCTTTATCTCTTTGAGACATTAAACCCATCTCATTGCTTTCTATATCTTTGGATCACTTTCTTTCCATTTATCTTCTTAAACATGCTTGGTTTTTAACTCACCACAATGTTGATAAACATCGATCACTTTATTCCATCTCAGTCTACTCACTCCATTGGATCTTTCTCATCCAAGCTTGCACGTGCCATTATATCTTTGAACTTTCATGAATTATACCTTAACTTGGTCATTAATGCTACTTCTTTCATCTTTGGATCACTTTCACTCCATTGATATTCTTAGACTTACTTGGTCTTTAAATTACCACTGTGTCGATAAACCTCAAACACTTTATAAAATTTGAGTCCATTCACTCCATCGGATCTCTTTTACATGATCACCTTTGTAGTATCAGATCTTTGGACAAACTTGGTCATTAAATCTGACAAGCTTATGCTCATTGGGTATCTATCTAATAAGCTCTATGAATGTGGTACTTGTCACTTATATGCTCACTTGAAGCTCCTTTTCAAAATTTGACTTTATCATGATTCATTGGATCTCCACTATTTGATTAAGTGCTAACCATTGATCAAATAGGGACAATATAAAGTCTAAGACTTAGGAAATATTAAGTCTTTTGATCATTGCTCGAGCTGATAATTACTAGGTAAAGGGGTTAGTTTCATAATGATGACAAAGGCTTAAGTTATAACTTAAGCCACCAAATCTTGACTATAGATAGTAACCATCAAAATAAAAAGTACCTATTGACATCATGAACTAAACCCTTAGGGTTTTACTAAGAAACCCTATCCAGTCTAAAAGCAAAGATAATTCAATTTTGAGCTCATTCCTTCTCAATTGAACCTATAGTCTATATATTCAAGATGCTCATGAAAAACCCATAATATATCTTCTACCTATTTCCTTTGAAAATGTCCATAAATGATCTTTTTAAAAGTGTGACATCTTTTCATGACCTTTGTGCAAATTTGACTATGGAAACTTAGTAGATTTTGTCCAAGTAGCCAACTTTGCATGCCCATATCTTCAATTGTGATTCATCGCATGTCTTCAAATCAGGTGCATAACTACTAAGGACTAATGTGATCATAACCATGTGAACAAATCCCCCATACTTATTCACATGTGGTAATGGTGATGTCATCAAAATGCCTTCTCATCTTTTCTATCATAGACCCAAAATATCTAGATGATCAATGTGAAGAACAAAATGAATTCCAATCATGTACACAAGCATTCCAATCATTCTTGACCTCTGATAGAATTCTTTGCATATCCTCTTATCACCATATACAATGTTAAACATTAGTGACATGCTCATAATGTCTCTTTTCACATCAATGATAATCATATTTTTGACACTGAGGAGAAGATTGCTGAAGCAAAGAACATCAAGGAGGCCATGACAAGAAATGATAGGGACTTTGATGACTTAGCTGATCAAGAAGATGTCTATCTCTTAAATCTAATTTTTTATTTAGATATTGTTAGTGAGCAACATCAAAGAGATATGGAGATTATCCAAGAGCAACAAGGAATCCCTTTAGCTCAGAGCCCACCAGTTAATTGATATTCTATTTTATGTAAAGCATTGTAATATTTGAAAGTGGACTATTATTTTGTAAAGGCATATGCTAGGTTTTTAGCATATATGCCTATAGGTCAGTATATTCTAGAAAGAGAAGTGTATTCTATAATTGAGATTAATGACAACTTTCCTTATCTTTATACATGTGTAATCTTATGAGTAACTGATACACTACCTTAGTTTTCTATAAAATGTAGTATTACCATTTTGTAAATGGAAAGAGTTTTTAGAAAAAAATGGTGTACTTATGAGTAATTAATATAAGAAAGGAATTTTGAAAAGTTTGTCAAGTTTGTTTGTATCAATTGTTACATGGTTTCTCTCTCAATTGCTTGTTTTAGGTTTTGAATTTGAATGGTTTTATGAATTCTAAATGTGCATCTTTGATACACAGTTTCTAATATTTGTTAAAGATAGATTATTTTAATGTTTTTAGACTGTCTTATTTTATTTGCTCTATATTATGATGTGCAAATGTTATTTGAATGTAGCAGTAAACCTTTAAAGCAAAGTTAGTTCATACTTGTATTCTTTTATGTTTTCCTCAAATATTTGCCTAGTATATAGTATGATTTGAGCATTTACTAATTTAAATTATATATTGGTTAAATGCATGTTTAGTTGGAATTAAAACCTTTTCATGGTGTTTAAGGCAAATATCAACAATCGCATACTTTCTTTCTACCCTATCATTCCTTTTGCTTCTTTGTTTGATCAAATCACTTTAGTTTATATCTCATTGTAAATATTCACCTATATTAGGATTTAGTGTAGAAATCTGGTCATAATTTACTAATATTAGCATAGATGCTTAAAAATTAAAAAAGATTAAAGACTGAGGTGGCTCCCAACCACCAATCAATATAAATTTATGGAACAGTTTAATTTTCTCTATCTCTATTTCACCGCAACTAACTAGATTACCAAAAACTTGCCACTCATGCTATGAATTCTTAGAATTCTAAAATTAGAAGTGTTATTTAAACATTAAGAACACTTGTGATACACATAGAGGCATCAATAGTATAAGCCTCTACTAGCGCTAGAAGAAGGGCCATTAATTTGATGAATCTTTGATAGTCTTAGTTTGTTTTGACCAAAGGTTGGTGTTATCTTTCACTTTTACGTAATTATTAGCTCAAAAGCATAAAGATCACTGATATTTGTGATCTTTGAACCATATTTGTGCTTCTTCTAGACAAAGATAAAATATTGATAAGGTTAGATGCTTAATTTTGGTAAAGATAGCTTGAAATATGAGGATCTATATTATTTGAGGTTAGAATAGTTTGTTTTGATCAAAGATTGATATATTTTTCATAAATATGGGTTCATATGGGCTTAGAATTATAAAATTAACCATATTTATGTAATTGGACACATATTTTAGCTAACTTAGTTAAAATTTTATGCCTTTTGTTATTCTTTACAAATATCTTTGTAAAATTAGCTTAATGTGCAAATATGAGTCATGTTCTTTATAGAGGCTAGTTTGACACATTGTATTTCAAATAGGGTCTAAAGTTCTAAATATAAAACTATTAAGAATTATAACTAGATTACACTCTGAGATAAGAGATCCTCTATTTAAGTTGGTGTTAGGTTGTGGAGCTAAAAGCTTCACTGATGCAAACATGGAGGAGGTTGCTGAGTTGCAGAGCAATCAACATCGGTCTGATCAACCGACGTTGATCATATCCAGTGAGTAGAGCAACCAACATCGGTCAAATATTAGCTGATGTCAGTCATCTCTAGCTAGAAAGGGACCAACATTGATTGCCTGTGCAGTTATGAACTGCTAGTTCACGAATAGTTTGTTAACGAACTGATTGTTTGCATGTTAAAGGCTAATTTTAGTCTTGAGCTACAGATCTAATTATTGTAATTAGATGTCTAATTATTGTTTGCATGGGATCTATATAATAGACCCATGGGTTGTATTATAAAGCATGCTAGTTTGAGAGAGCTTGGTTAGCTCCTTCAGTGTGAAGAGAGCAAGGTGTGCTCCTCCTAGTTCCACAGGGGTGCCGAGTGTGTATGATTAAGTAGATCTGTGGGATAGCAAGATTTGGTAGAAGATCCATTGGGGTACTAGTTTGGAGAATCATAAGGACTTGGTGAGGCAAGGACAAGGGTTCTTCAGGGTGTAGAGAGATCTACATGGTAAGTAAGATCGATTTGATTTGTAGGTTATTGCAAGTTCATGGGAGATCTACTTGGAGTGTGTTGTGTACTCGGTTGAGTATGTGTCGATGTACTGGTAGTATTGTTACTGACTGGTTAGAGGTGAACAACAACTCTATGTTTGAGTTGATTGTTGGGATCATAATAAAGAGAGTGAGCTCTTGAAGAGATTTACTGTTTAAGCCCTAGAGGAGTGTAAGGAAGAAGATTGTGGCATCTTCTTTGTTGTATTTCCTTCTGGAAGAGTATTAATATAATTGGGTATTGTCTCTCATATTCTGTGTTATTTCTGGTTTCTAGTTACTTATTGCTTCTGGTTAATTTTGCATTTAGTTGCTTATACAAAGGTGATCAATTGTGCTCCTAGATCCTATCAAAGTGGTATCAGAGCTAAGGTTGTAGGGAGCAAGTTTGTGTTTGATTATAGGTCACTCTCAGGAGTTTTTGATTGAGTGGGAGTATAACAATGGTAGAAGAAAGTAAGCTAAGAATGGAGGAATTCAAAGGCATGAATGATCAATTACAAAGTTATGGAAAGAAAGAACAGGAAAAGAAAGATTGCTGGTTGGTAGAAGATCAACATGAAAGAGCATGTGTTGCAGGTATTATTGCACTGGTTGTTCTAGTATGTTCCTTGGATAAAGTAGAATCTTGGTTTATAGATTCTATTGCCTCTTTCCATGCAGCCCCAAATAGATTATTTTTCCATGTTAAGGTCCATGGAGACTTTGGAAAAATTTATTTAGGGGTTGGTGAGCCTTGTCAAAGTATTGGCAAAGGGGAAGTGTGGCTAAAATTGTAGACGACCAACACATGGGTGTTGAAGGATGTCATGCAGGTCCTAGTTCTAAAGATTAGGCTAATTTCTTCAAAAAAGTTGGGTGATGAGAGATGCACAGAAACTCTCACAGCAGATGCACTTGAATTATTAGGTGGTAATAAAGTAGGTATCCTTTATCTATCTACTTATATTACTGATTCTTATTCTATTGCGAAGACGTGGCTTTGTAGGCTTGGTCACATGAGCAAGAAGGAGATGCATGTTCTTAAAAGGAAGTCAGATGTGTTTGACAAACCTAAGAATTGGAAAGCCTTGGTGTTCTTGGAGGAGATGATGGACAGAGATCAGTGGAGAAGGCTGAATAACTCTGAGTAGGGTAGTTTGGATAGGGTTTTGATTCAAAGTGAGCTCGTGGGTAAAAAGTCATCACTCATAAGAAAACACATGTACTGACATCGTTCATGGGTAACTGACATCGAACAGGTAGGCACTGACATCGGTCATGTGTAGACAGGCAAAGTTAGTGGTGTCAAGCAGGTGGAGACTGACATCAGTATGAAAATTGGCATCGATGACCAGGTGGACACTGATGCCAGTCAGGGAACCAGCATCGGTAATAAGGTCAGTCACATAGAATCGACGTTGGTCAGATGTAGACTAGGTAGTGACCGACATCGGTCACTGGAATGGATTTTGGGTGGATAACAAGCTGTCAAGGAGTCTCAAACACCCATGTGGAGGACTAAAAGTGTAAGTAAGCCTCAAATTCATTATTCCCCTTCTTTACACTACTTGTTGCTCACTGATGGTTAAGAACCAGGAAGTTTTAAAGAAGCAGAGCAAGTAGGATCCAGGAAATAGTGGGAGTGTAACATAAATTCTTTAGAAGAGAACCAAATGATAGATTTGGTAGAGTTGCTAGCCGAGTTAAAGAAGAGAGAGAATGGACACGTGAGATGGAAGGCTAGGTTATATGGTCTTGAGGAAGCTGCAGGACAATGGTATAGGTTTGACAGGTGTATGACAAAGCATGGCTTAGTCAATGTCATTGTAACCATTATGTTTACTTTACCAAGTTGGATGATGATTGCAACATTATCCTGTTATTATATGTAGTGTGTATGCTTGTTGCAGGGTCACACATGTAGGGTTTTGCTAAGCTAAAGGTAAAGTTAGTTCAGTGGTATGTCATGAAGAATTTGGGAGAAATAAAATTCTCTGGCATGAGGAATCCTAGAGATAGGGAAGATCACAAGTTGATGTTGTCACAGGATGATTGTGTGAAGGTAGTGCAGGATGCAAAACGGCAAGCGCACCTATGGATGGACAGTTCACAGAACAGGGTCCCCAATCACATGATGAGGTTGAGTACATGTGTACTCCCTGATATTTCCCCAACAGTGGGAGTTGTTAGCAGGTTTGTGGCCAATTCGAGAAGGAAGCACTGGAAAGTGGTTCAGTGGATTCTCAGGTATCTAAGAGGGACCAACAGTAGGTTAACATGCTATGCAGGGTTAGGCACTTCGGATATGGTAGGTTATTTGGATGACAGGTGTTGCACCACAGGATGTGTGGTGGTTGGTCTTCAAGATTGAGCTTGAAGAGGAATACAAGCCAAGAAACAAATTAGATGATGTACAGGTATAGGTATAGTGTAGCTATTTATCTCCAAGTAGGAGATTGTTAGGTTGTGGAGCTAAAAGCTTCACTGATGCAAACATGGAGGAGGTTACTGAGTTGTAGAGCAATTGACGTCAGTCTGATCAACTGACATCGATCATATCTAGTGAGCAGAGCAACTAACATTAGTCAGGTATCGGCCGATGTCGGTCGCCTGTGCGGTTTCAAACTGCTAGTTCACGAACAGTTTGTTAACAAACTAGTTGTTTGCATGTTAAAAGCTAATTTTAGTCTTGAGCTGTGGATTTAATTATTGTAATTAGATGTCTAATTATTGTTTTCATGGGATCTATATAATAGACTCATGGGCTGTATTGTAAAGCATGCTAGTTTGAGAGAGCTTGGTTAGCTCCTTCAGTGTGAAGAGATCAAGGTGTGCTTCTCCTAGTTCCACAGGGGTGCCGAGTGTGTATCATTAGGTAAATCTATGGGATAATAAGATCTGGTAGAAGATCCATCAGGGTACTAGTTTGGAGAATCATAAGGACTTGGTAAGGCAAGGACAAGGGTTCTTCAGGGTATAGAGAGATCTACATGGTAAGTAAGATCAGTTTGATTTGCAAGTTGTTGCAAGTTCATGAGAGATCTACTTGGAGTGCATTGTGTACTTGATTGAGCATGTGTGTATACTCGGTGTACTAGCAGTATTGTTACTGACAGGTTGGAGGTGAACAACAAATTTGTGTTTGAGTTGATTGTTGTGACCATAATTGAGAGAGTGAGCTCTTGAAGAGATTTACTATTTAAGCCTTAGAGGAGTGTAAGGAAGAAGACTGTGGCATCTTCTTTGTTGTATTTCCTTTTGAAAGAGTATTAATACAATTGGGTATTGTCTCTCATATTTTTTGTTGTTTCTAGTTTCTAGTTACTTATTGCTTCTGGTCAATTCCGCATTTAGTTGCTTATACAAAGGTGATCAATTGTGCTCCTAGATCCTATCAGTTGGAAGTCCATAGGAGAACTAAATGAGACAAAGGTAGACATAGATGTTCAAAGTCTTTGCCAACTTTACCATTCCAAGGTACTCTTGCATTCAAAATTCATCAAGGTATGGTTTGGTTTGGAATTTCTCCTATCAATGTAAAAGGTGCAATTCTTTACCTCCCTCACAGTCCTAAAAAGTATTTTCCAACTTGTAGTCCTAGTGGTATTGTGACAACAGAAGAAAATGTTAAATCATTTAAGGCTACATTGAGATTGCTAAATGTAGTTCATGATTATGTAGCATGTAGGTTGTTCCATTTTACATTCAAATATTATGCATATTAGTGGTTCCTAAATCTGATTGAAAATTGCATTACCACTTGAGATGAGTTTAATAACATCTTCATTAACTAGTTTGGCAAAATAATCAACCCCTATGTCTTGTACCATCAGTTTACCACCTTGAAAAAAGATGCCAATGAACCTATAAGAGCGTTCAATGCTAGGTTCCAAAAGATGTACAAAAGAACCATTAACCCTTATAAACTTGATCAAGCCTTATCCTTGTAAATCTATAAATATGATCTTGATCCCATGACCTTTGTATTCATAAAGAGAGTTGTGGGTCCAATGAACACATTAGCTTTAGCTTATGCTGAGGTTGTGATCATTAATGATCAGATGCAATGTCAATGGTAGTTGTCCTACTCTATTCCCAATGTCAACCCATATATGCCTACCTTGAATGTATTTCTTAGTAATAACTAAAATGTGCCAACTTTCAATTAGCTCCTAAATATGAACCAATTGCCTCTAAGACATGTTGCTCTTAACCAAAATTTGGAGTTCTTGAACCACTTTGATAATAGTGGATTTAATGCAACTGATCAAAGGGCCTTAGTACCATCCACTAGTACCAATAACAACCAAGTTCATAATTTAAAATCCCCTAAAAATGAGAATGAGTCCATTCTAAAAATGGTCTAAAAATTGAGCACTAACTTCCTTCAGCTACAAAAATAAGTTGGTAATATTGGAGAAACTTTTGGTAGGAACTTCTCTTTTCAAATATTCAATAAACCCAATAATAGGTTTAATAATGATGTTTCCATAATAATAATAATGAACCATCTTCTAAAAAGAATACTATGGATATTAATCTTATTGATATTGATTTACTTGATTATTATAGGGTCCATTGTTAGAAATATTGTCATTGATGTCAAAGGTATAGTATTATTGGTGATAAAGGCCCCATGGCATTTAATATTGTTTATCTTGGCTAATGTGAGTTAATATTTATTTAATATTAACGAATATATTTTTGGTTGCATATGAGAAAAAATAAGGGCCCATGGATAAGTTGAAGAGCCATGGGGTAAAGACAAAAGAAGGATGGGACGCATTTTCCCATGAAGAGTCATCTTGGGGAATACCAAGTCACTAAGTGAAGACAAAAGAGTAAGGGCACAATTTCTCATGAAGGGACACTTTAAGGAATATGAAAAGTCACAAAAGATAAGGACAAAAGTGAGAAGGACATTTTTTGTCATGAAGGGTCACCACATGACTTTTCAAAGGCTTGAATATGAAGGGTCATCCAAGATTGGCACCGTTTTCCATGAGGATTGAAGGGTCACAAAGGGGGAAGGCCAAAGGTCATTTGGAAAGCTATAAATAAAGGCTTGAGAAGCCATTTGTAATATTGAAGTGTGAGGTTGATTTGATATTGTATTATCTAGCTTAGAAGAGTAATTGTGAGAGTTGAATATGATTTGTATTTGTTATATCTAGCTTAGAAGAGCAAAGATGAGAGAGAGGAAAGAGATGTTGTATTGAACTATCATTTGTTGATATAACAACATTGAGAGATAGGTGTGTGGTATACACAAAGTGGTTGGTGCTCATGTGGGTTGGTGCTCACAAATAATAGCTGGGTTAGTGCTCGACAAAGGGGTATGGTGCTCCTGTGGGTTGGTGCTAATGAATACTAGCTGTGGTGGTGCTCGACAAAGGGGTATGGTGCTCCTGTAAGTTTGGTTTGTGAATATTGTTTGGGTTTGTGATCATTCATATACTTGAGATTGTTCTCCATGGTTTTTCCCACATTGGGTTTCCACGTTATATCTGGTGTCTCTCACTTTCTTGTGTGATGTTTATTATTTGAGTTTTATTGCATATCTTAAACTGTTTGATTAAGGAAAAGTTTTATAAGATATATAATATACTGATTCACCCCCCTCTCTCAGTATATTTTGTGCTTAACAATTGGTATCAGAGTAGGTTCTTTTTTGAGAAGTTTTACAGCTTGAAGGTAGATCAGGAAAGCACAAGATGGCCATACATAAATGTGCCTTTGCAAGTAAAAGAATAGTTGATCAAGAAGACGAAGAGGATGAAGCCGAAGTGAATATGGAAGGAGAACTCATGTGTGCCTTAGAAGAGTTGAAAATTGTTGAAAATAAAAATCAAAGATTAAAGCATCAAATTAAGAAAAATGAAAAGGAGTCAAAGGAGATAATTGAAGATCTGACGGCACAATTGGAAATATCAAGAAAATAATGTGAAAGGTATGTTACTGAAATTGCCTCTTTAAAAGAAGAGATTGAGAAAGTAGTCAATATTAAAATAGTCAATGATTCAAAATTTGAGAATAGCACTAATATGCTGAATAAGATATTAGAAATCCAAAAGGCAATATCAAATAAGATACGTATCGATTTTGAAAAGAAGAAGAGCTATGTTGAAGCTCTTACAAATAAAGAAACAATAAGGGAAGGAATGAATAATATAGAGGACAAAGAAGGTTGGAAGGAATAGAGCTATAAAAGGCAATCAGGTCAGAGATTCACAAACAAGTCTTATTTTTATGGTTAATGTTTTTATTGTAATGGATATGGTCATAAGAATTTAGAATGTAGAAAAAGAGCTAACAATCTCAAAAATAAGTAAAAAGAAGGTCATGTAGAGTCAAGTAGAAGCTATAACTCTTTTGCTTCTCTATCAAGCTTTGATGAAGAGACCATAATTTGTTATAAGTGTAACAACTTCAGACACATAGCTCGGTATTATAGAAGTGTGTTTGATTCAGTCAAGAAGGACTAGAGTTTTAGGGCTCCATTCATCAAGAAAAAAGTTTAGACATGGCAGAAGAAATAATTTGAAGGCTCCATGTTGGTCCAAACAGCTTTGCATGCAAGAAATGAAGAAAAGCCATGGTTTATTGATAGCAGATGTTTGAGGCACATGACAAGAGACAAGAGAAATTTCATAACCCTAAAGAAGATCAATGGTGGCACAGTGAAATTTAGGGACAATACTACTACCAAAATTGTTGGAAAAGGTACACTAAGTTTAGATAATGGTAGAACTAAAACTGAAAATGTTTTATATGTAGAAGGTCTTAAGCATAATCTTTTGAGTGTAAGTCAAATGTGTGATCAGGGGCACACACTAAAGTTTTATGTAGAAGGTTGTGAAACTAGAAGAAAAGATTTAGATGTATTGATTGCAGATGCTCAGAGAATAGGTAATAACTTATATATGCTATCAGACATCAAAGGTCAAAAATATTGTTTGAGTCAGATTGAAGAAATTTGGCTATGGCACAAGAGAATGGGACACATAAATTTTGACAATCTTGTCAAAATTTATAAAAATCAAGCATTCAAGAATATTCCAACGATCACAAAGCCATCTAACACACTTTGTGGACCTTGTCAGCATGGGAAGCAGGCTAGAAGGCAGTTCAAAACAAAAGAGTACTTAACCACTTAGATGATAGAGCTTGTTCACACTGATCTATGTGGACCTATGAGGACTCAAAGTACTTAAGGTGATAAATATTTCATGTTGCTTATTGATAATTTTTCACGTATGACTTGGATAATGTTTTTAAAGAAAAAATTAGAAGCTTTTAGACAATTTAAAGCATTCAAAGCATTAGTTGAGAATGAAACTAATATGAAGATTAAGTGTCTAAGATCATATCGAGGAAGAGAATTCATGTCAGATCAATTTATTTAGTTTTGTGAAGATCATGGAATAAAGAGACAATATTCAGTAGCCAAAACTCCACAACAAAATGGAGTAGTTGAACAGAAAAATAGAATAGTTCAAGAGATGGCGAGGACAATGCTAAATGAATCTAAGACAACAAATAAATATTAGAGAGAGGCAGTTGGTATAGGAGTGCATATTTAGAATAGATCTTTATTAAGAGTCAACAGTGACAAGACTCCTTATGAGCTATTGAAAGACAAACCAGCAACAGTTGATTATTTTAGAGTTTTTGGTAGCAAATGCTTCATAAAGAGAACCGATGAAAAACTTGGTAAGTTTAAATCCAGATTAGATGAAGGTATATTTCTTAGTTATTCTTGCAAAAGTATAGCTTATAAATGTTATAACAAAAGAACCAAGAAAATTGTTGAAAGTGCAAGTGTCAGAATAGAAGAAGATGGAACACAAAATATCAGTGATCTAATAGACATTCCTGAAATCATTAAAGAGGAAGGCTTTGAAGAATCAAATGAAGATGTGGAAAAGAAGAAAAAGGGCACCAAGACTCCATCCAAATATGTTCAAAAAAATCATAATGAAAGTGACATCATCGGGGATATAAAAGAAGGAATTCACACCAAAAGAATGATGGTAAGTGAATCTGAACAAGTTAATTTCTCTTTGTTATCTAAAATTCAGCCTAGAATTTTTTTAAAAGCCAGACATGATGAGCATTGGGTTAAGGCTATGGATGAAGAATTAGATCAGATACAAAAGAATGATACTTGGGAATTAGTGCCTAGACCAAAAGATCACAATGTGATAGGAATAAAATGGGTTTATAGAAATAAGTTGAATGAAAATGGAGAAGTAACCAAAAATAAATCAAGATTAGTATGTAAAGGATATGCTTAGATTGAGGGAATAGATTTTGAAGAAAAATTTGCACCAGTAGCAAGGTTAGAGGTTATTAGAATGTTTCTTACATATGTAGTATTTAAAAATTTCAAAGTATTTCAGATGGATGTCAAATCTACCTTCCTAAATGGGAATCTTGAATAAGAGGTCTACATTGAGCAGCCTGAGGGGTTTATTCTCTCGAATATTAGTAATCATGTATGCAGATTGAAGAAAGCATTGTATGGATTAAAATAAGTTCCCAGAGCTTGGTATGCAAGACTTGATAAGTACCTACAAGATCAAGGATTCAAGAAAGGATTTGCTGATAGTAATCTTTACATCAAAACAGAAGGTGAGCATCAATTGATTATTGTGGTTTATGTTGATGATATCATTTTTGGAGGAAATATTGAAAAGATGACAAAATAATTTTCTGATAGAATGCAAAAAGAATTTGAGATGTCTATGCTTGGAGAATTATCATTTTTCTTAGGATTACAAATATTTCAATCAAATAAAAGAATTTTTATATCTCAAAGTAAATATGCCAAGGAAATGTTGAAGAAATTTGGTTTTGAGGATTGTGTACCAGTTGGCACACCTATGTGTATAGGAAATAAGGTGAGCAAGGATGAAGATTCACCTATTACAAATCAATCTTTGTATAGATCTATGATTGGTAGTACTTTATATTTAACAGTATTGAGACTAGACATCATGCATGCAGTAGGTATGGTTGCAAGATATCAGTCATCTCCAAGAGATAGTCAAGTTCAGTTGGTGAAAAGAATATTTAGATATATCAAAGGGACATTGGATTATGGATTATGGTATCCCACAGGTAAATATTTCACTTTAGTTACTTATATAGATTCAGATTGGGCAGGGTGCTTAGATGATAGAAAGAGTACAAGTGGAGGAGCTTTCTTCCTTGGTGATAGCTTAGTATCATGGCTAAGCAAGAAGCAGAACTTAGTATCACTTTCTACAGCTGAAGTAGAATATATTGTAGTAGTATTGTGTTGTGCTCAAGTGATTTAGATGAAGAAAACTTTGGAAGATATCAAGGTAAAGTATGATGAACCTATTTCTATTTTTTGTGATAACACAAGTGCTATAAATATTTCAAAAAATCCAATAATGCATTCAAGAACAAAACATATTCCCATTAGATATCACTTCTTGAGAGAGCAGGTTGCAAATCAACAGGTTAAGTTGAAATATATTAGTACTACAGAATAGATTGCAGATATTTTCACAAAGGCACTACCAAAAGACACATTTGAGTATCTACGAGAGAAGTTGGGAGTAACTTCCTTTACTTCCTGCCATTGAGATTCACCATCAGTTGAGGGGGAGCTAAATGTTAGCTCCAAGTAGGCCCTTTGCCATTGATGTCAAAGGGGGAGAATTATAGGTATAGGTACGTGTGCAAAAAATAGGTACAAGGAATAGGTTGCTATAATAAGGGAGAGTTATTGTATGTTTTTAGATGACAGAATGTGCAGGTGACAGGATGTGGCAGTTTCAGGATTGAGGTTGCCATCAATGACAAAGGGGGAGATTGTTGGAAATATTGTCATTAATGTCAAAGATCTAGTATTATTGGTGATAAAAGCCCCATTGCATTTAATATTGTTTATCTTGGCTAATGTGAGTTAATATTTATTTAATATTAATGAATATATTTTTGGTTGCATATGAGACAAAAAAAGGGCCCATGGAGAAGTCGAAGAGCCACGATGTAAAGACAAAAGAAGGATGGGACACATTTTCTCATGAAGAGTCATCTTGGGGAATACCAAGAGTCACCAAGTGAAGACAAAAGAGTAAGGGTATAATTTCTCATGAAGGGACACTTTAAGGAATACAAAAAGTCACCAAAGATAAGGACAAAAGTGGGAAGGACGTTTTTGGTCATGAAGGGTCACCACATGACTTTTCAAAGGCTTGAATATGAAGGGTCATCCAAGATTGGTGCCATTTTCTATGAGGATTAAAGGGTCACAAAGGGGGAAGGCCAAAGGTCATTTGGAAAGCTATAAATAAAGGCTTGAGAAGCCATTTGTAATATTGAAGAGTGAGGTTGATTTGATATTGTATTATCTAGCTTAGAAGAGATATTGTGAGAGTTGAATATGATTTGTATTTGTTATATCTAGCTTAGAAGAGCAAAGGTGAGAGAGAGGAAAGAGCTGTTGTATTGAACTATCATTTGTTGATATAGCAACATTGAGAGATAGGTGTGTGGTATACACAAAGTGGTTGGTGCTCATGTGGGTTGGTTCTCATAAATAATAGCTGGGTTGGTGCTCGGCAAAGGGGTATGGTGCTCCTGTGGGTTGGTGCTCACGAATAGTAGTTGGGGTGGTACTCGACAAAGGGGTATGGTGTTCTTGCAAGTTTAGTTTGCAAATATTGTTTGGGTTTGTGCTCATTCATATACTTGAGATTGTTCTCCATGGTTTTTCCCACATTGGGTTTCCACATTATATCTGGTGTCTCTCTCTTTTTTGTGTGATGTTTATTATTTGAGTTTTATTTCATATCTTGAATGTTTGATTAAGGGAAAGTTTTATAAGACATATAATATACTGATTCACCCCCCCTCTCAGTATATTCCGTGCTTAACATCCATTGTACTGCTAAGCATAGAGAGATTGATTGCATTGAATTCTATAAAGATTTTGAGGCATTTCAAGAGGAGTTGGACACTTTTGAGGTAGTGTCTAACAAAGAAAATGGTGTAGGTACCTTAGGATCCAAGCCTATTGACTAGACCTTTATGACAGAGATGTTTGATTTTCCCTTCCAAGAAAACAAGTTTGTTGATGTTCCTGAAGAAGTTCATGCCTTCCAACAATTTTTAAATAAAACATATCCTCTAAGTAATAGAGCATAGAGGAAACCTTTGACTAATTCTACTCCTCCAAACAAATTTGGTACTCCTCTTGATTCAACTTCAGATAATAATCCAAATCCTCTAAAGGGAAGAACTCCTAATCCTAGTGCTGATACTTCCAATTATTCTAATAAAACTGGCTATAAAATTGTAGAAGACATGAAGAAAATCAAAGATAATATTACCTTGCATGAATTAACATAAATCATAGAGAAAAGAGATCTATTTATGGAATATTTGTCTAATAAATTTAGTAAAATGACCAAGACTGATAATGCAAATGTAGCTATGTATAAAGCTAAGATAGAATCCCCACCCTTACTTACATTTAGAATGTTTGGTAAAAACTTGCATAATTTGTTATATTCTAGTGCCTCTAAAAATATTATGCCTGCAGGTGTGTGTAAGCAACTTGGTTTGAACCCCATTAAGTTTGATAGGGTTATCACCTAATTAGATAAGTCTAGGGTCAACATGGTTGTATAATTGTTAAATGTCCATATGCAATTGGCTTTGGAGCCCAGAGTCCAATAATTTATATATATCCAAGTGGTAGATATCCGTGATGCATATGAATTGATTTTAAGTAGAGAGTGAACAAAGGATCTAAATGGATACATGTCCATAGGTTGTTCACACCTATAGATGCCTTGAAAGGGAGTTCTCAACCAAATCAGAGCTGAAAGGGAGCCAAAGATGAAACACATGATCACTGAATATAATGTTGTAAATAAAGGGTTAACATAATTAATTTTGATATAGGGGTTTTTACCCTAAAAACTACTAAGGTAGGTGATCTTAAATCTTCTCATATTGTGCTTTGGTTATGGAAGTTACATTTTGATAGGGCTAAGTGTAAAGTTAGATCTAGAGTAGGCATTGTTTTAACTAACCCTAGTGGTAAGAAATATCATGCTTCCTATAGAATCTAGTTTCCTTGCACCAATAACCTTGTAGAATATGAAGCCCTCATCTTAATTCTGTAATTTTCTATCAAAAATAAGGTCAATGAACTATTAGTTTATGGTGATTCAAAACTAGTAGTAAATTAATTAAGAAGCAAGTATCAATGTAAACTCTCATACCTCAAGAGGTATAAATTTAGAGTCTAGGATCTAGTAGGATATTTTGATGCCTTTAATATTTTTTCTATCTCAAGGGAATAAAATAAAGTTATTGATGATCTTGCCTCTACTACAATTAATATCACATCTAACCAAGATTACCCAAAGTTTAGTATTGAGTTCATACCTTGCCCATCTATCTTAGACAATGTGAACCATCTATAGGTCTTTAGTGATGACTAATAAATCTTGAATTTCATGACTAGTTCAAGAGAATTTGAGGCTTAGATCATTGATGAGGCTAATGAAAATTCATTTATAGAAGGCAAATTTGATGGTAGGGCCATTCAGTTAAATGACAAAAAAATCCCCAAAGGGATAATTACCTTGGAAAGGTTGTTTTATCAAGAAAATCTAGCTAAAACTTCTAAGATTCCCAAGGTAAGTGGAAAAGATTACAATGCAATTGATCTTGGACTTCAAGATCAACCTCAGCTAGTTAACATTGGAAAACCTTGTACTAGTACTGAAAATAAGAGAGCCAAAGAGATGTTGACAAAATACAAAGATGTCATATCTTAGTTTTATGATGACTTAAATATCTTTGACCCAAGAGTCATTAACCACTCTATACTTCTCAAAGATAATTGTAAACCTTTCAGGTAGAAACAAAGACCTATGAACCCTCTTTTAGAACCCATGATTTTCAAGAAGGTCATGAGATTGTTAGATGCCATAATTGTATTTCCCATTCAACACTCTACCTAGGTGGTTAATTTAGTACCAATTAAGAATAATAATGATGAAATAAGGTTTTGTATTGACTTTATAAATATAAATAAATCATCTAAAAAAGATAATTATCCTCTTCCCTCTCTTGACCAGGTAATACAAATTGTTTTAGGTTTGACCATGATGTCTTTTCTTGATGGTTTTTTAGGATACAATCAGGTGCTAGTTGATAAGGAAGATAGAATAAAGACAAATTTCACAACTAAGTGGGGCACCTTTGCATACAAGAGAATGCATTTTGGATTGATAAAATTAGGAGCCACTTTTCAAAGGGCCATGGAACATGCTTTCTAAGGACTGATTGGTAAGTTTATCATAATTTACATGGATGATCTAACTATTTTCTCTAAGAATAGAGAAGACCATTTCATGCATCTACAATAGGGGTTTGAAAGATGCAAAAGGTATGGGATCTCCCTTAACCCTAAGAAGAACACTTTTTATGTCACTTAAGGTAAACTGTTAGGCCATGTCATCACTAAAGAATGAATTTACATAGACCCTAACAGAGTGGAAGCTATATCCAATATAGAGCCTCCCAATAGCAAAAAGGAATTGAAATCATTTTTTGGTAAAATAAACTTTGTAAGAAAGTTCCATTTTGGTTTTGTAGAGATTGTCAAACCATTGAATGATATGCTTAAAAATGATGCTAAAGTCTCACAGAATGAGGAGTCCAAGAAGGCCTTTGAGGACATCAAAAGTGCAATCAGTCAAGCTCTATTATTGATAAGTCCTAACTTTTCTAAGGATTTTTACCTCTACTCTTTCAACTTTGATCAGACTATTATTACTATTTTAACTCAGAAAATAGAAGGATCTGACCATCCAATTTAATTTATGAGTAATAATTTGAAAATGTTGAGTTAAATTATCCTTTAATTGATAAACAAGCCTTTGCATTACTTAAAGCTATCAAGAAATTTAGGCACTACATTCTCAGGAACAAAGTGCATGCCATTTTACTAGATCCAACCACTAAGATAATGCTAAGACAATGTGGAATTGGAGAGTGAAGAGGTAAGTGGATGTATTCCCTCCAAGAATATGACATATAGATGAAAACTACAAAGCTAGTAAGGTGTCAAGGTTTGATTCAAATGATTGCCAATACTAGCCCTAAGCTAAGTATTATGCAAGTTGGTCAATAAAGCTTCCAATGTAATGAATGGTATGAATCCATTGTTCACTTACTAATTAATGGAACATATCCTCTAGGGAAAACCAAGGAGTAGAGAAGAGATTTAAGGCTCAAGGTAGCTCACTACCTCATCAAAAATAGAGTCCTATACTGAAATAACTTTGAATGTGTATACCTGAGATGTGTTTCCAAGGAGGAAGTCATTGAGGTAATGAGCACTTTCCATGAGAACTTGGGAAGTGGGCACCCATATGCGAGAACAACAACTCAAAATATCCTCAAGATTGGCTACTATTGGCCCACCATCTTCAAATATGCTCATAAGCATGTGAGGGAATGTCATTCATGCTAGATATTCAACACTAAAGAGACAAAGGTAGCAGTGCCTTTACAGCCATTCATGATTGACAAAACCTTTACCCAATGGGGATTGGAATTTGTAGGAGTAATAAACCCCAACTCATTAGAAGGTTACAAGTATGTTCTAATAGATACTAATTACTGCACTAGGTGGACTGAAGCAATATCCACCAAGAAATGTAGAATAGAAGAAGTGGTCAATTTTTAAAAAGAAAATATATAAATCAGGTTTGGAGCTCTAATCTCTTTGTTATGTGACAATAGATTAGCATTCATATCCATAGAGATGACATAATGTGTGTATGACAACAACATTATTCTCAAGTTTTCATCTAACCATTATCCTCAAGATAAAGGAGTATCTGAGTCAACGAATAAAAACTTGATGAAATCCATTAAGAAGTCTACTATAGATAAAGCTAGAACATGTCATAAGCATCTAAAGTATGTCCTTTAGGAAGATAGAACAAGAGTCAAGTAGGCTCTTAAATCATCTCCTTTCTTGTTGGTATATGGCCATGAGTCTATATTCCTTATCACACTCAAGCTACCAACCTACAAGTTTATGCAAGAGTTTATGGAGGAGGATCAATAATTTGCAAATTCAAGGTTGTTGGATATTATTCAGATGGAAGATGCATTAGAAAATTATTTTTCTAACTTTATCAAGAACCAAACTATAGTAAAGGGGTGGTTTGATAAGAGATCAAGGATCAATGTGTTCAAACAAGGGGAATTAGTTCTTCTTTGGGATAAAGCATCTGAGCCCAAAGGAAAACATGGCAAGTTCACGCATCTATGGATTGGCCCCTATTAGATTGTAGATACACATGGAAATAACACTTTCAGATGTGAAGATCTACAAGGAGCAGAGTTCACACTACCCACCAATGGATAGTACCTCAAGCACAATTTCTCCATTGCTCCTTTTGGGGTCTTCATGGAGTAAATCTATAAGATGATTAGTTTTAGTATAGGTAGGCTAGTTAGTTTCCTTTAGCTCTTTTTTCTTGTCCCTTTTTTTTACATAAGTATGTATATATTTGTTTGCTTCTCTTTTGCTTCCTAATTTATTGCTTTTTATTGTGTGTTTATTTCTTGTTACTTTGTTCCTTGCTTCCAATAAGTCCTTTTGGACAACCCTTTGTTCAAAGTCCCTAAGTTTTCTTGAAATTATAGGACTTTAGAAATGTTGGTATGAACCTCATACATATGTTGACCATATATTTGAGATAAGATCTTGATGTTATGATTTGAAGAAACTAGTAAGGGCCCATGAATAGGTTAACCATTCCATGAGACCTTAAACATTGTCTTGTCCTGAACCTAGTTTTAAGAATAATTACACATGTATAATGAAAGATCAATCCATTAAGGTAAAACCACACTTGAACTTAACAAATATTCTTGCTTGGGATAAAGGTTGTAACCATGGGTGGTTATCTAGGGATCAAACACTTGACCAAATCCTTAAACTTGACTACCATGGTCCTGAACCTTTGTTAAAAATCCAAAAGACCCAAAATTACAAAAAAATAAAAACTTATTACAAAATCAAAAGCTTTTCAAGGAAAGGTGATTTTGACAATCTCCATCAGAGCTATGGAAACTTGATTGGTAGTGGAGTAAGGCCATGAGTGGATTTAAAGGCATCTTTGTTAGGGCTATGGATTCCTAGCTATTAGCAGAGTAATGCCCAAACCTTCCTTAAACTAGAAGCATGGTTCTTAATGAATATACAAACATGCCTCAAGTCAATGTTAATGATTAAAGGCATGAAACCTAAAATTTATCCCATAAATCCCATGGAAAATAGTAAGTGGAATCAAATCACACACACAACATGGCTATGTCTTGATGTTTGATCCTAAACTTGCATGTGCAAGGTTTGTTTTAACCATGAACTGATCTTGATAATGACATTGATTAAGTGGAATGAATGACCTAGTTGTTTGTCTAAATTAGAGTCTCTAAGTTCTAACACATTGTTATGTTTTTCTTGAAAGTCACCATTTTTTGAGGTCAACATACCCCCATTTTTGAAAAATAGGGACTCTTGGGATTATTTTAAACCTTAACATTGAAATCTTGATATTCTGCACTTTATTAAAATTTGAAGATCATCCATGCCTAATGAACTGACCCATTTATTCATGGTTTTGTTTTAACCTTGCCTAATGTTGCTAACAGTTGATCCTCACATCCTAATTTGCATGTTTCATGGAGTTTTATTATGGATCATGCTTGGGATTTATAGATTAACCATATTTATACTTTTAATAGTCATAAATTTATGGTTGCACATAATTGGATTCATATAATAAAACCCTCCTTCAACAAACCCTAGCCTAGAACTTTGATTCAAATTTTAGAGGGAACAGATTTGATGAGAATGTTTTAAATCAACTTTAGGCTTAAGCCTAATTTTTATGCTAAAGCTTGGTCATGTTTTTCAATAAGACCAAAACTTAGCCTAAAAATCATGCTTAGTCACCTTTTATTTTCCCCCTTCCATTTCTTACATTTTTAACATGGTCTAATGTTTATGTTAGTAGGGTCATTTATCTTAGCATGGTACCCTTTGCTATATGCTTAGCCTAAAGCCTTAACCCTAAGACCCTATTTGTATTTGTCAAGATGAATAAGACCTTAGTATTAAATCTTTAGCCTAAGTTCCTATTATTTACAACATCCTAACTTAAGTGCCTTACTTCTTTGCAGATCCAATGGCTCTCACTTCATTGTGAGGAAGTGATTCAATAGAGCGTAAGAAGCTTGATGAAATTAAATATTTGATCCATTAGACTAATACTGTAAGATCACCAAGATCATGATTGACAGTCTTCACTTTAGTAGGACTAATGATCAAATGACACAAGATCATCCTCAAGTTTAAATGGATCCCCTTCTACTATACATGCTTAAGCCAATCAAATAAAAGTATCCAAATCAATATCAATAGTTCATGGATATTCACATATAAATTATCCAATGAAGTGAACATGGTGCTAAAAATTCAAAAGCTCAAGAAGCCTTGTGGAGTCACCATGTGGCACTCTTAAATTTGAGCTTGATAACAAAGGGTCCCATGCATTAAAATGAACCAATGGCATGAATCTACTTGGATCTTGATCAATGGTCTATGCTTCATATGGATATTGATTAGATAGAGCATATCAAATCCAAGGCTTATAAATTAAAAGGGTTTCATGAGCTTAAAATTAACATTCTTATGACTATCATTTGATGTCCATGAGACCATCATTGACGTCTGTGAGATTGTTAACTTTAAGCCCATCAAACCTAATGATTTACTAACTTAAATTTTATGTTCCTATGACCATCATTTGATGTCCACAAGGCCATTATTGATGTCCACTAAATCATCAAATTTAATCTAATCAATTACTTTGCTTAGGCATAAGGACATATTTCAAAATGTTACTAAAAGCCTATGGCTTATGTTGCAAATAAAAAGGGACCCTTTGGAAGATGTTCAAACACTTAGGATCTTTGAACTTCAAATAATTAAATAATTTTGTGGTCTAAATACATCAAGACATTAACTTAGTCTTAGTCTATTTTCTAAGGTTACAATTGTGTTTGTTTAAATGCAATAAACCTTAGGCTAGAGACTTATATTAAGTCTTATATTAAAAGATCCCTGTGACATAAACCTTAGCCTAGGTCTCTTTTATATGGATTTTGAAAACTTAGGCTAAAATAATTTAGCCTAATGTTTATTATGTGTTTATTAAACATGAAATAAACCTTATCCTAAAGTATTTAATCCTAAGTCCCTTATTATATAATGGTATTGATTAAATTTTTCACCCTTTGTAGGATCAATGGATCTCACTTCATCACATGGATTGATCAAATGGAGTGAAAAGACCCAATTATTCTAAAGCATTTGATAAATTAGGCCAATCACATGCATCTATTTGAATTAAGATCGATGGTCTATGCTTGCTCATGAGAAAATAATTAGATGGAGCATAATAGTTAGAGATTTTTCAATGAAACTCAAAATCTTACAAGATTGACACATGGTAAATGCATGTTTATTTCATATAATGTAGAGCCCCAAAGGCCCACAAAGGCACCAAGTGTCACAATCATACGGATGGACATAAATCAACCAATAACTTTCAAGACCCATAATAAATATTCATGGCTTGTGTTATTCCCCAAAAATATCACTCATTTTTGGGACAACATTTGAACTGTTTTGGTCCTACAGACCAAAATTGCCTCTTCCCTTTTCAAAATTTGTCCTGGGCATTCAAATTCCTCATTTTTCAAGCTTCTAAAAAATCTACAGACTCAACAGGTCAAGTTTAATGGGCTTTTACAGGTTGAAATCTACGGACTCTTTCAAAGTTAGAGAAAACTACAGACTTGGTTTCTACGGACTCTGTAAATAGGCTCATTTCTACAAGTTCAACAAGTTCCAAGTTCAATCAATTCAATGCTTTTAGTTCAATGGTGGGTTAAATCAAAGGAATGGTTCAATGTCTCGATTCAACCAAGCAGTTCAATGCTTTGGTTCATCCTTTGGTTCAATCAAACAATTCATCAATCAATTTAAGGCTTTGTTTGAACTGTTGAACCAAAACTTGGTTCAACAGATAGTTCAAACACATGGTTCAAAGGCAAGTTCAACAAGAGGTTCAAAGCCTTGGTTCAACAGAATGGTTCAAATCCATGGTTCAATGGAACGGTTCAATAGTTGGTTCATCGCCAAAGTTCAAAGAGTTTCCCAAAGAAGCCCGAAGGCTATTCAAAGACTGCTTGAAGGGTAGATACCCTTATGGGAGGCTCTTCCCGACTCAAAATGGGTCATTTCTTAAGGCCCGAAAGGGCAAGTTCAATTTGGAAAAGTGATAAATAGAAAAGCCAAAAGAGGACAAAGGAATGACGCGCCTGAAAATGTCAAATTCAACATAGTGAACTAGTCGTTGATCCTTTGAACATACAGACTAGAATACATTCACAGATTTCAAGGCCAAGACTAGTAGAAAGCGGGGAAGGAATAAAAAAACAAACTAAATCTAGGACCCAATTCAATTAACCAAAAAAGGAGGAATGATGAAGATAAGATCAGATCGCCAGGTGGCCATTGAAAGTTGCAAACTTTCAATAAGCACGACTTATTTCCTTGCACTAATAAAATCAAATGGGTAAAATGCCCCTAAGTTCCAGCGTGTCTTCTTAACAGATTCCAATGCAAATGATGTATTACTGTTCTCGAGTCCTTCTTGAAGAGGCTATATAAGGGACTCTCTTCTATTGTAATAAGGATCTCTTTTTTGACAATTAGAATGAAACTCTACCCAAATTATAAGGCATTACTAAGACTTTGAGCTCAGATTGCTGATCATATTTTGTTACTAGAATACGAAAGTAAATGGTTTTTCAAACTTTGTGCTGTAATATCTTTGTTATTGAGGAAATTGTTCTTATGTCTTTTTCTTCAATATATCATCTGTTCCTTTAATTTAACAAGCAAAATTAGTGACAACAGTCAAGAAGGTGTCCTAAAGAGTCAAGTGTGGAGAGACTTTGTGCCCCCATAATTGCCTTTAGTGTGTTTTCTTTTCATTTCTATGTAAAGGACCTTGGGTAGACTTTGTGCCCTCATTGTCCTTCGTATCTTACTCTTGAGTAATTCAGGTGGAGATTTTGTGATGCATCTCGATTTGCTGGTTATTACATCCTTTCTTACATTTTGCTATTACTACCAGGAGTATTCTTATGGTTTCTTAAATAGTACTTCTGAAAGAAGAGGAGTCCTGTCTGTCATTTCCCTTGAGTTTTTCCTTTGATCTGCATGCATCATCTCTGAAAAAAGAGAGATGGATGGTTTGTCCTACCCCTAAATATTATTTTCTATATATATATATATAGCTTATCTATAGGGAACCTCCCCTTGATGAGAGGAGAAATCAATCCCCTTATGATGTGGTAAACCTACACATTTAGATGACTAATCTTCCTACTTTGGCTGATAAGACCTATTTTGTTTATTAGTACGTTGATCGATAAAATATTCAACCAACAATTTTTGGTGACTCTGTTGGGGAAGAACGTGCAGTCTGAAGCCTCAAGTTTCAAATTGAAGCAGTTCCTTCCCTTATCCATTATAGAGTCTATAAACTCCCATTTGGGTCTTACCCATTATCCATTTATAGCCTTACCATTTTCATCCATCTCCATTTTCATCCATCTCCATTATATTATCTAGTCTACAAAACTAGAGTTGTTAGGAAAGAAAGCACAGTTTAAAGCCTCAAGCTTTAACCTGAAGTAGGGCCAATTTCTTTTCCATTTTTGTCTTATAATCTAGCAACTCCACTCAAATGTGTTATCCCTATTGTTCATAATCTGATCATGGCAGTTCGAGGCCCCTGGGGTAACTCATTTGGCCCACTCAACTTGACTCCACCTCTGCATGAACTCCCACGTAGTTCAAGAAAGAATTTTCCCAAATTCTTTGGTGATGAGATAGTTCACCCTGGTGAACACATTGCAGCCTTAAACATAGCCTGTGGTGTTATAGGGGTGGAATTTGAAGACGTGGTAGTCAGGCTTTTTGTGGAGACACTACAAGGTGCTGTTGTAGACTAGTTCTACCATCTGCAAGCTGGATCAGTGACTGATAGGGATACACTTAAAGCCAAGTTTGAAGCAAGATTCAAGCATGTAGAAGATGCACATGCCTTGCTAGCCTAGATCACATAGATGAAGAAGGATCCCCATGAACCTATGAGGGACTTCATTGTCAGGTTCAACAAGTTGAGGCACAAGATTCCCATGATCACCCAGTCAACACCTCAAAATCTCATGTGTTTCTTCATCAACTCACAGCTGCCTGATGTGAGTTTTCTATTGAGATAGCCTAGACACATAGACCTTAAGGCTACTCAAGACTTGGTTACTAAGCTCAAAGATGACCTTATCTTGGCAAGAAAAATAAGGAGAGATCCTAACAGAGCTAATTCCTCTTCATCTTTTGAATACTCACCCACAGTCACCACTGACCTAATGGTACAAAAACTAGGAAATGAATTGCTAGCCTTGAAAAGGCAAATGACACAAGGTATGTCTTTTGCTCCTTTGTATAGAAATGCACCAAGGAGGACATTCCCTAATCAACCATATCAAGGCAATGCTGCCAGAAGTCAAGGGCAACCAAATCGTCTTCCTCCCCCATAGAGGAATCCTACCCTTAAAGCACCTCCAACAAACTCGGTAGTTGGATATCTAGAAATAGAGCATGTTTCCTATTTCCAACTTGAGTTAGAGCAAGAAAATGGTGTTGATCTTTTCAAGGAAGATCTAGAAGAATCAGCTGGTGACTCCTACATTGGTTTCTTGAATTACCAGGATGAACCCAGAAGTGAAGGTGAAGCAATCAAAGGATCATACACAGTATTCACCTAGTCCCAAAATTAGCCAGCCTAGTAGGCTGACAAAGAGAAGACAAAGGAGCAACCCCAACCAACAATTTCAATTTTTGAGCAGAGAACCCCTCTTCATTTTCAATCAAAGGACTCAGTGATTACCAAAGAAGTAAGTACATCAAACATCTCTGTACCTTCTACTTCAGCTTCTCAAACTAGTCCCCCCTCTCAAAAATCAAAAGGATGAACTCCCAACCTCTCTTCTAAATCCATTCCAGTCATTTGACATGATTGTTCATGTCAAGGAATCCAAAATTCAAATGACTGAGTTTGAATCCCTGCAAGTCAATCCTAAGCAATTAGACATTGATGGAGAACCAAATGTGGACCTATCTGAGACAAAATATGTGGCCACCCAAACATCAGCCCCTGCAGCACAAATTTTTTTTGAGTCTTCAAGCAGGGGTAATTATTTCTTTACCACAGAGGATGTTCATGTTTTTGATGAAAGTTTTATAGCTGACAATCTAGGAATTGATCCAAATAAGACTTTAGAAGAATTGGTGGGATGCAGTATAAACAAGGAAGGATCTTCCATCTCTAATGAAGAGAAATCTGATAAGAGATCAGCTTTTGATGATGACAAAATTTTTTCTACCAATGATGAAGTTGGGACTGTGTTGATATCTCCTTAAGGAAATATTATTCCTTCATGCAATTTGCAAGTCAACATTTCTTCCACAGCTGGATACAGATCTCTGTTGCTCAGATTGAACACTGCTCAGGGTGAAGAAGTCAAACTCCTTCACATTAAAGGAGATGTTGAGCTGATGGTTTGTCAGGTGTTTGATATGGACAATCCAATCATGTACTGGATTGGACTAGTAGAACAACAAGTTATGATGGTGGACCATGCTATTGCAAATCAAAATTAGGCAAATGAATCTTTCACCAAGAGAGCAAGGAGTTATGGTTTCCAGTTTGAACACCACATCTTGCCTTGGAATAAGAAGAAGAAAAAGCCAAGGGGAAGACATATAAAATTGGTTTCCTGGTGGAGAGCTCCATCGCCTGTCACCATTTTTGCGGGAAAAATGTCTTCTTGCTGGTTTATCAAAATAAAGCACTATTTTCACTATCTTCCAAGAAGCAACATCTAAAACACTTCAACTCTTGAAGTGTCAGAACATTGCATCTGTATATATGTATATTTGTACAATTTTAATTCTATTTTGTTTTGTTTGTTTCCATTTTTGATGCCTTTCAATATTGGGTAGCATGACTCTATAACCCAATGGTACACATGAAGACACTGGAGATTCTGGATTCTACTCCTTTCAATTCTTTTTGTAATTGACAAAAATTCCCCAACTCGAGCCAGCTGTTGTTCCCCAAAAATATCACTCATTTTTGGGACAACATTTGAACTATTTTGGTCCTACAGACCAAAATTATCTCTTCCCTTTTCAAAATTTGTCTTGGGCATTCAAATTCCTCATTTTTCAAGCTTCTCAAAAATCTATGGACTCAGCAGGTTAAGTTCAATGGGATTTTACAGGTTGAAATCTATGGACTCTTTCAAGGTTAGAGAAAACTTTGGACATGGTTTCTATGAAACTTTGCAAACAGGCTCATTTCTACAAGTTCAACGAGTTCCAAGTTCAATCAGTTTAATGCTTTTGGTTCAACGATGGGTTCAATCAAAGGAATTGTTCAATGTCTCAATTCAACCAAGCGGTTCAATGCTTTGGTTCATCCTTTGGTTCAATCAAACAATTTGTCAATTAGTTCAAGGCTTTGTTTGAACCGTTAAACCAAAACTTGGTTCAATGGTTAGTTCAAACACATGGTTCAAAGGCAAGTTCAATAAGAGGTTCAAAGCCTTGGTTTAATAGAATGGTTCAAAGCTGTGGTTCAATGGAATGGTTCAATAGTTGGTTCATCACCAAAGTTTAAAGAGTTTCCAAAAGAAGCCTGAAGGCCATTCAAAGACTGCCCGAATGGTAGATACCCTTGTGGGAGGCTCTTCCTGACTCAAAATGAGTCATTTCTTAAGGCCCAAAAGGGCAAGTTCAATCCAGAAAAGTGCTAAACAGAAAAGCTGAAAGAGAACAAAGGAATGACGCGCCTAAAAATGTCAAATTCAACATAGTGAACTAGCCGTTGATCCTTAAAACATACAGACCAGAATACATTCATAGATTTCAAGGCCAAGGCCAACAAAAAGTGGGGAAGGAACAAAACAACAAACTAAATCTAGGACCCGATTCAATTAACCAAAAAAGGAGGAACAATGAAGATAAGATCAAATCACTAGGTGGACATTGAAAGTTGCAAACTTTCAATAAGTGCAACTTGTTTCCCTGCATTGATAAAATCAAATGGGTAAAATGCCTCTAAGTTCCAGCGTGTCTTCTTAACAAATTCCAATGCAAAATGATGTATTATTGTTCTCGAGTCCTTCTTGAAGAGGCTATATAAGGGACTCTCTTCTATTGTAATAAGGATCTCTTTTTTGACAATTAGAATGAAACTCTGCCCAAATTGTAAGGCATTACTGAGACTTTGAGCTCAGATTGCTAATCATATTTTGTTACTAGAATAAGAAAGCAAATGGTTTTTTAGACTTTGTGCTGTAATATCTTTGTTGTTGAGGAAATTGTTCTTATGTCTTTTTCTTCAATATATCTTCTATTCCTTTAATTCAACAAGTAAAATTAGTGACAACAGTCAAGAAGGTGTCCTAAAGAGTCAAGTGTGGAGAGACTTTGTGCCCCCATAATTACCTTTAGTGTGTTTTCTTTTCATTTCTATGTAAAGGACCTTGGGGCGACTTTGTACCCTCATTATCCTTCGTATCTTACTCTTGAGCAATTCAGGTGGAGACTTTGTGCTACATCTCGATTTGTTGGTTATTACATCCTTTGTTACATTTTGCTATTACTACAAGGAGTATTCTTGTGGTTTGCTAAATAGTACTTCTGAAAGAAGAGGAGTCCTATCTGTCATTTCCCTTGAGTTTTTCCTTTGATCCACATGCATCATCTCTGAAAAAAGAGAGATGGATGGTTTGTCCTACCCCTAAGTATTATTTTCTATATATATATATAATTTATCTATAGGGAACCTCCCCTTGATGAGAGGAGAAATCAGTCCCCTTCTGATGTGGTAAACCTACACATTTGGATGACTAATCTTCTTACTTTCCCTGATTATACCTATTTTTTTATCAGTACGTTGATCGACAAAATATTCAACCAACAGCTTGCATTGATCCATAAACAAGGATCCAACAACATAGAGGAAAAGTTGGATTTTCAAAAGACAATGGCTAGTCCATCAAGGCATTTATGAAAAATGCCATGAAATTTGTCAAATGAATGCCACATAGACACCACATAAGCACAAAATGACAAAATTAAAGATTTTGTTTGCTCAAAAAAGAAAAGGTATAAAGGCTTGGGTCTCAATAAAATTTAAGACATGAATGAGCCTAAGTCTAAATTTTCATCACCATTTAAGCTTCAAAAAAGCCATCGCATATACAAAATTCATAATTCAAACTTAGATTGATCACAATCAAACTAAGAAGAGTTTAATTGCAGTCTGAGCAAGAACAAGCCAATCCAGAGATTACTTACAATTCATTGGTAAGTAGTTGTAGCTTCCAAAATCATGAAAGCTCATAGAAAACAAAAAATAGATGAGATAGATTTATATTTGAACTCAGATAATAAGGGAAACATATTTAAGAACATAAACCTAGATAATGCAGCTTTGATAAATAGGAATAGGAACCGGTCCAAACTATTTTGGACCATTGAGGAGATGCAAGATCTTCCCAAGGAGGAACAAAAGAATGCAACCATCTTATAGAGATACCATGACCTAGTCTCCATCTAGATGGTTAGCCTCCACTATGCTACTACCAAGCCTGAGGTATTACACTGCATCAATTTCCTTGTTCCTCTTTTCCAAGATTGTAAAATTGAGCATGATTGGATTATTTATGAACGTAGTTTTAAGAAAATAACATACATTTCCCCCTTGATTTTTAGAGATATTATAAACTATGTAAGCCCCAAATAGAATTTCCCACTATTAAAAAGTGGACTAGAGAGCATAATATAAACACAATCCTAACCCCATGGCTACTTACTGGGAACCAAGTGATCTAAGATCCCATAGGAAAAATCCAAATTGTCTAATTTAGGAAAGGAATTAGGATAATTATGACCTTGCTAAATAGGTTATGTAGATCCCCCTCCACCACACATATTTCCAAAGTCAGAGTGCCCTATGTTTACTTCATGGTAGAGAAGGGACTCACTCCTTCATTGGTGAGATGATTAATATCCGTTTGAAGTCACAATTCATAGCCATCAAAAATAAAATAACAACTATTTTTATATGATGATCTATCTACTTGATGCCCTTTTAGCCTCCACCCAATTCCTAAACATTAAGAATTGGTCACCTAATGGAAGACCCACTATCTCCCATCATTATTCCAAGCTTTACTTATTCAAATACAGACACAACATGCAATTCAATTATGATTATGCTTATCTAGTCCTAGTAGAAGCTATCTTAGGAATCCCCATGAGTAAGGTCAGCCCCCTTAGTTAAGAAATATGTTGAATTGATATGGGATATATGTTTCTACCCTAATTGTATAGAAATAAGGATAAAGGGGACTTTGACACATCCCTACAGGCTACCCATCTATGTTCACAACAAGCTAGTAGAATAAGAAGTGGCATTCCAACTTCTTCATGGTATAAATGGATTTTTTAAGGAGAAAAGGAAAGGCCCTCCCCATCCCTTTCCTTTGACCATTAGTATAACTATGTTACAAAATTTAGAACATGTAAATTCTATTGCCAGACACAAGGACTCATTCACCCTACAGAAAGATGATTTGAGACAATGAGACCCTAATGGGATGGTCTCCAAACATTTGAAGTACAAGAACATTAAAAAACATATGAACATTAACCCAATGTCCATGACCCATTCTACATCAAGGAATTTGGTTTCCTAGAGGTATTAGTTAGATTAAAAAGGCATAAGATCAAGCTTGAGCCTAGGTTGGCTAGGGGAGATGCAAGCCACCAAGTCAGGTATGGAAAATAGGGCCCATACAGTATTAATTATTACTTGGAACCTCTTTTAAGCCCCCTCTAGAGCAACCACTACAAGAACCCTAGGCACAAGTATTAAAAGGACATAGTAAAGATAATTTGGAAGAGAGACCTAAGGAGGGATCATCTTCAGCTCCACCTGAAAGGCTAGAGTCTCCAGTAGAATACTTGGATTTGATTACATTAAAACCTAATGAGATAGTGGAAGATACACTTAAATTTCTTGCTGAGGCATATGGGTTAGAGGATGCAGAGGAACAAAATGAGAAAACCCAAGCCCAAACTAAAGAAGTAGAATAAGACAAAGGGAGGAAGTTGATTTGGACCTATGTCTAATAACACCCCTACAAAAAAGGAAATTTAAATTAGCATTGGTCCCAGTTGGGATAAAAAAGCCCAAGTTGACCTTCACCCATCCCATGAGTGAGTTCAACTTGTTCAGTGATGAATATTCCATTCATGGGCCCATTATCCTTCAATGGTTTGTTTATGGGAAGATGCAGAAGATTCCCACTTTATATCTCATTTTTGGGCTTTAACCTAAATAATTCACATTGATGTCCATGATGAAATCAAGCCATGGATATTATCTTTGATGAAGGACGAGGAAGAGAGAAGAATATTTGCCATAGTAAGATTGAGTAACAATCAAATAGACACTTTAAGAGCCTTGAACAAAACATAGGTGGAGACTCCTAAGCCTCCTAAGATCATAGAGTCATCAACTAGTGCACAATTCAATCTAGAAATAGTAGGATTGGAGAGGGTGACAATTAAGAAGGCCATGGCTGGACGTGAGGAATTTACCTTTCAAATAATTGAACCATTTGTAATATTAACCCCCATTGGAGGTCAGAAGCCTAGTAAGCATCCTATCCATGAAGAGGACATAGAAAGACTAGCTAAAGCTCATTCAACTCAGATCAAAGCAAGTATCAGGGACATGAAGTAGAAGGTAATCTCCAATGGGTCTATGGACACTCAGTTGGCAGTGGAGCAAGGCCATGAGTGGAGTTAAATGCATCTATGTTAGGGCTATGGTTACCCAACTAGCAGTAGAGCAATGTCCAAGCCTTCCTTGAACTAGAATCATGATTCTTAATGAATATCCAAACATGTTCCAAGTCAGTGTTAATGATTAAAGGCATGAAACCCAAAATTTGTCCTCTAAATCCCATGGAAAACAATAAGTGGAATCAAATCACACACGCAACATGGCTATGTCTTGATGTTTGATCTTGATTTTTCACGTGCAAGGTTTGTTTCAACCATGAACTAATCTTGATAATGACATTGATCAAGTGGAATGAATGACCTAGTTACTTGTCTAAACTAGAGTCTCTAAGTTCTAACATATTACTATTTTCCCCTATAAGTCACCATTTTTTTAGGTCAACATACCCCCATTTTTGAAAAATAAGGACCCTTGGGATTATTTTAAACCTTAGCACTGAAATCTTGATATTTTGCACTTTATTAGAATTTGAATATCATCCATGCTTGATGAAACTAACCCATTTATTCATGTTTTTATTTTAACCTTGCCTAATGTTGCTAATAGTTGATCCTCACATCCTAAGTTGCATGTTTCATGGAATTTTCTTATGGATCATGCTTGGGATTTATAGATTAACCATATTCAAAATTTTACTAGTCATAAATTTATGGTAGCTTGTAGTTAGATTCTTATGATAAAACCCTCATTCAACAAACACTAGCCTACACCTTTGATTCAAATTTTGGTGGAAATAGATTCAATGGGAATGTTTTGAATCAACTTTGGACTTAAGCCTAATTTTTATGCTAAAGCTTGGTCATGTTTTTCAACAAACCAAACCTTAGCCTAAAAAATCATGCTTAGTCCCCTTTTATTTCCCCCCTTTCATTCCTTACATTTCTAACATGGTTTAATGTGTATGTTATCATGGTCCTTTATCTTATCATGGTCCCCTTTGTTATATGCTTCACCTAAAGTCTTAACCCTAAGGTCATATTCGTATTTGTCAAGATGAACAAGACTTTAGTATTAAAGCTTTAGCCTAAGTTCTTATTATTTACTCACATCCTAGCTTAAGTGCCTTACATATTTGTAGATCCAATGGCTCTCACTTCATCATAAAGAAGTGATTTGATGGAGTGTAGGAAGCTTGATGAACTTAAATATTTGATCCATCAGACTAATCTCATAAGATCACAAAGATCATGATCAACAATCCATGCTTTAACAAGAACAATGATTGAATGGCATGAGATCATCCTTAAGTTTAAATGGATCGCCTTCTACTATACAGGCTTAAGCCAATTAGATAAAAGTATCTAAATCAAGATCAATAGTCCATGGTTACTCACACAAAATGATCCAACGAAGTGAACATGGTGCTAAAAATTCAAAAGCTCAAGAAGTCTTGTGGATTATCTACATGGCACTCCCAAATTTTAGCTTAATAACAAAGGGTCTTGTGCATTAAAATGAATTAATGGCATGAATCTACTTGGATTTGTATCAACAATTTGTGATTCATCATGGATATTGATTGGATGAAACATAACAAATCCAAGGCCTATGGATCAAAAGGGTTTCATGAGCTTACAATTGACATTTTCATGATTATCATTTGATGTTCATGAGACCGTCATTGACATACATGAGACTATTAACTTTAAGTCTATCAAACCTAATGATCCATTAACTTAAATTTGACATTCTTGTGACTATCATTTAATGTCCACAAGGCCATCATTGAGTCCAAAAAACTATCAAATTTAATCTAATCGATCATTTTACTTAGACATAAGGACATATTTCAAAATGCTATTGAAAGCCTATGGCTTATGTTGCAAATTAAAAGGGACATTTTGTAAGATGTTCAAACACTTAGGATCTTTGAACTTCAATTAATTAAATAATCTTGTGGTCTAAATACATCAAGACATGAACTTAGTCTTAGTCTATTTTCTAAGGTTCCAATCGTATTTGTTTAAATGTAATAAACCTTAGGCTATAGACTTATATTAAATCTTATTTTAAAAGGTCCATGTGCCGTAAATATTAGCCTAAAATATTTAGCCTAGGTCCTTTTTATATGGATTCTAAAAACTTAATCTAAAATAATTTAGCCTAAAGTTTATTATGTGTTTATTAAATATGAAATAAACCTTAGCCTAAAGTATTTAATCCTAAGTCCCTTCTTATATCATGGTATTGATTAAATTTCTCACCCTTTGTAGGATCAACAACTCTCACTTCATCATAGGGATTGATTAGATGAAGTGAAAAGACCCAATGATTCTAAAGCATTTGATACATCAGACCAATCACATGCATCTATTTAAATTAAGATCAACGGTCTATGCTTGTTCACAAGGGGATGATTAGATGGAGCATAGAAGTTAGAGACTTTTCAATGAACCCCAAAAGCTTATGGGATCAACATGTGGAAAATGCATGTTTACTATAAAAAATGTAGAGCCCTAAAGGCCCACAAAAGCACCAAGTGTCACAACCATAAGGCTTGACATAAAGCAACCAATGACTTTCAAGTCTCGTAATAAAGATCCACAGCTTGTGTTGATCCATAAACAAGGATCTAACAACACAAAGGAAAATTTGGATTTTTAAAAGATAATGGCTTGTACCTCAAGGTATTTATAAAAAATGATATAAAATTTGTCAAATGGATGCCACATGGGCACCATACAAGCACAAAATGACAAAATTAAGGATTTTATTTGCTTAAAAAGGCAAAATAATAAAGGTTTGAGTCTCAATCAAATCCAAGACATGAATTAGCCTAAGTCTGAATTTCCATCACCATTTAAGATTTATAAAAGATCTAGCATATACAAAATCCCTATTTTGAACTTAAATTGATCACAATCAAACTGAGAAGAGTTCAATTATAGTCTAAGTGAGAACAAGCCAATCTAGAGATTACTTACAATTCATTGTTAAGTAGTTGTAACTTCCACAATCAGGGCATCTCATAAACAATAACAAAGAGATGATATAGAGTTATATTTGACCTCAAAAAATGAGGGAAGAATATTTAAGAACATAAACCTAGATAATGCATCTTTGATCAGTGGGAATAGGAACTGGTCTAAACTCTTTTGGACCATTGAGGAGATGCAAGCTCTTACTAAGGAAGAACAAAAGAATGCAACCATCCTATAGAGATACCATGAACTAGTCTCCATCCAAATGGCTAGCCTCCACTATGCTATCACCAAGCCTGAGGTATTACATTGCATTGATGTCTTTGCTCCTCTTTTCTAGTATTGTAAAATTGAGCATAATTAGATTGTTCATGAATGTAGTTTTAAGAAAATAGCATACATTTCCCCCCTTGATTTTGAGAGCTATTATAAACTATGTAAGCTCCAAATGGACTTTCCCACAATTAAAAAGTGGATTGGAGAGCATAATACAAACACAATCCTGGCCCCATGGCTACTTACTGAGAACCAAGTGATCTAAGGCCCCATAGGAAAAATCCCAATTATCCAATTCAAGGAGGGAATTAAGATAATTATGACCTTGATAAATAGGTTATGCAGAGCCCCCTCCACCACATGTACTCATAAATACTAGGTGCCCTATGTTTACTTCATGGTAGAGAAGGGACTCATTTCTCCATTGGGTGAGATGATTAATATCCATTTTAAGTCATAATTCATAGCCATAAAAAATAAAACCAACAACCACTTTTACATGATGTCCTATCTGCTTGATGCCTTTTTAGCCTCCACCCAAATACCAAACATTAAGAATTGGTCACATGATGGAAGACCCACTATCTCCCATAATTATTCCAAGTTTCACATAATCAAATACAAACATAACATGAAATTTATTTGTGATTGTGTGTATCCAATCCTAGTAGAAGCCATCTCAGGAATCCCCATGAGTAGGGTCAACCCCCTAGTTAAGAAATATGTGTAATTGATAAGGGATATATGGTTCTACCCTGATTACATAGTAATAAGGATAGAGGGGACTTTGACACAACCCCATTGGTTACCCATCTATGTGTCCACCAAGCTAGCATAAAAAGAAGTGGCCTACCAACTTATTGAATAGATGGATTTTGTAAGGAGAAAAGGAAAAGCCCTCCCCATCCCTTTCCTTTGACCATCAGCAAAATTATGTTACAAAATTGGGAACATGTAAATTTTATTACCAGACATAGGGACTCATTCACCCACAAAAAGATCATTTGAGGCAATGGGACCCTAATGGTATGGTTTCCAAACATCTGAAGTCCAAGGCCATAAACAAAACATATGAACATCAACCTTGGGTCCATGACCCATTCTAAATCAAGGCCTCTAATTTCTTAGAGGTATTAGCCATATTGAAAAGGCATAACATCAAGTTTGAACCTAGGTTAGCTAGGGGAGATGGAAAGCCACCAAGAGAGATATGGTCAATGGGCCCCCTACAATATCACTTATGTCCTAAACCCTCTTCTAGGCCCCCTCCAAAGCAACCAAGACAATAAACCCAGGCATAAGTAGTATAAGGACCTAGTAAAGAGAAGTTAGAAGAGATACCTGGGGAGGGATCATCATCAACTCTGCCTAAAAGGCTAGAGTCTCTAGTAGAATACCTACATATGATTGTATTAGAACCTGATGAGATAGTAGAGGATTCACTTAAGGTTCTTATTGAGTTATATGGGTTAGATGATGAAGAGGAACAAAATGAGGAATGCCAAGCCCAAACCAAGGAATAAAATAGTATAGACAGAAGGAAGTTGCTTTGGACCTAGTTCTAATAACACCCTCACAAAAAAAATAAGTTGAATTAGCATTGGTCCCACTTGGGATAAAGAAGCCCAAATTGACCTTCACCCACCCCATAAGTGATGTCAACTTGTTTAGTGATGAATACCCCATTCATGGGTCCATTATCCTTGAATGGTTCATTTATGGGAAGATATAGAAGATTCCCACTTTATCTCATTCTTGGGCCTTAACCCAAATAATTCACATTGATGTCTATGATGAAATCAAGCCATGGATATTGGATTTCATGAAGAAAGAGGAAGATCCACAACAAGATTGAGTGGCACTCAAATAGACACTCCAAGAGCCTTGAGCAACATACAGGTGGAGACTCATGAGCCTCCTAAGATCATAGAGTCATCAACCAATGTACAATTCAACCCAAAAATATCAGGATTAAAAAGGGTGACAACCGAGAAGGCTATGGTTGGAGGTGAGGAATTCACCTTTCAAAGAGTTGAGCCATTTGTAGGCTTAAACCCCATTTGAGGTCAGAATCCTAGTGAGTATCCTATCCATGAGGAGGAAATAGAAGGACTAGTTAAGGCTCATTCAACTCACATCAAAGTAGGTATCAAGGAAATGAAGCAAAAGATACATAACGTAAAAAAAGGAAAACTTGGAGACACTAGATATCATATCAGTCCCTGAGGCAATAATAAAGATGTTTGATGCATCCTTATTTGATATGTTTGACTCCTTGAAGTCAATGAAGCTGAGGTAGGATGCATTGAACTAGTACAGTGAAAAAACCAAAGGATTGGTGGCCCAATAATAAGATGTAGAGGAAAAAACAAAGGATCTTATCAATATACTAATTAATGATAGGATTTTTAGCTTCAAAACCATTAGAATGATCCACTTAAATACAATATTAGGGATAGTAATTGATAAAATCCAAAGTTTAAGTGCTTGGTCAAGGAGCTTAGATAGAATCTTGAGAGATGATGAAGATCTAATAACAAAAATCAAGTAACTCCTTGGCACCATGCTGGCCAAACCTACAAAGTATAGCACCTTAGACATCATTGATGATGACGAGTACAAACACAAAGCCAATTTGGAGATGTATGAAGTGAGGAGTAAAATTTAAAGCCAATCTAGAAGTGATAACAACCCAATCATGGGCATGATCTTCACTACTGAGGAGAATATTGCCAAAGCAAGGAGCATAAATGAGGCCATGAAAAGAAATGATAGGGACTTTGGTGACTTGGCTGATAAAAAAGATGTCTATCTCTTAAAGCTAGCTATTGATTTAGAGCTTGTTAGTAAGCAACATCAAAGAGCTATGGAGATTATCCAAGAGCAAAAAGGGAGCCCTTCAGCCCAGGGCCCACCAATTAATTGATATTCCATTTGATGTAAATCATTGTAATATTTGAACATAGAATATTCTTTTGTAAAGGCATATACTAGTTTGTTAGCATATTTTTCTATAGGCTAGTCTATTTTAGAAAGAGAAGTGTATTCTAGAACTAAGAAAGATAGTTGTCCTTATCTTTATACATGTGTAATCTTATGACTGACTGGTATACTACCTTAGTTTTCTATAAAAGGTATTATTACCCTTTTTTAAAGGGAGAAAGTTTTGAATAAAAACTTGTATACTTTTGAGAAATTAATATAATCAAGGAATACTGAAAAGTTTGTCCAATTTTGTTTGTATCAATTGTTACATGGCTTCTCTCTCAATTGCTTATTCTAGGTCTTGAATTTAAATGGTTTTATGAATTATTAATGTGCATCTTTGATATAGGGTTGTTAATTTGTGTTAAAGCTAGATTAGTTGAATGTTCTTAGATTTTATCTTGTTTTATTTTCTCTGCATTGAGATGTGTAAATGTTATTTGAATGAAATAGTAAACCTTTAAAGCAAAGTTAGTTCATACTTGTATTCTTTTATGTTTTTCTTAGATATTTTCCTGGTATATGGTGTGATTTTAGCACTTGATACTTTACATTATATATTGGTTAAATATGTGTTAAGTTAGAATTAAAACCTTGCCATGGTGTTTAAGGCAAATATCAACAATCACCTACTTTCTTTCTATCCTACCCTTCCTTTTGCTTCTTTCTTTGATCAAATCACTTTAGTTTAGATATCATTGTAAATATTCACGTAGATTAGGTTTTCGTGTAGAACTCTGGTCATAATTTAATAATATTAACATAGATGCTTCAAAATTCATAAAGATTAAAGACCATGGTGGCTTCCAACCATTAATAAATATAAATTTGTGGAATAGTTTAATTTTATCTACCTCAATTTCACCACAGGTAACTAGATTACCAAAAACCTACTACTCATGCTATGAATTCTCAAAATTATAAAATGAGAAGTGTTCTTTAAGTGATAAGAGCACCTGCAATACACATAGAGGCATCAAAAAAGGCTAATTAAAAACTCAACTTAGAAAACTAGGTTTCTCTAAACAAATAATAATCTAGACAAAAGTAAATGGTATGATTATACTAGGTATAGATCCAAAAGGCACATGCAGCTTTGGTTTCAAAATTTGAATTTGGACCCAAGGAAACAAGTATTTGAAATGATTCAAGAAGTGTAACGATGTTGTCATGCTCTAAATATGTAAAAAAATGGTCCATTTTAAGATTAAAGGCACAAGATTTGAAATGAGTTAGGTAACATAATGACACCCTTTTCAATCAAGTGATATACACAAAAAAATTGATAAAAAGACTAAGGAATAGGCATGATGTCAAATGGAAGACATAACTCCTCCTCAAACAAAGGAATGATGTATAAAAAAAATTATTTTGACATGGTATGATAAACAAAAATAGATAGTTTGACTCAAGACCATGCAAAAAAAGGATAAATGACACCAACACCTAAGTGTAATGTCTTAAGCCCTAAAACTAACAAGGTTGCATAGTGATATCGAATTCCATCAATATAATTACTCTTTAGAGGGTTTTAATTATTAATCCAAAAAGTAAAAGTGTATGAAAAGTAGGGTTTTTAAGCCCCCTCTTCTCTCATGAGTTTGTACTATGACATGGAACTTTAGACTACTCACCCTACATTAACAATATGTCCATGACAAGTGGCATTGTTCTAAACTATCAATTTTATTTCATTTCTAGATGGTCCCAAGTGTGGATAATACTAGAGATTCAATCACATCATTTGGATCCCTGTCAGCTGAGTTATTGTGAAAAGGTCTTATCCTTTTTACAACCACTACATTTATTATTTACTCAGTGTAATGTAATGTCTGAGTTACCCCTACATTTTGAGGTTGAGTACCACTAATGGATCTTATTTTAACCTCTCAAAAAAAGCATCCTAATGGGTCACCCTCAATTTATAAACCCCACCATGGATTAGGGTTAAAATAATACCGAAAGATGAATTCTCAAGTCAATGCTTCTCTAGAGAACCCATGAGGAGGCAATGAACTCCCACTCATAAGTCAAATTTCATGGAAATAAAGACAAGTTAAAAGACTTTATGGTCATTTTTGGGTCATCCAAATCATAAAAATTTGGGGAGGATCTTAGTGAATTTATTTTCAAACTTTTGGACTAAAGTGACAAAGTCAAAGAATGAACATTTTTGGTCACCTAAGTTCTCTAAAAGGGATAGGGGGAGAGCATATATGTGTCACTTATTTTGCTAAAACAAACAACTTTCAACAAATAAGATTAAAACAAACAACTCTTAGGAGTATATAACTAGATGTGAAATTTCATTTTATTACACTAAAAACAAAATGTGTTTTGAAATTTTGCCCCCCTTTGCATTTTCTTGTTGAAAACTTAAAAAAAGCAAAAACAACTTAAGTAAAAAGATTATTAAAAAACCAATTGAAAAGTTTAAATTTGTAATTTAAAAGTGTTTTAAATGTCTCCTTATGGTCTTTGGGTCCTGCAAAACACATCAAGGAGTCTTTGTGCTTAGAATCACATCAAGAGTGGATAAATGACTTGTCAAATCTTGCTCTCAAGTTTTTATCTTTTTACATAGAGTGCAAGACCATAGAAACATAGAGCAATACTATAAATATCTCTATAAAACCATGATTTTCATCACAATATCATAACTTGTGTGAAAATAGAGTACATAAAGCAATATCACTACTCTAATGACAAAATAAATGAAATAAAGGAAATATCACTACTCTGGGAGTCACTATATTGCATCTTAACCTAAAACAATTAGCCTAACCACTAGTAGTTAAACAAATATCATGAAACTTTAGGTAATATCTCTAAACTTATTATGATATCATGACTTTATAAGTCATGATATTTAAATACCATGAGTTTTATATAAATACCATGAATTTAAAAGTCGTGATATTGTAATATCACAACTTCCCTACAAGCATGAAATGGTTATAAAAAACCTTATAGTTAGACACAAAAATTCAATAATTATGACAAAACTATGATTGTATGAGTGGTGATATTACAACAATATCATGATTCTAGATAGAAAAATCACAACTACACAGAGCAACTTTGCCACTTCCAGAAAAACATCTTCTAACCTTCAATTTTCACCTATTTTGACCAACAAGCTTAAATTTTTACCTAAAAATCATTAGGGGAGTGCTCTGAAAGGCCTATAGACACTATAATTATGCATCATAATTCTTTTATGACATGTGCATTGTGGTTGAGTATAATTTATTGAAATCCTAAAATAGGCTCTATTTGATATCCCAAAATCCTAAAATATGTTAAGTTTGAAATATGGTAGAACCTTCTAAAACCTATAATTTGCATCGTAAATCCTAAAGGTCCAAGCCCCCTCTCAAACATCTTGAAAGTATACACATAAAATATAACTTAAAGCATTATATATATATATATATATATATATATATATATAAACTTAACTCACCTATGGTAATAATTCTATGTATATATCGATCTTTATGTTTTATTATTCTATTTTAGAACCCAAGATTGTTTTAACAACTTGAATTAATCTTAATCAAAAGATCTATATCTTTTAATCTTGATCATCTACATCTATTTATCTTGTTTATCTTATCCATATGTATTAATTAATCTATATGCATTTATCTTGTCAAATATCATTAGGGTGATCTATATTTTGTTTATCAGTATTATCCACTTAATTATGAAAATAGTGAGTTGACACCCACTTAAGGAAGTTCATAACTTCTTGGGACTAGTTATTAACCAAGAAACTCACCTATCTATCTATTAATACATTTTTTCCAAGTTGTCTTCTTGTGTGCAGGTTATTATTCCAAGCCAAAAATGTTCCCTCATTTGCTAGATGTAAGTAGTGCACAACCATCTCCACATCTCCAGGTATTATTCATAAAATCTGCATTTCATTAAGTTTTTAGTAAGTTAATTAAATTAAAAGAAAAAATAAAAATCTACGATAACAAGGTCTTAAGAGCAACTTTATGGAGTGCAAGTCCCAATGGGCATGCCAACATGTGAACAATGATTTAACATAAAGGGGACGTAGTCTTGTGTTAGTCTCATAAAATAAATGAAATGAACATACTAAAATCCTAACACCTCTAACCTAGACACTGAGGAGAGCTTAGGTAACAAAACTAAATTAAATCACAATAAAAACATTAAAAAAAAAACTCTTTTACCTTTTTTGGGAGCTCCAAATAGCTTGTTGAATGGCTTGCTCAGCTTGTGCATCAACAAGTCTTCATTAATGAAGCTTTCTTGGTTCCTTCTCTCCTTGGCACCTTGGATTTGATGTTTTTTGGCTTAATATTTGGGCATGATATCACTGCTTGCATGAGTCTTATGGAACACATCCTGCATTATCCAAGCTTAGAAATGAGGTGATATGGCCTTGTATTTATATCCTTAGGAATTAACTCTCACCCAAGGTGAGTTAAGGTTGAGTTTCAACATGGATTGGGTTAAAAATAACCCTAGGTGAGTTAAAATTAACTCAAGTTGAGTTAATAATTTTTTATATAATTAAGATTTTCAATTATTAGGCATGGCTCTCAAATTAGATATTTTAGGATATTTTCAAAGAGCTTGACAATACATAAAGACAATGATGAAAGGCTTGATATTTTGATTTTTGGAATTTACATTTTTATATATTCATTAATTTCAAATGGATAATTCAACTAGGCATTTAATCTTGTTTAATTAGTTAATTGACTCTGATTAGCATTTTTTCTCTTTCAAGATTTGATCAAGTGCCCCACTTAATAGGTCCATAGGCCAAATTGATAGTTGTGATGCTTTAAGGTTATTAGGGATGAATTCATGAGAGGTTATTGTTGCATATGGGCTACTATCCCAAATATGGATGCCTCAACATGATTTTGAGCTTTGATTAATGATGCATGAACACATTTAGGATGTTCAGTGATTCCTAAGCTTAAGTTGTAATGGTTGATAAGAATTAGTTTGAAGTCTAGTCAGAAGATAGTTATGGACAATTTTAGGTGTCTACAATTTTATATTACATGGGGATAATTTTTATTATCAAAGGAACTCTCATTTCACTTAGAGGGTGACATTTTATTCTTAGTAGGCAATCATTTTCTATTACATTTGAAAAATACCATGGAATTTTATTTTTTCATAAAAGTGCTACTCATCACAATATTCCTTTTCTACACAATGGCCTAATTTCTCTTTTTAATCTCATTTTTTTATAAGACCAAATGGTGGGGTTTTGTATAACATGTACTAAGAACCTCTCGCTCCTGCCCCCGCCCACCCCCCCGCGCCACCCCCCCCCCCCCCCCCCCCCCCCCCCCACACACACACACAATATTTTTTTTGTAGTTTTCTTATCACTCTTGTACTCTTGTATGAACCATATATTTTACTATCACATTTTATTTTTCAAGTTATCATTTTTAGATTACACTATTTTCATATTTTACATAACCATATAGTCTCTTGGCTCTTAAAAAACATATATTTTCTTCATACTTTACAAAGTACCTAAAATGGCCTTATTTTAAAGACACTATTTAGGAATTTTTTAATCTACATGGCATATTTTAGAAGAATGCCTTCTACATTATCAACCATTTTATTCAAGTAGTGGATTCAATTGCACTCATACATGATTTTTTTGTCTCCTTTGATAGATTAATAATATTCTTGTAGAGCTATTCTAGTGAACATAATGTAAATTTATCCTCATTTTCTAGTTTTATTTTTAGGTTTTATTAGTCACACTGAGTTATAAAGTGTCATTGGGGGTTTTTTATTTCATCTTTGTCTACCTTCTCTAGTCACTCAAATTATATCATGAATACTTGTTAATGTTAGTTTTGGCCCTATTTCACTTTAATCAACTTGAGCACTTAATATAGACCTATTTTTCTAACCTCTCTCTATCCTAAGCACCTATACATACCTATTCCTTTTTAAATTGTTATCTTATGCCTACATAATTTTTTTAAACTACTAAAAACCCATGTAAGCATCTGTACATACATCCAAGACATGAAACTTGAATGTTTCCTTTTAGGAAAAGATCTACTAGTAGGGGATAATAGTGTCAAATGTTTTTATCCCTTATGGATCAATCCTATCCTAAGCCCTTCTAATGGTCACTTTTAAAATTTATACCATTTCTTATAGGTTGGTCCATATTTTTAGGATAGGTAGAGTGAGGTTTCTCCCTTTTGGATTTATATAAAAGAAAACTTAATTCACATATTCTACCACTTGTAAATTTCAATACAAAGACACACACTATTACACATTAATAAAATCTTCCATATTCTTCCCAATTCTAATTTTAACCATATAAAATAGTCCTAATCCAATTCTAAATCCTATTTTATCTAAGACAACTCAAATAATGATCAAGTATTCAATCAATTTCTAGATGCATTTATATATTCAAAGGTGCATAATTACATAAAAATTATAAGTGGGATAACTACATGGGATTGATTTCCTTCTTTAGAGTATTAGATACATATGTATCATTCAATCATCATGGGGGAGATTGGAGTAATATCAACCCATTACATTCTCCCTTTTTATATTTTCAAGTTTTTAGCCATTGTAATCCCTATTAAGGTTTCAAATTTAATAAGTCATTTTCAAGGATTTCACATGCATCCAAAGGTCAAATCTATAAAAACATGTATGATTTAAGTTATTGCAAATGATTTTACCTTTATTAATTTATTTTCATCAAAGGACATAATCAACTAACTCATGACTATAGTGCCAATTAATCTTGTCCTAATTTGGATGATCATGTCCTTTACAAGTTTCAGTCTCATTCTATGTGCATTTGTATAATCGGTCCATGTTGGTCATTTATATTCATCTCTCAATTTCATACATCCATATCTTAGATATTAAGCTGATAAGTTTTTCATTTTTTTCATAGTTAGTATTTTTTCACTCAATTTTACTTTATCAATTTTAGTGTTTTGATTTCATTATGCTTGTTTCAAGTTGACTTAAAACTTTAGGATATATTCTATTTAATTTATTTGAATTAGGGTTAATCACTACATTAATTCAAATTATTTAAAAACATATTAGTGAACCCACATTGCTTTAAAAAAAATTATCTTAGGGTTCTAATAAATTCCTAAGCATTTGACACTAAAATAAATTTCTTCTAACCTTAGATATAATATCTATGACTAAAATAACTTGATTTCAATCTTGGATTTTTTTTTGATAAGGTTAATGTTATGCTTTTTACAAGATCACAAAACCTATTACAAATCCATAAAGATAATCTTGGAAGCTTATATGGAAACAAACTAAAAATAGGTCTACCCAATAGTAGTAAAAATTATAGCATGGGATAAAATTAGCTAATCATTATCAAATCATCACCCAACCAAGATATAAAAACAAAGAGATATTTAATAAGGCACCTCAAATAACAACTTCCTCAAATTGTTAGTTGAAACTCATTCTACCTTAATAGAGGCTCTATCCTGTTCAGTTGAAGCATAGGCCAAAGAATGATATTGATATCGATTAAACCCCCAAAACCCTTAAGGATGGTATTTAATAAATATATATATATATATATATATATATATATATATATATATATATATATATATATATATAAACAAATTAAAATTAGTTCACTAAAATATGTAGTCTTAGTATACCGTGAGCTCACATAAGAAAACCAAATCTAAGAGACTAGCTTGAAACATCAAACAGTCCCCAAGAATAAAACCCTCAAAAACCTTGATAATCCATACTACTACCTATAAGGGGGAACACCATACTTGTACTCATGGGAAAAACATTTGTACAAAACTCACAACAAAAACTAAGGCCATAAAACCCACTAGAGGATACATGGAACTCAAAAGACCCAAACCTACCTAGATTTGGCTTCAAAAAATGCTTTAGATGAGATAGTACTTAGTAGGGTCCTAGCCTTCTCATATTGTCAATAAACATATAAGATTCCACACACATAAAAAAAATTCATAGATCCTATGGACCACAAGTGTCACACAAACATTGGTACCTCACTGGGCTCACACAAAATAGTCAAAGAATAATAGTCTAGAAGTGAAACATCCATTTTATGTCCAAAAGGTCCACATAAATATCAATAAATTACTCTCACAAATCCTTGTAATATAGGGGAGATATCCCTAAACCAGATCTGATAAACCTCAAGGGAGGGAATGAAAGTAATGGCTTAGAAAACTCCCAACCATATCTAATAGAGAAACAGGCTCCATCAAGATTATGACTCCATAAAGCATAAAGGTTTAAAATATAATTAAATAATGAGCACAAACCAACATATAATTAGTATCCATATCACAAAGTATGAAGGACCAATCCCCAATGCTTCATGAGACGAATGGAAAAAGAGGAAGCACTAGAGGGCCTATAAGGAATGGCACAATCTTTCATGAAGCCTTCAAGAGCCATGATCTTTCAAACTAGGTAAAGAGTGAGAAGGATTCTACCTTTTCAAGCTCATATTTAATTTTTGACACATAAATCACTTTATTTTGACCTTCAATCTCATATCTGACACTGAAAGAACTTTATGTTAACCTTGAATTTTAGGGGAATTTACTAATATTCATACATAAAAAAATCCCTTACTAGATAAAGCAACATATAGATAGTTTTTGGACTTTGAATAAGAAAATAAAAAACCATCATTGAAAGTAGTGATCTTATACTAGATAAATCAATCAAGCAACTTAATTGCACTATGATTGTATCTTCTAAATAATAAGTGCAAGTAACAAAATTAAAATTCAAAAAAAAAATATATTACATAATTAAAATCAATATAAGTCACTACAATATAAATTACCAAAAAATAAGTTTCAAGAACAAAGTCAAGATAAGCAAGAAATCACCTTTGTGAAAATCTTTCTCATGATGACAATTCAATGGGAATATTTTCCTAAAACTACTCATGGTACACATGTGGTTTCTAAGGATTAAAATAATATATTTAATTCATGAATGGATGAACAATATAATGCCAGAGCTAGGGTTACATCTTCAAGTCAATAATTCCAAGTAGAAACTACTTCCTTTCCTAGTATTTAAGCAAAGACATTAGATTCTTCTATAGTGCAGAATGACATGCAAGATTTTAACAAGATTAACATACTCAAGAGAAACAAAATTTAAATAAGATAACTCTAACATATGTCATAGTTGGTTTTCCATATATATATATATATATATATATATATATATATATATATATATATATATATATATATATATATATATATATGATTATAGTGGCATATCACAACTTTAGTAAAGACCTAAAAAATTAGTTATCTAAAATGATGATGATTATAGTGATGATTATGATTATGATTATGTATAATAATTGTATGATATTATCAATGATATAAGACCTATGCATAGGCATTTTCTTGATGATATATTTTGATTATGGTATAATAACTTACTACACATAATTTTTTGATTTATTCATCATATTATTTTTATACTTCTTACACATGTGATCGATTTGATCAATTCTTCTATCCCTTGGATCTTACTAACTTTTTAGCCTCTTGGATTTTTTTTCAATTTTTAGATCTATATAGTCTAGTAAGTGATTGATACTCTACCATTTACATTTTTTTTCATATTCTACATTGATAAAATTACATTTTTTGACATGAACACTATCAACTAGTAAGGGATATAACTATCTGCCAATATTATCTTTAGTTGGTTGATCTTGTCTTGTACTATTTTTCATAGTAAAATAAGAAACAAAGCACATAAATTCTCAATATTTAATTTTTTTTGACATTTTACTCAATTTTGAAACAAACCCAATTTTTTTTTGTAGATTTCTTTATCAGAGTGCAACCAACACTATGTGTAGGACTCATAGTACTAGCTTGATAATACACGATTGAATCTTCCTCAAGATTATGATATAATTGAGTCCAAAAATAGTGTAGACAATTAAGATAACACTACCTGATCAAGAATAACATTTTTTTGATCTTATATTTTTGGCACTATATTGCCCTTCCATCACTTATAATGCTAGGCTACAAGATGCAACTATACGTATTATGTAGCAAGATGTAAACACATGTGTTATGTTTTAGGATGCATATACAGGTGTTATGCTATAGGATGTAGTTGTAGGTGATATCCTATAGAATGTAGATGATTATAATAGTCATAAAAGTTTCTATAACTAAGGATAAAAAACCCGACATAAATCTACTCGTAAAAGAATATTGAATAATGACACAAAACCACACAACCCTCAATAACCAATTTATACACAAATATGTACAATTGAATTATCACCTTATTAGTGTGTTCCAAAAGTACAACTAAACATAATTAATGTGATTTTATGCCTAGGTCTTGTTAAAACAAGTTAAGATACCCAGTATATGAATAAAATCGACCATCTTCATTTCATTGCTTTATGCTATAGAAATGAACCCAAGATTTAAAACTTGAAATAGAAAATAACCACCATTTACCTATTATTAATGCTAATGAAAATATGGAAATAGGTGTATTAATTTCAAAAATAGTTCAATAAACCATGTTAGAAGAAATTTTACTATATACCATTAGCAAATGGTTAGAATTGATTTCACCCATCAACCAAAGATGTGTTGAATTACACAAGTCAATGCACCACAAAGAGAGATATCTCATACCAAAGATTAGGTACAACAAGCTATATAGATATATAAAACTAGTACATAGAGCTTCTTTAAAACATAAAATGAACTTGTTATTTTGCCCCTAACAAGCTGGTATAATAGTTTAAAAAAGGTTGAGTTCTTATATTTCCAACACGTAAAATGAACTTGTTTAGTGATATTTTTGTAAGTATGTACAACAATATGTAGCTTAGATAAAATCTACATTTAAAACATTTAAGATCACAAGTTTTATCACTAAAAAACAAATATCACTAAGCAACAAATAAAACCTACATATTTTAATATAAACATGATAGTAATTCCCAACTCATACAAACTTGCCTCATGTCATAAATATAATTTAGCTCAAGTGCTTGTATACTTGGTTGTAGCATACCAGTCAATTTTTAAAACCATATGATGCTCCCAAGGCAAACATAGTGTTAAATAGAGTTAGTGACACACCCAACATACTACATATTATATTTATGTACAACAGTACATAGATTAACAAAAAATTATATATCCATTAAATCATAATCTCAATTGTTACATCTAACAGAATAGGATATTGATCATAAATTCTATGATACCACACACTCAATAAATTATCCATATCTCCTTAGACATTAGGGAGTCAAAAATTGTTAAAAACTATAATTTAAAAGACAACCAAATAAAGGATACAAATCAATTGAATATTTCTCATAAACATATTATTTATTTCATCATCTAATATGCTAACATTATTAGTTATCCAATATATCATGACATTAAAGTTATATTAATTTATAAATATGATAATGATAAGGAAGGTAACTAAATTATATCAACTAAGAACACACAACTTCCATCAATGCAATAACATTTGCACCATTCTTGTCAAGTATATCAGATATGAATCATTTTATTTTTACAAGAGCTTCTATAGGAATTAAGCAAAGAAATAATGATTCAAGAAACATCCATCATTAATCTATAATCCAACAAGCCACAAATAAAAGGTAGGCCACCAATATGAATAATCCAAATATCATAATACAAGACTTATTTAGCAACAAGAGAAAACCCAACATGTCTGGTTTGATAAGCCCATCCATATAGTGGTCCTAACCACCCCATCCATGATTTGGATGGTGGATTTCAACAACCAAGTATATATGAGAGGTGGTGAGCATACAACACAGATCCTAAGCCACTGACATGATAATAGACAACAAAAATGATAATAACATCTTTCAACAAGAAGCAGAACATAATAGTTTCTTACCAAACACCAAGAGGGGAAACTATCCTTAATACCAAGAGTTCCACATGGTAAATCATGCATAATCATAAAATTATCCCATTTAAATATCATTTGAATGTATGGGAATAATTTAATAAAAAATTTGAACCCATCAAATTTAGTATTGCATTATTTGAAAACTTACTCAAACATCTATAACAGCCTAGATAAACCTTTTTAGCAGTTAAAAAAATGTTGCCCAAATGAAAATAAGGAATAACTCAATCCATTTGACAGTGTGTCCCCATTTCCTACATGAAACCAAAGATATATAACTCAATAATACATTAATAAATAATTACAGGATAATGTAGCCCAAAATAAATTACAAAACAATAAGGTACAACCCAAGCATTTATAAAATGACTAATTATAGCCAAATATAATCCAAAACATGCATCCTATAGTAACTTCCATATCCTCACAAAATATAGACACGAGCATATAAAAAATTCACATAGTCTTAAAATGTAATACAACATAATCAACATCAATAAGACTATAAATGTGCACTCCACAAAATATCAGGATTAAGTAGTGTAAAACCAATAATAAATCCTTACAAACATGGCCCCAAAACATATAAGTAACTATACGTAGTCTCAAATAAAATGTCATCACAACTCCATCAAATTATGCTACTAATATCATTAAATTGATCCATGATCAAACCCCAAGTAGGGCATAATAACAAAAATATAAAAAAATTCAAATAAGGGGTATCATTATAAGATCAAAATGACTACAATAGTCTTATGGAAAATGAATGCAATCACCATAAAATGTTACAATCAATAAAAACACAACCCATGCTAAAATTGACATCATGCAATAAATACATCACTCTAATGAAATTGAGATCATGAGCTATTGATACACAAGACCAAGAGAATAGGGAGATCAAACCAAGAGACTCACGGCTAAGTGCTATTATATTTAAGCAAACAACTACAATATTTAGGGTCAAATTGAGAGTAAACCCCATATTTTTGCATTGCCTAACTAGGGCTAATCCCAATTTCCATGCAAAGCCAAATACAAGATCCAAGTCTTATTTATAAATAAGGCTACAGGGTTAAACCCTAAAATTGAAGTGTAGTAAAAATCCAAAGCCACACTCATTAATGGTGTAAAATGAAATATAACACATTTCTATCAATTTTTATGTATCAGAGATTCATTTTATTTTCCCAACTCCCAAAATACAACACATTCATTACTAAATCAGTCACATAAGCCTCAGGGGTTGAGCCCAAAATAAAAATATCATAATTAAATAAAACCACAAAATATGTGCATACAAAATACAAAAAATCAATTTCTCCCATTAAAACTATAGATTTAATGTAAGAGAAGAAACCATTTTTTTAACATAAAAGGAAACTCCCCCACTTTTTAATTTGAAATTTGATTTACATGGCCCAGCTAGTTTTAAATGCCCATTATTGACACAAGGTTTTATTTCCATCCATAATTTAATAAAAATCAAAGAACCCACAATTGATTTCCATAAATAAATCCAAATCCACTTACAGATTTGTAGACCATCGAAGAAGAAGATTAATAACCAGACCTTGAGATTTATTGAGGGCTTGTAGAGTTAAAAACTACCATGGAAGAGGGAGTGAGATAAATGAAATTGGCTCCTCTATTTATTCCATTTTCCACCCATTCTCTTCCCCCACCATGCCCTACAAATCTCCTTCACCCAGCCAACTATTTTCATAAAATTTTGTGCCTCCATAAGTCCCTATGGCCACCATTCCTCTCGAGGGTTTTCTCCATCTACCAACACACCAGTACACACTGCCTCCCAAGCAAAGCCACTCAATTACCCATTTTGGGTGGTGTGTCAACCCTAAAATCCATCAAGAGCCCTAATAATCCAAGGCTCAATTTTTACTCAAAGCTATAGTGTAAGATAAATAAAATCCCATGAGCCCCCCTTGGCCATTATGGCCTAATAATTATTTTAATCAACATTAATATGTAGAATGGTCAAACCAAGGCCTATGTGGAGGTCCATGATTTAATGGCCCAAGTAAAGGAAAAAACCATTAATAAAATCTAATAGCCATGGCCATGTCCCCATAAAAGAACACAAATGAGAACCAATTAAAACCAAAGACATCAATAATCAAACAAGATAATCAATAACAATATCACTCAAGACCAAGTTGATTCAACAAAGATGAAAAACCAAAACATTATTAAAAATACTAGTCACAGAATCCAATAATGATGGAAGAGACTCAAAAGACCAATGGTGGATTAATAACTTAGTTATAACACATTATACCTATTAAAGTCACAACTAAATACTTATTATCTCTCTCTCTCTCTCTCTACCATTATTCCTAACTACAGGATCCTACCACTAAGCCTAGATCATTGACTTGTTCCTTTAGTCATCAAAAGGGACATCAGTAACATCTAAATAAGCATCAATATCCAAGTAATAAAATAGTTTTAAATTTGAATAGAATATATAACATGATACAATTAAATTAGTATATTATGACATGCATAAACAAGCATAACCATCTAAGTCATAATCATTATTACAATAAGAAATAAGAATCATAGTAGACAATTATGTCAATAAGGTCAAAACCAATAAACATAATACATGATCATAATCATTATTCTGGTCAACAAATAAAGGTGTATCAGCTACAGGTTCGTGACATCCTCCTCCTCTTAGAGAGGAGTCATCCTGGTGAAAAAAATCAATTAGGGGTAAAGAAATCCCATAAAGGATCTAACACCCTTTCAAAAAATATTCCACAACTCATACTACTAATTAGTTAAGTATTTATCATGAAGCAATCAAAATAGTTCCAAATCTACTACGTATTTACATAACCCAATAATATAAACAAGATTTATTATCACTTTCTTACTAATTAGCATATCATGAAGACATAACAAATAGACATGATAGAAACGTTCAGCCTTACCTTACTAACATTCCAAGTACCTTACCACAAAACTAGCAATTCTAAACTTTATGCCAGGCTAACAAGAAATATCTTTCAGCTTAGGTGTCTCTTTATAACATCAAAATGAGAAAAATGGGGTGTTGTATGCACCTTTTCTAGCACTAGATTATGTAATTATTTGAACTTAAATACAAAATTTTATATTTATATGACTCACAAGTCCATTTTTTTTAAATCATAAGGTCATTAACCACTTTTTCAATAGGCTTACCAGACCCAAATTTTCTCTTACCTTGGAAAAATTCATCAACAAGATGATTTTATTAGCATAACCCTTTTGAAATTACCAATTTCCAACCACCAAGTAAGTGTCCATTCAAATAATTTTGGCCAAAATCAAGTAATTCTAGATATGGTGATCAAACTTCATTTTAAATGCTTACCAACAAGAATGCTTGAATTAATTTTAAAGCAAAAATTAAAGTTGTTAAATCATATAAAATAGAGACATTCATGATATTTAAATTTAGATATAGAATATAGGATTAACAGTTTGATAATGCAACAAATCTCAGGTTTAACCATTCCTTTCATCACAAGGATGTGCCATCATAGAAATATATAAATATTCATGACAAAAATTGTAACAATCCCATCTAACCATATTAGTTAACAATTTTTCAAAATCTAAAAGATGTCTTCCACCAGTGTATGTCATGCCCTATGCATGGCCTTATAAACATTCATCACAACTTTTTAGCAAAAGGTAATAACCCATACTTTTATGGTCACTTTTCATTAAATATTCATCATTCATGGATTAGTGTTAACCTCACTAAACATCAAAGAAGACATTATAGGAATCCACATGAAACCCCTAAGGTTTACATGTTATCCATTATTTGTGAGTTCACAATGGCTAAGGGATACCAATTTCACCATGTTTTAATCAGCCAATTGAGGGCATTCACCCAAATTTTATCACTCTTTCCAAGAGTTAAATGGGTACCTAGGATTTTTAACATCATTTGATCAAGACTTCAAATTGCTCTTCCTAAGAATAAAATCAACATACATTCTAGTAATGATTTTCAAAAACTTAGAAACATTCATATCAAAATACCACTTCCAGATATACACAAAAATAATAATAATAACAATACATTTTTCATATCATATTTTCACTTGCAAGCCAACACTTGCCTTTGCTTCAGCAAGTAAAACCTTTCTAATTCTACATAAATTTCTAGCTCATAGGACCAAGTGGTGATTCATAAGGACTCATATCTACTTCAGATTACATTATGGCTACAAATTAGTCAACCAAATTGGCATATTCAGCCAACAAGTAGAACCAACTTACTCACACATAATAACCAATAGTTATTTTAAAATAGCTTACCCTTACACCACCCCAGGGTGGGTTATCATTGGAAATAACCCTACCTAATCAATGAGTAACATAATATTGCTGAGACATTCTTTTCAACTTAATACCAATCATCAAAAGAGTGTCATATTAGCTCAAAATTATTGTATTTTGAGCTTTTATCAAAAGTCATCTACACAACATATCAAAATATTCATTTTGATAATGGGATATCATTTTAGTGCTTGTATTTAGCACACTCTTTGTCATTCTTAAAATGGAATCGATCAAAACCATAATGGTGTTCCAACTGAACCAAACTAAAACATCAATTATGGTACTTATTTTTTGCCAACAATCATGATTATAGTCCTACCATCCTAAATTTTATGTCTGCAATATGGATGCCAATGATAAAAATATTTACACATATTTCATCAAGTTTTCTAGAATGAATTATTAAACAAATAAGTGTGAGAATAATACAATAATAGATATAGTCAACCTATTAACCTACCAATATTTTCCTTCCAATTGTCATAAAACAATGACAACATCACCAAGCCTCAACATAACCTATTAAGGTATTACCAAAATTTTATCTACACTAGTCAATGATAATGTTGGAAGCTACAAGTTCCAATATTTTTTGAATGTTATGATGGTTAAATGAACACATCATCTCCTACAACATGTTTATCTCTAGGTGTCTCATGTGTAACCTTTCCCAAGAAAGGGTGAGTTCTAACAAATCTCATCATTCCATATCGATGCATTTGATAAGGTTACTAGAAACTATTCATATCTTGTGGAGTGGATGGCTTGTGATACCTATTATAAAAGATATCCCCCAATATTTTTGACTTGCCTAAATAATTTAGTATTATTCACCCCACTAGGCCCTCTAAGCTTGAATCACACCCTTAGACCTCCCAAATATATCATACCTCAATGTCATATGATGGCCCACCCATACAAGCCATCAATGAACACCAATGCATTATTTGATTCCAATAGCAATCTTTTATCACTATTATCCTCATTGACTTAGTTTTAACAAGTTAATGGTTGACTAGTGAATGCTCATTTTAACACAACATTACTTTAGAAAAGGATAAACTCAACCAAAGCTTAAGGTGAATATCACAAGTTGAGAAACAACTCCTATTTTGAATAGAATTTATTAGCTTTTAGTCCCTCTTGAGTTATAGATCATCATGTTGCTTTGTTCAACTCAAGAGGCTAAATTCTCACAATAAGATCAAACTTTGATTCAACTCAATATTATCCCTTTCAATTGGAGATCTAAAGTTTTTTTGATTTATCCAAGTAAATCAGATACTCTTACCCTATTCATCCCTCCAGGTTTAATATAACCCCTTGGTCTTCCAAATTTTATAATGTTCTAATCATCTAATGATGACTTTCCCATACAAGTTAATAATAGATACTGAACATCATTTATTTAATTCCAAGAGTGGAGTGGTTATCGCTAGCCTCCTATTGACTCATCCATACAAGTCAATAATTAAAAGGTGCTACTTTCCCCAATGTAACTTAATATTGGAAGTACTAACCCAACCAAGGCTACAGGTAGGCATCATAGTGTTACTATAGAATTTTTTTATATTTTACACATACATTAATTCCAAAAAATGTAATAATTTCCAACACCTTGATATTGTATAATAGATCATTATCCTATTTATCTCAAGAGCTAAGTGCCCTTATAAAATCATATCATATTCATGTTCAATTGAAATAGTTCATTAGTTCCATGTTAACAAAAATTCTTATCATAAAGATTCTTAGAGTTGTAATTTAGCAAAATCCAATGGTAAGTACAACATGGTTCTATTGTAAAGTAAACCAACGCTTTTCTTAATTTACAAGATTAATATTTCCTTCTAAAAATATATAGAGCATAGGCTCTAATACTAAATGAAACAAACCCAATTTTTTTTTGGAGATTGCTTTATCAAAGTGCAATTGACACTATGTGTAAGATCCATATTACTAGTTTGATGATGCAAGATGACATCTTCTTCAAGCTCATGATATATGTGAATATAAAAGTATTCTTGACAATTAAGATAACACTACTTGATCAAGAATTACTTATTTTTTTGACCTTATATTTATGTCACTATATTGCCCTTCTATCACTTATTTAGAATGCTAAGTTGTAGGATGTAGCTATAGGTTTTATGCTACAAGATGTACCTATAGGTGTTATGTTACAGGATGTAGTTATAGGTGTTATACAAGATGCATCCATAGGTTTTATGTTGTAGAATGTAACTAATTAAAATAGTTACATAATTTTCTATAACTAAGGATACAAATCCCCACATAACTCTATTTGTAAAGGAATATTGGATAATGAAAAAAGGAACTATGCAACCCTTAGTAACCTGTTTATACATAAATATGTATAACTACATATCACTTTATCAGTGTGTTTCAAAAATAAAACTAAACGCAAGTAATGTAATTTATGCCCATCTCTTGTTCAATCAAGTTAAGGTACCCATTGTATGAATAAAATAAACCATCTTCATTTCATTGCTTTATCCAATAGAAATGAACCCAATATTTAAAACTTAAAATAAAAAATAGCCACAATTTACCTATTATGAATGCTAATGACAAGATGAAAGCAGGTGTATCAATTGCCCAAATAGTTCAATAAATAATGTTAGAATCAATTATGATATATATCATCAGCAAAAGGGTATAATTGATTACACCCATCAACCAAAGATGTGTTAAATTACATAAGGCAATGCATTACAAGGAGAGATATCTCATACCAAAGATTAGGTTCATTAGGATATTTATTTGTATAAAAATAATACATAAAGCTTATTTAAATTAAAAAATGAACTTGTTATTGTTCCCATAATAGGATTGTACAATAACATATAAATAGGCTAGGTTCTCATATTTCCAACACTTAAAAAATGAACTTGCTTAGTACATTTTTTGTAAGTATGTACAATAGTTTGTAGCTTAGATAAAATCTATGTTTCAAACATTTAGGATCACAAGTTTGATCACCAAACAAAAAATAACACCTACATACTGCAATATAAATATAACAATAATTTCCAACTCATACAAACTTTCCTTATGTCATATTCTTAGGAATATAATTCAGCTCAAGTGCTTGTATACTTGGTTGTAGCATACCAGTCAACTTATAAAACCATGTGATGCTCCCAAGGCAAACATAGTGTTCAACAGGGTTAGTGAAACACCCAACATAATACATATTATGTTTATATACAATAGTAGATGGATTAACAAACATCTATATATCCATTAAACCATAATCTCAATTATTACATCTAACAGAATAAGATAATGATTAGATATTTAATGATGCCACACACTCAATAAATCATCTAGATCTCTTTCAACCTTACAAGAGCCAATAATTGTTAAAACATTATAATTTAAACAACAATCAAATGAAAGATAAAAATTAGTTGAATATTTCTCATAAGCATACCATTTATTTCATCATCTAATATGCTAACATTCTTAGCTATCCAATATATCATGACATTATAGGTTGTCGTGATTTATAAATACGATAATGAGAAGGAAGGTAGCTAAAGTATATCAACCAAGAACACACAAATTCCATCAATACAATAACATTTGACACTGTTCTTGTCATATGTAAGATATGAATCATTTTGTTTTTACAAGAAGTGCTACAAGAATTACGCAAAGAAATAATGATTCAAGAAACATCTATCAATAATATATACTCTAATAGGCCACAAACAACAAGTAATATACCAACATGAAGAATCCAAATGTCATAATAAGAGCAAACCCAACATGCCTAGTCTAATGAGCCCATCTATATGGTGTCCCTAACCACCCCATCCATTAGTTGGATGGTGGATTTTAGAAACTGGGTATTCATGAGAGGTGGTGAGCATACAATAGGGATCCTAAGCCATTGACATTACTCAATAACAGATAACAAAAATGATAATAACATCTTTCAATAAGAAACAAAATATAATAGTTTCTAACCAAACACCAAGAGGGTAAACTACCCTTAATACCAAGAGTTCCACTTGGTAAAGCATGCATAAACATAATTTTTTTTTATTAGCCCATTCACATTTTTTTTGAATTCATGGGAATAATTTAACAATAAATTTAAAGTCATCAACTTCAGTATTGCATCATTTTAAAACTTACTCAAGCATCTATAATAGCCCAAATAAACCTTTTTAGCAGTTAAAGAATGCTGCCCAAAATGAAAATCAAGAACAAATTAATCCATTTGACAACATGTCTACATTTCTTGCATGAAACTTAAGATATTTAACTAAATAAGACATTAACTAATATATATAGGATAATGTAACCTAATATAAGTTATAAAATAAGAAGGCACAACCTAAGCATTTATAAAATGACTAATTACGACCAAGTATAATTCAAAAAATACATCCCATAGTAACTTACAGATCCTCACAAAATATAGACACAATCATATAAACAAATGCCCATAGTCTTAAAATGTAATACAACATAATCAACATCAATAAGACTATAAATGCATAATCCACAAAATATCAAGATCAAGAAAAGTACAACCAATAATAAGTCCTTACAAACATGGCCCTAAAACATATAAGAAAATATGCGCAGTCTCAAATAAAATGTCAACATAATATCCATCAAATTATACTACTAATATCATTAAATTTATCCAAGATCAAAACCCAATTTGGGCATAACAACATAGCCAAAAAGATAATTTGAATAAGGGGTATCATTACAAGATCAAAATGACTACAATAGTCTTATCGAAAATGAATTTAATCATCATAAAATGTTCCAATCAATAAAAACATAACCCATGCTAAAATTGACATCATGTAATAATTACATCATTCTAATGAAATTGAAATCATGAACTATCTATACGTAATCCCAACCAAATAGGGAGATTAGACCAAGAGACTCATGTCTAAGTGCCATTAGATTTAAGTAGAACAACTACAATAGATGGAGTAGAATTGAGAGTAAAACCCATATTTTTGCATCACCCAAATAGGGCTAAACCCAATTTTCACGAAAATCTAAATACAATATCAAAGTATTATTTCAAAACAAGGTTGTAGGGTCAAAGCCCCAAATCAAAGTGTAGTAAAAAATCCAAATCCATACTCATTAATGGTGTAAAATGAAATATAACACATTTCCATCAATGTTTATGCACTAGAGATTCATTTTATTTTCCCATCTCCCAAAATATGACACATCCATTACCAAATTAGTCACATAAGCCTTAGAGGTCAAAACCAAAATAACATCATAATTAAACAAAACCACAAAAAATGTAAATACAAAATACAAAAAATCAATTTCTCCCATTAAAACTACATATTTGATATAGTAGGAGAAACCATTTTTTTAACATAAAAGGAAAGCCCCCTTTTTTAAATTTGAAATTCAATTTGCATGGCCTAGATAGTTTGAAATTACCATTATTCACACAATGGTTGAGATCCATCCACAATCAAACTAAAATCAAAGAACCCACAATTGGTTTGCATAAACAAAGCTAAATCCACTTACTTGTAGACTTACAAACTACCATGGAGGAAGATTAATAATCAAAACTTGATATTTCTTAAGGGATTTTAGAATTATAAACCACCATGGAGGAGGGAACACTATAAACAAACTTAGATCCTCTATTTATTCCATTTTCCATCCATTCTCCTCTTCCCCCACTGTGTCTTATAAATCTCCTTCACCTAGCCAACTGCCTACATAGCATTTCATGCCTCCATAACTCCCCATGGCTATCATTTCTCTCTAGGGTTTTCTCCATCCACAACCCACTAGTGCACACTACCTTCCAATTAAATCCACTTGATTATCCATTTTGGGTGGTGATTCAACCATATAATCCATCAAGAACCCTAATAATCCAAGGCTCAATTTTTGTTCAAGGTTATAGTGCAAGCCAAATAAAATACCATGACCCCCTGGCCATTATGGCTTAATAATTATTTTAATTGACATTAATATGTATGAAGGGTCAAACCAAGGCCTATGTGAAGGTCCACAATTTTATGGCCCAAGTAAATAAAGAAATAATTAATAATTAAATCCAAGATCTATGGCCACGTCCCCACAAAAGAATACAATAGAGAACCAATTGTAGTCAAATGCATAAATAGTCAAAAAAGATAATCAATAAAAAGACTGCTCAAGACCAAGTTAATTTGGAAAAGATGAAAAACCATAATATTATTAAAAATATTGGTCACGAAGTCCAACAACAAGGATAGAAGAGACTCACAAGACCAATGGTGGCATAAGAACTTAGTTATAACCCATTATACCTATCAGAGTCATAGCCAACTACTTTATATATATATATATATATATATATATATATATATATATATATATATATATATATATCTTTACCATTATTCTTAGATGTATGATCCTACCATCGAGCCTATCTCATTCACTTGTACCCATAGTCATTGAAAGGGACATTAACTGTACTAAACAAGAATCGATATCCAAATAATAAAATAATTCTAAATTTGAACAAAATATCTAACATGATATAATTAAATCAATATATTGTGACAGGCATAAACAAAAATAACCATCCAAGTCATAATCATTTTTGAAATAATAAATCAGAATTATAGTTAATAATTATGTCAATAGGGTCATAACCAATAAACATAATACCTAATCATAATTAATAATTTGGTCAATAATTGAAGGTGTATCAGTTGTAGGGTCATAAAAAATTCTAATATGTACAACATTACATATACATAAACATTTATTTATCGTGTTATATTACTCATATATGTGTGTTACATACTTCAACAAGTGTACATTTGATGAGATGAGGATGTACAATCTTTCCTATCCATACCTATTATATTAACACATGTTTTTAATTGCATTCATTCATATAGTGGGGTCATAATTCTCATACATGGTCATACCATCATATTTATAGTGCATACTTTACATTGACATATGTCATGGATTATTTAGATTCCCCCCTTTCAAATGTTTAACCCATTGTTATCACTAGTTTTTTTAGTTCTAGTTTCAAAATGAAAAAGGTACCCAAAAAAAATTAAATATTTCAAAAATATAAAAACATTCAAAATATTATAAGAAAATCTAAAATCACAACATGGGAATAATTAGACAACTAATTTACATCATTGGTATATGTTTTTTATCTCATGATTATTAGATATCATACTATTTTCCATCACACTTGCATTTCATTGATATTAATAAGTGTAATGTAGTACATACAAATTTAACATGGACTAAGATGTTGGACTTGCCTCTACCTAGTAGCCTTGCTAAACTATGGGAATAGTTTCCATAAGTTATAGTATTTATAAGTGTTACCATTATATGACTCTTATAATATTGAGCTATACACACTTTTTAAAATGTCTTGTTAACATGGCTATCTTACATGGTGTACATAGATATGTTATTTGATAGGATATGATCACATTAGATATACATTGTGTAGATGATCTTTATAATTCTATGATCCATTAATGTTATTACTTGTACATAGTAAAATTATATCTTGTTTGTCTACTAGGTATGTCCCTTGGCCATTGTGTGAAAATTTCTTGAACATCTCTATGAGGTATTGTTTGATATGTGTGACTTTGAACATTTCCATTACATGTGGTCTTTGGCCCTTTATTTTGTGTCAAATTTTAACATGTCATTTTTTTTGAATTTATTCATGTTATTTGCATGTGACACTTGGCCTTATGTGTGTAATATTTAATTATGTGACATATAAACAAGTTCCTTATGTGCATCCCTTGGCCTTATTAAATGACATTGTGATTATTATGTGTGTGTGATTATTGAGCTTGATAATTTTGATGAGTGACATGATCCATATCATCCACTAACTATTATATAGGATTCTAATGTTACACTTTAATATTATGAGCTTTATTGATTCATTTCTTTAAGCCTTGCCTCATATGTTACATACATGACTCAAATGGTACATATATTGCTATGATGGCATACTTTTCACATATGATACATTTTTCAATTATTACATCTTACTATACATGATAAAACTATCTTTTATTTTGATATGAATTACTTTTAGGATAAAATTCCCTCACCTCAAAAGGGGGTATTTTAGTGGGCTTCTCATATATGAGATAAACCTCTTCAAGAGAAAAAATATTTTTGAGTATAGAATACATTTCAAAGGTTCATAATGGTTATTTGGTGGATATTATAGAGGAATATTCCATGTATATGCACTCACATTACAAGAACAAAATACAAATTTATATAATTTTAGGTGCATGATACAGATTCATGTACATTTTTCACACATAGTTTATAAATTTTCATATTCAATAAATCTACAGGTTATACAATTATCACAATGGGGGAATGATACAAATTCATGCACACTATAGTGTTTTTCAAGTTCAATGAGCATGATATAGATTCATGCCATATTTTCAATACTACTTTCTATTTACAGACATGGTAGGAGCATGGATGTTCTCCATTCTCTTTTGATCATGTATTTAGGAACTAATGAACAAAGTGATAATTGAATCTACAATCCATATACAGTGGTTGATTTAGTTAAATTACACAATTCATAACTTAGAGGCTCAATTCCCTCTAGCATGATTGCTTATATATCTATTATGGATTTCAACTTATTTCACATCGTGGGGTTACAAATACCAACAATCAAAATTGAGGTTAATTTATCCCTCAATGGATTTTATTTTTTATACAAGTTAAATTCAATTTGGGGATTGAACATTGTCAAATTCACCATTGGTTTAGCTAAGGAACCAACCTATCCAAGTGCTTCATAGGAATACAAATTATCCAATACTTAAAGGAAGCATCTTTTCCAATAAAAATTACAAGAGAAACATCATTTTCACACATACAAGTGTACTCCTTGTTCTTTTTAATATTTTTAAATTCAAGTTGCATTTAAATTTTGAATTTCACATATGATCATTAACCACTTTTACATCATTACAAGATTTTCCATGGAACATCTTGCATGATTTGGAGATTTATATTAAAGGCAAAGTGTAATGTACACACTCACTTATATATTGCCTTTACTTGATAAATTTAATTTATAGACTAAATTGGAGGAAAATATAGCCCCTCAAATTTGGTAAAAAATACTTGATAATATTAGTTTTGGACCTCTTTCACTTTACTTGGCTTAAGCACTTAATTAAGACCTATTTCACCACTTAAATCTATCCTAAGCACCTATACAAACCTATTCCTTTTTGAATTGTTATATTATTCCTACATAAATTTTATAAACTTTTAAAAACCCCTCTAAGCATCTGTACAGACATATCGAGACCAAAATCTTGCATGTTTCCCTTTAAAACAAGATCAACCAGTAGGGGACAATAGTGAAAAATGTTCTTTCCCTTATGGTTTGATCCTATCCTTAGCCATTATTATGGTCACTTTTAAAATTTAGACCCCTATAGATTGATCTATATTTTTATGATAGTTAGCATGAGATTTTCCCCTTTCATATTGATATAAAGGCACTCTTAAGTCACCTATTCTACCACTTGGTAATTTCAATACAAAGGTATGATAACTGTAGACACCTAAATTGTGTCGACTCCCCTTGGTCCTAACCCACACCTTATTAATTTAAAATAAACTATTTATTTTAAATTATGACCTCACTTAGGACACCTCACCTAGGACACCTCACCTTGGACACCTCACCTTGGACCATTTCCTATCCTATGACTCACCTTGAGACTAAGTCATCTACCTATGACCTATTCTCACTCCTTTCCAACTGCCTAATCAACACTCGTGCATAATAACCCCGTCATTTGACTATTTTCCAATGGAAAATACACTCGGTGCATGGAGAAATAGGCAAAGGGCTAAAAATAGCCCTTTTACCCATTCTCTAGCCGCTAACGTCGGTCAATTATCAGCCGACGCCGGTGGGATCGCCGACGTCGGTTTACTTAAACCGAATTCTAATGCTAAGTTACGGGCTGCCGAATCATGAATCATGAATCCTCTCTTGGACCTCAGAATTGAATTCTCTCTAGGACTCTCTCTCTCTCTTCTAGATAGATTCTTGGACATCGACAAGACTCTCTGAGATGGATCATTAGACTTCGACTAACGCTCTCCAGGCTTTAGAAACTCTGCACCAGTCGCTCTAGATTAGACTGAAACATTGCATGAGGTCTTCAACATCAAGCCACAATAGGTATAAGTGTTCAAACACCTTTGGTTCTTCATCAATCAAGAGCTAAGTATTCTTCTACCTTTCTTTTAGTATTTAAAACACATTAGTAACTAGTAATTATTTACTATTTCTAAATACTATCAACCAGACCCGACTTGACTTCTTCTTGGAGAGGCTGAAAAGCCTTCTTCTCACCCTTACCCTTTTCGACAACCTAGCCTCTACCTTTGTCCTTCTGTGGACCTTATTTGTCTCCCTGCAACCTTGCACAGACCTCTTAAACCCACAGAATCCCTCTATCAACCACTGATAAAACCCTGAGACCCATCTAAGGACCATTGCCCCTACCGACATCGGTAACATAACCAACGTTAGCAACATTGACAAACCAACGGTGGTAGAATAACCGATGTCAGAGACTATGAAAGACCGACTGCAGAATATAGGTATGCATTATCTATTTCTCTTTCTTAAGTCTTTCATAATTTTTTCTTATACAACATTCTTTTCATAAATAAGTGGACTGTCATCCCTCAAGGAAGTCTTTGCACTTCTAGGACCGAGCATATCGCTTGGCAGTCCACCATATCTGTCTCTAACATTTTTCTATTTAAGTCTTATTCTCTCTACAGGTGTCTTCCTCCATGGCCAAAGAGGAGTCCCTTCAACGTCTGGATATAGTGCGCAGCTTCATCTGGGTACGTACAAACCCCTGACCATTAATCTTAGTTTCTTTCTTCTTCTGAATATTAAAAGCAAAAATGAGTAGAAACATTATGGCACACCCGGTGGGACCGAGGATTTTTCCTTGGGTTCTTTCTTCTTAAAGGCAAACTTTCATATAGATGCATTAGGGAAATTTTCTCTCCTTGCATCCTTCTTCTTTCTTTTTTTTTCAAAAATAAATCATCAGCACAAGTTAAAAATAATATCTTTCTTTTTCTCTTTGTCACTCTTTCCTTGCATCTTAGAGTAGTGAAAATTCATGCTCTTAACCTTTTCCTCACTTTTTTGCATCTGAACAAAACATTTCAATTTGGGCTAAAAATCTATTGCATCTCATTTCTACTTGAATGCGTATTTAGCTCACTCATCTAGTAATTAATCGCATTATGAATAAATCATAGTGCACATATGTTACACATATAGACCACATTCACAATAAAACATCTAAACATACCTGAGACAAGGCCTGACTAGGATTTCACCACCTAGTGGATACCTTACCCTTCTTGGCGATCCTACTTGGACTTCACAACCAAGAGGAGGACCCACTCTATTCTCTGGCAGAGTATAAACTATAGGCAAAGTATATATTGGCTAAGCAACCCAGCTTGGCTCTGGGCTCATGAAGTGAGGGGAGCAAGCTCCTAACACCAGGCCATGTACATAACCTAATATAGATTTTGAGCACCAAAACATAACCTGAAACCAGCCTTAGACTGCCTCTTTTAGGACCCGCTCTAAAAGCCCAATTCCCAAACATACTCTTCTAAGGCATAAGCCACCACAACTCTAAAATTTATTCTTAAGAATTTAATGTTTAGAGGTTGCTTGCCATAATCTATTTTTTTGATTGTATCTAATTTTTTGAGCTAGTGAGGTCACATTTTGAGATCCAAAGACAACTCAAAATTTCTCTTTTTTTCAAAAATATCATTTTTTTGTGTTTCTAGAAATACACAGACACTGACATTGGATTTTCAACCGACATCGGCAACTCATCACACCGACATCGGTTATACCATCGACCTCAGCAACTCTTCATAACTGACATTGGTTATTTAACTGATGTCAGTCACTGTCAAAAATATTTCTTTCAAAACGGCAAGCTCAAAACCCAACTTTTTGGCTGTCAAACACACATTCTGACCACTTATGGTTTTTTGAAACTAAAATACATAGTTTTTGAAACCTTAAACCCCTTTTGCCTTGAATGGATTTAATGCGCAGTTAAGCCAAATCCCTTATTAACCACGTAAGGCAACAACCACTTCCACCTTCACCTTTCATATCAAGTCCCCGAATGGAGTATATTTCAGATACTAAACATACTCCTATCCAGCCAACCCCTAACCAACATCCAATTATTCTTGAAGGGGATCATAACTTTGAGAGATTCCTTGATCATAACATCAAGGATCTCAAACACTATCTCATAAGAAGCCAAATGCGAGACCCCTCAGGTAATCTTATTTATGGGATGCCAACTTCCTTGGTTTAAGCGGCAATGATAACAACTGCCTCCGCTACCCAACCCATAATCACTCAGGCTAGTGCCCTGACCAATAACCTGACTTTGGCTAATATTCAAAATTTGGCCTCCCCTTATATTTTTGGACCTGTCTCCATTGGGGTTTTCATACCCCCTCAACCACAAACAATTCAACCAAGTTTGACACCTTTCCTGAACTTGATCGTCTCTACCCCACACACTCTTGCGCCCATAAACACAAGAGTGACAACTTACCCTTTAACTAGTGTCACCACTATTCAACCACCTATGGTGACACCCAGTCAATTTGTGCCCTCCAACTTCATGGCACAAGCCCCCTTGACCTCAACATCAATCCCTATGATGAACTACCAAAATGTTGTACCTATACAAATGCAACCAAATACGTCATACGCCCCTCCTAATGCCTTTCAAGTACCCTACAACTTAGGGGGTGCCCCACCTGCCAATCCATTAGCCGATCTAATAAAGATGCTAATGGATAAGATGTCTTACCTTGAGACATCCATTTTTGGTTCAAGTAATGTTCTTTCATATGAACAAATATGCAATGAACCCATTCACCCTTCGGTCCTTATTAGACCATACCCTAACTAGTGGGAACTCCCAAAATTTATTCACTTTTAGAGTAAAGAGGACCCATAGCAACATCTACGAGTGTTTAGACACGCTTGTTACCTTATAGCCCATGATGATGCGTTATTACTTCGCATGTTTCCTATGTCACTTTTAAGCGCCACCCTTGATTGGTATAGCTCTATTACCAGTCATTCTCTTTTTACCTTCACTCAACTTGCCCAATTATTCCTTGACCACTTTTCAATTAACATCACCAAGAAGGTCTCCATTACAGACCTATATTCTATTAAACAATTTGATGATGAGTTAATCACTGACTTTATTGCCCGTTGGAGAGGCTTAATCAACCAACTCTCCTTTTCTTTACCTCAACCTGAGCTCATTGAGCTCTTCTCGAGAGCATGTGCTAAACACATCTCATCTACTTTGTGGGTCTAAACATTCCACACATTTGATGAAGCTTTCACTATGTCCAGGAAGCTTAAACTCTGCACTGTCGAAGAAGATAAAGTCACATTGCATAGTAAAAATAACAACACAAAATCCAATGACCCTTCTTCTTCTAGACCTTCTTCTTCTCACTTTAAGTCTAAGGGGTCAGCAAATGCTGTGGTCGTTAGATCATCATCTACCACAACTAACCAAACTGACCCCTCTACATCACAATACATCACTCGACAATTCCAACAACAATACATATAGTGTCAATACACTCCAATAGGAGAGTCATATGCTTCTGTGTTGGATAAACTCGTTAGGTAGGGAGTCCTCAATCTCCCTCAAATCTGACCACCTCAATTTGACCCCTCAAAATCCATCCCTACATGGTATAGAGAAAATGACTTCTGTAATTATCATCGTGTCAAAAGTCATGACACAGACAATTGCAAAACCTTCAAAAACATCACTCAAGACATGTTGAACAAAGGGGATCTTGTTTTGGATAACCCAAATGCACTGGCCAACCAATACATGGATGTCTTTAGACAACCATTCCCTAACCATCCCCCTAGTCAAAATCACATTCAAACCATAGTTGATGACCTTCAAGAGCGTAATATACGCATGGTCGACATGGTTTCTAACCAACCTCTTCCACAGTCCAAAGAGGTTAATCAACCCATTTGTCTATCACGGGTAGAAGAGCCTTCTTCTCCTATTTGTCCACCATAGGTAGAAGAACTCTCTTCTCCTATTTGTCCATCATGGGTAGAAGAGCCTTCTTTTCCTATTTGTCCACCACAGGTAGAAGAACTCTCTTCTCCTATTTGTCCATCATGGGTAGAAGAGATTTCTTTTCCTATTTGTCCACCACAAGTAGAAGAACTCTCTTTTCCTATTTGTCCATCATGGGTAGAAGAGCCTTCTTCTCCTATTTTTCCACCACAGGTAGAAGAACTCTCTTCTCCTATTTTTCCACCACAGGTAGAAGAGCCTTCTTCTCCTATTTGTCTACCACAGGTAGAAGAGCCTTCTTCTCTTATTTGTCTACCACAGGTAGAAGAGCCTTCTTCTCCTATTTGTCTACCACAGTTAGAAGAGCCTTCTTCTCCTATTTGTCCTCCACAAATGAAGGATAATCCTCCATCCAGCCCCTTTTCACACGTGGGAGAGTCTATTTTGACCTCTCCCATATTGGAGGATGCCTTGATAGCACCAATGCCGGCTGCCACGCCTTCATCCTTCTTATCATCAATGGGGGATCATACTTTCCCCGCTACTCGACCACATGCAAAAACCATAACCATCCCATGCCTCTCAAATCTCACTCACCCACAAGTGAAGGTAGACTTGAACTTCACCTCGCCCAATAGTAGTCCTCGCACTAAACTAAAGAAGGCTACTAAACCACATCGAGGAACTTCTCCCCCACCATCACCATTGCCCTCTATTTTGGGCCCACACCTGTCCACCTTAAAAGGAGTGCTCCTAACTCCAACATCTCATAGAGGCAAATTGCCTCCATTACTCTCTCAACCTAACACAAACATACTTCATCCAAAACATTCAACATATCTCATCAACAAAGTGTCATCTACACGTGTGGCCACACCACCAACGAAAAAGGTGGTATGACAAACTCCCCAAACAACTCCTAGAAATTTTTCAACCTCAACTACAACAAAAATCACAAAGCCATTAGTGGGTTCTTATGCTTCGATGTTATGTCGAAGAAGATAGAGTCACATTGCATAGTAAAAATAACAACACAAAATCCAATGACCCTTCTTCTTCCAGACTTTCTTCTTCTCACTCTAAGTCTAAGGGGTCAGCAAATGTTGTGGTCGTTAGATCATCATCTACCATAACTAACCAAACTGGCCCCTCTACATCATAATACATCACTCAACAATTCCAACAACAATACATACAGTGTCAATACACTCCAATAGGAGAGTCATATGCTTCTGTGTTGGATAAACTTGTCAGGCAGGGAGTCCTCAATCTCCCTCAAATCTGACCACCTCAATTTGACCCCTCAAAAGCCATTCCTACATGGTATAGAGAAAATGACTTCTGTAATTATCATCGTGTCAAAGGTCATGACATAGACAATTGCAAAACCTTCAAAAACATCATTTAAGACATGTTGAACAAAGGGGATCTTGTTTTGGATAACCCAAATGCACTGGCTAACCAATACATGGATGTCTTTAGACAACCATTCCCTAACCATCCTCCTAGTCAAAATCACATTCAGACCATAGTTGATGACCTTCAAGAGCCTAATATACGCACAGTCGACATGGTTTCTAACCAACCTCTTCCACAGTCCAAAGAGGTTAATCAACCCATTTGTCCATCACGGGTAGAAGAGCCTTCTTCTCCTATTTGTCCACCACAGGTAGAAGAACTCTCTTCTCCTATTTGTCCATCATGGGTAGAAGAGCCTTCTTCTCCTATTTGTCCACCATAGGTAGAAGAACTCTCTTCTCCTATTTGTCCATCATGGGTAGAAGAGATTTCTTCTCCTATTTGTCCACCATAGGTAGAAGAACTCTCTTCTCCTATTTGTCCATCACGGGTAGAAGAGCCTTCTTCTCCTATTTGTCCACCACAGGTAGAAGAACTCTCTTCTCCTATTTGTCCACCACAGGTAGAAGAGCCTTCTTCTCCTATTTGTCTACCACAGGTAGAAGAGCCTTCTTCTCTTATTTGTCTACCACAGATAGAAGAGCCTTCTTCTCTTATTTGTCTACCACAAGTAGAAGAGCCTTCTTCTCCTATTTGTCCTCCACAAATGAAGGATAATCCTCCATCCAGCCCCTTTTCACACGTGGGAGAGTCTATTTTGACCTCTCCCATATTGGAGGATGCCTTGATAGCACCAATGCCAGTTGCCACACCTTCATCCTTCTTATCATCAATGGAGGATCATACTTTCCCTGCTACTCGACCACACGCAGAAGCCATAACCATCCCATGCCTCTCAAACCTCACTCACCCACAAGTGAAGGTAGACTTGAACCTCACCTCGCCCAATAGTAGTCCTCACACTAAACTAAAGAAGGCTACTAAACCATGTCGGGGAACTTCTCCCCCACCATCACCATTGCCCTTTATCTTGGGCCCACATCCGTCCACCTTAAAAGGAGTGCTCCTAACTCCAACATCTCATAGAGGCAAATTGCCTCCATTACTCTCTCAACCTAACACAACATACTTCATCCAAAACATTCAACATATCTCATCAAGAAAGTGCCATCTACACATGTGGTCACACCACCAATGAAAAAGGTGGTATGAGAAACTCCCCAAACAACTCTTAAAAAGAAGTTGTCAACCTCAACTACAACAAAAAGCACAAAGCCATTAGTGGGTTCTTATGCTTCGATGTTATGTTAATTGTTGCAGTCCTCTAGCATCAATCTCATGCCTATTAAACCATACCAACCTCTTAGACCAAAACCATCTTGGTTTGATGATTCTCAAATTTGCTGGTATCATCACACACTTGGACATGATACTAATCATTGCTGTGCCCTTAAGGTTTCCATTCACCAACACCTAAAAAAGGACACCCCTCACATTGAGGCTTCTTCTGACCACTCTTTTGACAAACCGCCGACATCATCTCATACATCTCAAACTTCCTCACCTAAATTGGGATCTCCATACAAGACTATGGTCCCTCTACCACCTTCCACTCCTTTATTCAAAATCAACACAATTGATGTGGCCACCAGGCTACAAACTATTAAGAATAAAGGAAAATCCTAGGCTTCTACCCCTTTGACATATCCATTACTCATCAAGACCTCTCAACCAACACAACCCAAGATTTCTATCTTGGACATGTCTCGACCATCATCTCTAGGGAAAACTCCTCCTAACCACTCTAGTCCACATGCCGCTTGGTATAAGCGACTTGTTGACTACTTAACATATTATATCATGCCTCATAATCTCTCTAGCAAAAGACGACATGATTTTATCAAAAGTACTGCTAGCTACACCATGCTAGGGGGTCTTCTCTACAAAAGAGGTCTTGACGGCCTCCTTCACCAATGTCTAACAACCATTGAGACTCCCCATACCATTAAACAAGTCTATGATAGGATTTGTGAGGGACATTTTAGCGGTAACTCGCTTGCTAAGCACATTCTCCACCTGGGTTATTATTGGCCCACTATTAACCAAGACTGCAGTGACTATGTTCGGCATTGTATCAAATGCCAACAACACACTAACCAACTTCACATCCAACATCGACCAAACCATGCCTACAATAACCATCTAAAAAAGCAAGATTTTAAAATCAGAGATCGCATCCTCAACCAACACATGACTAATATGGAAAGAAGAAAATAGGGCAAGTTTGCTCCTATTTGACTTGAACCTTATATCAAGTATGGACCAGGCTCCTTTTTGTCTGTCTTCTCTCGAAGGCTGGCCAGAACCTGAGCCCTTTTATGCCATACATATTTGACCATTTTATTGTTAGCCAAGTAATCATTCACTTGATGTTTCACTTAAGCTCGTCCCTTGAGTAATCCCCGTCATCCTCATTCATATTCCTTTCAACCCTTTTTTCATACAAACATTAGTCAAACCTTTTTGTCAAGCATGAATGCTTTGTCCTAATAAAAGGGAACCCTTAAACCTCTATAGTCAAGTCCATGACCAAAATGTTAGTCAAAACAAACACATACAACTGGGATGCCTAAACAAAGGTCATAAACTACATGTAGACTGCTCCCTTGAAGGCCAGCTACATCATTGCTATAATTAATAGACTTCTCCCTTGAAGGATAGCTATCCACAGACATTCAAACATACAAAGTCAAATATAGACCACTCCCTTGAAGGATGGCTATGCCTAAATTTTGCTAAATACACAGCACCCTCTCAGAATATTCTCACATTGATCAGCTTCCATATGACCATAAAACAACACAACATCCCCAAGTAGACTTCCCGCATTGATCAGTCTACAAACTATTAAATCATGGACTTGTCTATAGTCGTTCTCAGGGTCACCTATAAAAGGGGCAAGGTTATTCCTGCCAAAAAAGGTTACCCCATCCTCTCATATCACATAATCACACTTATCACCCCAACATACTCAATGGATTTTGAGCTCACTTAATGTCAAGTGATTCGACTACTTCTCTAACACAAACCAATGGTCAATGACGTAATGCATGAATAGGGCTTTTATTTGGAAAAACCTTATCTATGCCATCATTATGGTCCTTGTCAATGAAAGAGCAATGTGCCTTTCACTTCTTACACACTTTGGTCACATACAACCAAATCATTCTATAACCAAACCAAACCCAATCAAACCAAACATTTTCAGACCACTAACATGACATAGCCCATTCACACTAGTTTCTATGGAAACAATACACGTAGAAACTATCAACCCAATATAACTAATGTTATCTAATACACCATCACACAATATGGAAAAGGCTATAACATCATCACTCATTTCATTTTTAGCATACACCATCACCAATATGGAAAATTGCTAGGGATGAAAAAACATACATAACCAATGTTACACAATACACCATCACATAATATGGAAAAGTCTGTAACATCATCATACCCTTCATCATTTCAAGCATGTACCATCACACACATGGGAAATGCTAACAAAATTAACATGACCAAACAACATATCAACATCTTTGACCCTTCCTCCTTTTTAGGGAGAACTACATTGGCTTGAGGCCCTTAAAACAGGGGCTATGTAGGCAGCACTCAATTGACATGCAGTCTTCTAGGGTTAGCTCGGCCATTCACCCGTGTGTCTCCCTAATGATGTCAGCCATTCATTTGTTCATCTACATGATGGACAAACCATTTCACCTTTAACCATGACTTAACCTAGTCAAACCCAATCCATAATCGACTCTCTTCTTCCCTTTTGGGGAGAACTACATTGGCTTGAGGCCCTGGGAATAGGGGCTATGTAGGCAGCACTCAGTTGACACAGAGTCTTCTAGGGTTAGCTCAGCCATTTGCCCATTCATCTCCCTAATGACGTTAGCCATTCATTTGTTCATCTATCTGATGGACAAACCATTTCACCTTTAACCATGACTTAACCTAATCAAACCCAATCCATAATCAACTCTCTTCTTCCCTTTTGGGGAGAACTACATTGGCTTGAGGCCCTTTAAACAGGGGCTATGTAGGTAGCACTTAGTTGACATGGGGTCTTCTGGGGTTAGCTCAACCACATTTCTTCATCTATCCATCTAATGGACCCACTAACTATACCAACCCAAAATCATGACCAAACAACCAGCCCTGACACTGAATGAGTTACCTAGACTTCTCATGGGGCACATTGGAGATCGTATACATCTCCCCATCCACAACACACACCACTTGAGATAACTCATATCTCAACTCGGCCTGACCAATGACCTTGGAGATCACAACTATCTCCTTTGACCATGACCACTTTTGAGATAACTTTGCCTTGGTTGTTTTGATTGCATATATGCTACCTCACGAATAGATAGCAAATTATACGCAACCTCACATTACAACCCTCACAAGTATTGGATCACGCCCAAGTTGATCCCCACTACTTGTGACATTTTCATGTTTTCCAAGAGCACTTCCTGAGCTTGGGATACTTGGACACATAATGACCAATTAGAGCTACAGCTTGGATTGAATAACCCAATCGGCTACGACTAAATGCTGGGGCCTAGTTACTTCTATTCTAGCACTCCTCGACCTTGACTGAGACAATTTGACCTATCTATCACATAAAGTGGTATACGTGCAATCTCAACTAGTGCACCGTTCACACTCTAACTTCACCATACTCATCCATTGCCTATCAAATTGGCACCCGATATTAGGTTACCTTCCCTCGACTCCCACTTTGAGGGGGAATACCTCATCATACCTAGGGCAACCTACACCTTACCTAGGGAAACTTACTCCTATTTTTGTCTTGCAATTCGTCAAGAACAACCAACAAGACAAAAAGGGGCAAATGTAGACACCTAAATTGTGTCGACTCCCCTTGGTCCTAACCCACACCTTATTAATTTAAAATAAACTATTTATTTTAAATTATGATCTCATCTAGGACACCTCACCTAGGACACCTCACCTTGGACACCTCGCCTTGGACCATTTCCTACCCTATGACTCACCTTGAGACTAAGTCATCTACCTATGACCTATTCTCACTCCTTTCCAATCGCCTAATCAACAGACGTGCATAATAACCCTATCATTTGACCATTCTCCAATGGCAAATACACTCAGCACATGGAGAAATAGGCAAAGGGCTAAAAATAGCCCTTTTACCCATTCTCTAGCCACCAACGTCAGTTAACTATCAGCCAACACCAGTGGGATCACTGGCATCGATTTACTTAAACCAAATTCTAATGCTGAGTTATGGGCTACTGAATCATGAATCATGAATCCTCTCTTGGACCTCAGAATCGACTTCTCTCTGGGATTCTCTCTCTTTCTCTTCTGGCCAGACTCTTGGACATCAATGAGACTCTCTGAGATGGATCATCAAACTTCGACTAACGCTCTCTAGGCTGTAGAAACTCTGCACCTATCACTCTAGATTGGACTAAAACATTGCATGAGGTCTTTAGCATCAAGCCACAATAGGTACAAGCATTCAAATACCTCTGGTTATTCATCAAGCAAGAGCTAAGTATTCTTCTACATTTCTTTTAGTATTTAGAACACATTAGTAATTAGTAATTATTTACTATTTCTAAATACTATCAACCAGACCCGACCTGACTTCTTCTTGGAGAGGCTAAACAACCTTCTTCTCACCCTTACCCTTTTTGACAACCTAGCCTCTACCTTTGTCCTTCTGCAAACCTTATTTGTCTCCCTACAACCTTGTACAGACCTTTTAAACCCATAAAAACCCTCTATCGACCACTGACAAAACCTTGATACCCATCTAAGGACCATTGCCCCTATCGACATCGGCAACATAACTGATGTTGGCAACATTGACAAACTGACGTCGGTAGAATAATCAACATCAGAGACTGTGAAAGATAGACTGTAGAATACAAGTACGCGTTATCTATTTCTCTTTCTTAAGTCTCATAATTTCTTCTTATATAACATTCTTTTCATAAATAAGTGGATTATCATCCCTCAAGGAAGTCTTTGCACTTCTGGGACCGAGCATATCGCTTGGCAGTCCACCATATCTGTCTCTAACATTTTTATATTTAAGTCTTATTCTCTCCATAGGTGTCTTCCTCCATAGCCAAAGAGGAGTCCCTTCAATGTCTAGATATGGTGCGCAGCTTCATCTAGGTATGTACAAACCCCTGACCATTAATCTTAGTTTCTTTCTTCTTCTGAATATTAAAAAGCAAAAATGAGTAGAAACAATAACATGATTATACATTTAGCAAAGCTTCCATATTCTTACCAATTCTAATTATAATAATTTGAAGAAGTCCTCATCTAATTCCAAAGCTTATTTTATCTAATCTAAATAAAATCATGATCAAGTATTCAATCCATGTTTATATGCATTCATATAGTCAAAGGAGAAATCTTTCACAAAGCACATAAGTGTGAGAACTACATGAACTTGATTTTACCTCTTCATAGTGTTGGATTTTTAAGTAATATTTAGTGATTAAAGGCATGATTGGGATCATATTATCCCATTACACTCCCCTATTTTTTGTTTTCACATTTTTATCCATTACAATCTCTATTAGGGTTTCAACTTTAAATGATTCATTTGTAGGTATTTTGCATGCATCTAGAGGTCAAATATATTCACACATGCATGGTTTAATATTTTTTAGATGATCTACCTTGATTCCTTGATTTTCATCAAAGGAGATAATCAACCAACTCAATGTTATAGTATCAGTCGATCATGTGCCAATTTATATGATCCTTTCCTTTACCAGTCTCAATCGTAGTCTATGCGCATTTGTATAATAAGTCCATGTTGGTTATTTCCAGCCATCTATCAGTTTCATAAAATCAAAACTTAGATAGTAAATAGATAAGTATTTCATTTTGTTCATATTTAGTCTTCTTTAATTCACTATACTTTTTTTTCTTTTAGTGTTTTGCTTTCATTCTACTTGTTTCAAGTTAACTTGTAACATTATGTTATATTCTATTCAATTTATTTAAATTAGGGTTAATAACTACATCAATTCAAATTATTATAAAACACCTTCATGTATGTGTGTTTTATTTTATGCACCTTTTCACTATTTTAATTGTTTGACTCTCCCATCACCGTCAGATCCATTTTCTTTCTTGAGAGTTTGTTTTCCATATTGATAAGTTAGTGGTTAGTTTACTCTTCACTTTTTCATGTGCCATTACTTATCGATACATTTTAGGACCCTTTATATGCACTACATTTCATTTTCTAAGAGGTATTAATTTATTGTAAACACTTTTACGTGCCTATGTGCTTTATTTTTTATTTGGGCATGACAATGAGTTTAGATTCCTCTTTTGTACAAGGGTATATTAAAGAACATTGTTCATCAAAACCCATATGAATGTATAGTATATATAATATTCATTAACATTTATTTATATACTCTTTCTATATTTTTAGTACCTACATTGACTAAATGTCAATATACATGATGTGAAAGACATGTGATATGATATCAAACACTATCAATAGCCAATGTTTGAGTAGTGGACTCATACCAATCGTGTAGTTTTTTAGAGTGTCATTTTATGTAGATTTGGTGAGATTTATTTAGTGTCATTGAATAGGAGTCCAAAACAAAATATTTTTAAGTAATTTGGAGGATGTTGGATAATTTTCAAGCCATCTTGGACCTATTTTAGTCTCCTAGTTTTACTTTTTTGTCATTTATCAATTACTTAAGTTTATTTCCATCACTTCATGAGAGACATCCATTACTATCACATTTTATATGTGGTTTTACATTGATGGGGTGGTTGTGTAATGTTTATTCTAGTTATTTCTATGCATTTTTTCAATATTAGTGTTTATTTTGAGTGAGCCTCATATAGAGCACCAATTCCCATTTCAAATTGGTGGTTATAGTGACTTAATATCTATGTATTTAGATAAGATGTATTTACATCCCTATGAATACTAAGTATCACACTATATATTTGTACATAGGTACCTTATTAGGCCTAGTTGTGGGGACCTATTTTAGAGGATTATATTTATATTTACTTTAGACCTCCCTAAGTTATGTGTAAGGGACAGTGTTGGTGCAATATTCTAATTTTATGTTGTTAATCCTAAATTAGGTAGTCTTAAATCCTAGGTGGATTGAATGTATATTTTATCATATATTTTTATTCATTATATTTTAGTCCTAATATTTTAATGGATGAGAAAAATAATGCCATTATGTTATAAGGTACAATAGAGTGGGCTACCTAGTTTCCTATTTAGTAGCTAATTGTAGATATTGTAATATATTGGGTAAATATTATGCTTTCCTATATAGTCTCCTAATTTCATGTATTTGATACATTAGTTAGAGATACACTTAATATACATTTAAGTATTTTTCTCTCTCTTGTATTCTCACCACTCTGCATCCTACAATTATGTGAGTTATGCCTCAACTTACATTTCATCCTTGTTAGATTAGAATCTGATAGAGAGGTTTGAGTGGAATAATTGAATCATCTTTAGAGATGTAATACTATATATTATTAAAAATGTGTTATTATGGGTAGGGAGAGAGCAAGACATATCTTAGTCCTCATTGATATTATTACTTGCATAGCTGTGCATGTACTGAAGTCTTTGAACATCTTAATTTCTATGTTTATTACTATAAATACAAATGGATGTGCTTTGGTTTATAGATCTACACCTTATATATATATATATATATATATATATATATATATATATATATGGCCACTACATATTGGGCCACATGTACAAAGATCTTTATTGGTTCATAATTGAGAAGGGTTCCATTGGTTTAGTTGATAGGAATATTCTAGAGGTATGGAAATATGAGTATATATGTATGATTAGGTCACTTGAGTTACCAATTTTTATTTTGATAGTCACATAGTCATATACACCTACATGGATCTATGTCTGGGCTCAAAGAGTGGGTGCTCATGAAGTTACCATGTTTTGACAAGTGTTTGATAAGATTCAATATGATAGAATTTTATAGAGTGATTATAGATTACATGTTAGTAGCTATAGGATAATTGAATGGTGCACCATAATAGATTTATTTTTTGGTTTATGGATTTTCCCTATCATCTTGAGCAATTTTAATTTGAAAAGGTTAACCTTAATTTATATATATAGTAGGATCATCCACTCACATGCCATTTGTTAAGGAAATATCTTATATGACTTATTCAAGAGGGTAAAACACTTTACCCTAGAGATAATGAGATAGAAAGAGTGCAGACTTAATAGGGAAATAGATTTACCTATTTTTTATTCAAGTATAGATGATTATAGTGTGACTACCTGATACACAAGATGAGGAATGGAGGTGCATGTATTACCTAATTTTATACTTATAGAACATGGTGATGGTGGTGATACTAGTGTTAGTGGGGATAGTGATTATTTAAGAGTGGTAGGTGTTGTTAGGGATGCTCATGGATCCATTGGTGGTGATATAATATAACACCAAATGTTGGATGAGGGGTTGATGTATTTGTATTGGAGGCCATATTGGTAGTAGGACCTATCACATAGGCTCCCCCTATAGATTTTGTAAATTATATAGACTAAATTCTTTTTTTGTTTATTTATTTTGTACATTATTTTTGATGAATTAATATCTAATTATTGTTCTTTTGTTTATGATTTTACATTGTTGGTGATATGGATTGCCATGGTTGATGGGGTCATGTGACATTTTGTATGAGATACCAAAATGGTTGAGGGTCCTTTTTAGAGATATTTGTATGTTTTTGGTAATTATGCTTATTTTTTGAACCTATTTTAGATTGAGGTTTTAAAATTTCATAGAAAATCATAGATATTATGACTTAGAAGCTCATTTGAGGTAGGTGTATTAGTGTGGATAGTAGGTAGAGGGACCCAAGGTAGTACCCATGGGTATATCAATAGATTTTTTTTAGAATATTTAATTACAAAGATGGATTGTTTAAATGTAAAACATACATGAGCTTGAAAGGATTTCGATTGTGCATGGACTTGGGTAGAGTTAGTATCTAGTCTAAATGGATGTAGCATCCATAGCGGTTGTAGATATAGTAGAGTGAGGGAACTACCCTAAGACATTTTAAAGAGTAGACACATGTGTTTATAGATTGCTACCTATATATTACAAGTGAGGATGAACATTGTACCTCTCTTTAGAGTAGTTACTTAGTGTATACACTTAATATATTCATTTTATCACTTTACTAACACTTTATCTTGTAGGGGATTGTTAGCTTATCAATATTCTTGGGTTTATGTCCTAAGGACTGCATTGGGAATGAGGTGGGACTATCTCATGGTACTTTTCAAGAGATTTTTTAATACTATTATGCCATAACTTCATTATTATCAGTCTAAATTCCTCTAAGCCTCTTTCCTCTTACCTATCTAATTCAGTTTTTCTAGTTATCTAATATTCTTACTGTATTAGCCACAAAAATATAGTATGTTTCATACTTTTATTTCCATGCAATGTATTATCCTATACAATATAATTTTGATTCATGTCTTTATAAATTGTACTTTTTTGACATGGCTGGTATATTTCTATTTCATCTGACATCCTTTTTGACTATATTGGCCTAGAAGATACCATCAAATTCAATTTCATAATTAGTTTGGGGTAAAGGATTTATATATATAAGGTTTGTATTATCATTCCCAAACATATAACACATTAATCAACTTTATTTATACTCTAATTTTTTTTATTAAGTAGTAAAATGAAGAGTTAGAGGTAACAATCTTATCTTGGAGGTCTAGTCTTACTTAAAGGTATTTTAAGTTTTATAAGATGAGTTTTCTCAGGGAGGTGGATCATTATTTAGAGTACCAAACTAAGGATATAAAGGTATTGTTTTTATCATTTTAGGTCTTCAACCCAAATCATCTCTTGCAAAATTATTCTTGAGCCAAAAGGGGGAGATTGATGCACTCACAAGTCCACTCAAAGGTAAGTAAATATATCCCTTTTTAAGTTAATTTGTTTATTTGATAGGTATAATTTAGTTACTTATTGTTATAGTGGATGTATTTTTTAATCCTTGCTTATGATCCTCCTTATATCAAATATGTTGGTATATCTATAGGGTTGTTTAAGATTTCCATTTATCACCTTAGGTTTCATGGACCACCAAATGGTTAACAATTACATAATTTACCCTATTATTATTGAGTATTTGTAGTTATATTAGATCTATATTTCCCTTTTTCATCACTTCCATCCAATCAATATCCTTATTGTATCTTTGATAAAACCCTTTGTAACCATTATCACATATTGATGCCTAGTGAGAGCCATACCCCATATCTTATGCATAGGCTTTGGTATCCTATCCTATTGACATTTGAGTGTGGATTACCATATAATATGTTTATAATTATCTTAGGTACTTACCCACTCTTCCAAGTATATGCAAGATTTAATGTTATGACCATGTTTGTATCCTAGTCTATTGAGAGAAAGCATATTGTTATAAGACATTCTATACCATGCATGCATTATAGTGAACCCAACACAGATATTAACCCACCTTTAGTTGGATCATTTTCACATTTTTCATTTTTTATTCATAACATTATCTTCAAATCATCATACATTTAAGTGAATCTTTTATCCCAACTATATCGATTGGATTGATATAGTTTTCTTATGTTTGTAATTATATCAGCCAACCCAATATACTTTTCATGTTTTTTTTAATGGAATCATTCATCCTAATATAATTATGTGTTTATTATATCTACATAATCCATCCCAATATAGTTTTATTTTAAATTTATACTACATCATCCATCCCAATATAAATTTATTTTAGCAATTTTATTCCTGTTGTATTGGCCAATTGTTATAATTTATTTTTAATATTCTATTGGAACCAACTGCATCAGCCAACTTAACACATTTATGTTTTTCTACTTCAAAATGCAACATATTTTGGAATAATTTGAAGAGAAAATATACCATAATTCTCAAATATTTTATGATAACCCTAAGGCTATGGAGTTAATTTATCCTAATAGATTTTCTAATAATATTTCCATGCATTATAATTTTTCTACTCAAGATCACCTTACTAACAATTTTAACATGGATTCCACTAAATCTAAAACCAATTATCCATGTGAAAACCTTAAGAAATAAAAGTGATTTCATATAATCCAAATCCATGATGAGGAATAGTGTGACATAAAATATACATATAAAAAAAATCCAAGAGTGTCCCAAACATAGGGGAAATGACCCTAAAATTTTCTATCACATCATGATGGAACCCCACATGAAATATCCTCCTCATATTCATAGTTTTTACATAATACTTGGTAAAAATAAATATGTGAATTTTATATTTTATTCCCCATCCATTATGCCTAATATAGATATTAAAATGTTAGATCTCTCTTTTAATGGACCTACTTGAATTTATCATGTCAATACCAACATTAATGTTGCATCGAATGCATATCAATAGGACACTCAAGCCTCTACTTAAAACTAAAATAATCCTAATATTATCTAATTTATCATAAAGGAAATGAACTAAATGGATACCATTCAAGCTTATAATAATGTAAATGGGCAAAAAAATTAGGAAAGTGAAATATAAACCTAAACAAGTTTAGTGGGGAATTTTGAATCAAAATGAGCCCCAACCTCACTTACATACTTTCTAAAAAACCTCATTTTATAATCAATGATTCACAAAAAAGTCATTAAATAGATTTAAAATTACACCTTAGTCCCTCAGATGGATAAATTTGACATTGATAGAACTAATCCTATGATATCTTATAGTGGATCCACTGATCATGCTTTACATATGAAGGCCTTTATAATTGTAAGGATTAGATTAAACTTAACACCTTTGTAGCCAATAAACTACTAGTAAAAACCTTTTCCAATGATGTTTTAGAATGTTACAATCAACTTTCTAACTCTATTTCTATCTTGGAAGACTTAGTTAATGTATTGATCCAAGAGTTTCAATCAAATGACTTACCTAAAAATAATTTAGCTCACTCTATCAACTGTAAGCAAGTAGAAAATGAGACTACCTAAGACTTATTTAAATGTTGGAAAGCCTTAGATAAAAAATTTATTACAATATGAAGGAAGACAACCTCTTCTATCTCTTTACAACTAAATTAAATTTTAAATTTCATTACATTATTAGGACACTTTCTCCAAGGTTATTAGAGGAAGCCTTATATCAAGATAAAAGACAAGACTATCTCCTAATATTATTTGATCCTTCCCAACCTAAGCCAATAACTTGAGTGTTTATGAGACCTAAATATAAGCATGTTATTAATGATGGTGTATTTGATATTTATGATCCCAAGAGAACTATCTATTCCATTATGCCAGGAAGCTTCAATAAAGTGAATCTCTCCCACCCTATAATGGGAAGTCCATTCTAGCCTCCTCCTTTCTTACAAGTCAATAATTTTGTGGTTCATATATATATTTTCCTTGATTAGATTAGGATATCCATTCTTAGACCCTCACCTAGAGATGTTGATACTTCCCATCCTAAAAATCATTTGGAATGAAGCCCCAAATTTTTTTGGTTTCATGCTAATTTAGACCATTCACATGAAACTTGTAATCCACTTAAACACTTAGCCTTTGAATTTTTTTCTTAGTCCAAACTTTTATCATGAAGCCATGATTGGATAATGACACCAAGCTTATGATAAGGTAGCTAAGTATCATGAATATAATGTGAATTATTAAGCACTTTACCAAGATAATGCTCCACTTAACATCTATACCAACCCATTTTCCACATATACTCAAAATAAGATAACTAATAATCAACTTCAAACATCATATCAACCAACCAATGTTATTGAAATGACTATTAACCCTCATTATTCTAATGATTCATAAAACTTGGTGAACATGAACGACATGAAGCATGTTGTTTCTTACATAGATCCTCATCCTATTAAGATTTCCATCCCTCCTATAGCCTATAGAATAGTTTAACCTTATCTTACACATTAGTTTTCATCTATTAAATATAAATAAATAATCACTTTTGGCCTTTCAAATAGATCAACTATATTTACCAACTTGGTATGGTTCTATATTTTCATAATTGTGTCAACCATATGGTAAAATTTATAATTGACCCTAGTATATTATCCATCTCAATATATTATTCCATTTCCATTTTATTTCTATCTTATTAGCCAAATCAATGTCATTTATTTTTTTGACCAATTATGTTTCAACTGTATCAATCGGTTTGAAACAATCTTCTTTGACTAGTTTTGTTAAAAATGCATTGGCCTACTTGATATAGTTTATTTTTGCACCCAATTATAATTATAATATATTGACCAACTTGATAGAGTTTATTTCCAAGAATTTTATGTCACCAACTACATCAGTCAGATTGATACTATTGCCTCAACCTACCTCTAATGTATTGGTAGTGATGAGACTGTACACTTTAGATAAATATAAATCTAATTAGGTTTAACTTCATTTACAATAAAACTTAATCAGTTTTAGAAATAACTACCCCTCTTATAATCCTATCCAACTCTTATTAACTATGATGAGTGGGATCCCATAGAATATTTATATAGAATCCCATATCAAATGCCATTTATTGAGTTCATGAGGACTTCTACATTACATATAAACTACCTTATGCATCATTTATTTGAGATAAACATTCCTCAACCATCACCTCTATAACAAAAATCTACCTTACCCAAGTATAAGTAAATTGTCACATCATAATACAAAGAGATGTCTATCCATGTCAACCACACTACATATACGACTGTCTCTTTCTCTTAGATTTACTATCACATATATGTTCCCTAAATAAATATTACTTCATGTAGATGACCCTCTATTATTTATTAGCATTCAAGTAGGTGACATTCAAGTCAAATGAGAATTAATTGATGAAGGTTCCAACACTCGTGTCACCTCTTTTAAGTTCATTAAAACCCTATGATATTATAAATATAGTCCTAAGTATACACATAGAAATGTCAAATATATGACCCAATACATTTTTGTCCATTAGGATGTGTTTGGACTCCTATCACAATACTACCAATTATAGTTATTATTAATGCCATGATATTCAAATTCCCTTTATCTTGTAAATTTTAATTGGTCATCTTTAGACTCATTGTATGAGTGTTGTAGCCTCTTATGCATGCCAATAAATGAAGTTTCCTTACATGGGTGCCATATATAAGGTATAAGGTGATACCAACCCTCATAATTTTGAACAATTCTAATAACATTGATCCATAAACTGGGTAAACAGTTTCTATAAATGGATGTTGAAATTCAAAATTTCCTTTAAATGAAATAAATATTGGTTGTGGAATTATAGGAATGAATAAAGTAATCAAAAAACTTTGTAAATTCATTTCCTACATTAAAAACTTATGTTTTGTGTCATATTTTAATTTCACATAATTCATTCTATTATTCCATTGATTCATTTACCAAACTAAATTAGAAAGTGGAACTCATAGTGAACTATAAAAAGGAAAGTGACACCAAAATTTTATAATGGAGTTCACCCATTTGGGCTACATCTTTGGGTTCATAATTTTTGAACTGATCCATTTAAATATGATAAAAATATCAATATTTTACAGATTTACATCACAAAATAGAATATGAGAACCTGTAATGTAATGTTGAAACCTAACAGTGAAAATTTTGAACCAATTAATGAATTTCCTTCTTTGTCACTAACATCTATATCATCTCTCCATGAATATGGGCATGTTTCTATATCAATAGTATATCAAAAACTCTTAAAACATGCATATCTTGATTAAGGAGTGTCTCTAGTTTATCACACCTACAAATCCTTTAATTAACCCTACAACCATATTGTCAATCCTTCCCTAGCTATAAACCTTATAAAATAAAAGGATTAAAAATAATAAGTCTCGAGTCTCACTGTGTATTATTACATAGTCACACATACATTTCTTCCTTGCCTATCACTGTATAATAGAAGAAAATAACTAGACTCAATCTCTTTACCTTCGAGATTATAAATTTAAAACAACATAGTCATGTCTTGACTTGATATATCATATGCCTTCATTTTTAGGTCTACCTCCATGCATTTATACATTGCTCACACAAGACGCAAAGGCCTTTTAAAATAGAAGTAATGCATTAGCATAGAATATGCAAGTAATTACAAAATTGCATTATGTATACAAATTCTTGCATCATATATCATCCATTTATGGTTTAAGGTCTTACAAATAGAAGATAACATCTATTCTCTAGCTCAATCTTTGCCAATGCATAGTCTCACATATCCATTTCATGGTCAAAGGCCATACAATAAAATCAAATGCCTTTCATTGACTTGCCTTGCAAACATGCCTTCATCCATTCAGGACTACATGTAGCTCAAAATTCTTTACAAAAATAAAATAAAAACATTCATGGCCAAAAGGCCATAGACACAAATACCTTACTAGCTCATCTCCCTTTACACCTTCAGGTCTACGAACATGCATCATGCATCTATGGCTAGAAAAATCCTTTTAAATATATTCCTTCACTTCTCTCAAATTTTTGGCTTTATAGAAACAATGACACATCTCTCATAGAGTCAACTTTCATCCAATAGGATTTATAAATTGGAGACATCCTTTGATACTACATCTATAAATCAACAAGTATCAATGTTAATATTCCATTATGCATTATTGTATTTAAAATAAGAGAGAACCTTAGCCCAATGCCTATGACCTTTACCAATAGGTGATTTTTGATTCCATTTCCTATACTACAGATGATATCTACCATGCAATTAAAACTTGTATTATGTATCTTTCCTCAACCCATGATCTTATGGCTTATGCACTACTCACCCAAGGCTTAAAGCCTTCTACATAGGCATCTAACCTATCAATATCAGCTTGGGCCTATGTATCTCCACATATTATCATACCTAAATAGGTGTAGTCTAATATCAAAATAAACTCCAATGGCCTTTGCCATTTGCCATGGCCCAATGGGTTTGATAATAGATCCTCCTAAAGACCTTCACTTAGGATCTATTTTATAATAGTCCACTACCTTCACGCTTTATGTCTTACCTAGATTCTAAATCCATATAGAATATAAGATCACTGCATCCTATTGGCTATGATCTACATGCCAATATCCATCACACATAGCTCATCCCAATGGCAAACTAGCTTGTTAGAAAATGGTTCATGATCCTCACATCAAGATGCTTCCATAGTTTGTAAAGGGAATCATAATCCCACATTCAAAAATGTGGAAGGGATAAAGCCTTTAAATAGTCTTTTAAAACATATTATAACTGTGGCTTTAGCCATGTATCTAGCCCTTCATTTTATTTGGATTTGGGTTTGGATGATCCTAGCTCAGTTAGCAAATAGAATCTTGACCAAACTTAATCACTATCATTGGGAATTCATTGTGCTCAAGTTGCATTGGAAATTAAAACTTGAACTCAAGTTGGATCTCGAGTTGACACTAAGTTGACATAACTCAAACTTGGACTCGAGTTGATTGCTTTGAACTCAACATGCATTATGACTTGGAAAATAAAATAAAGTGGTGGCAGGCCATGTGGTGGTTTGAGGACCCACCATGTGGACCTTTCCAAATGCTCCTCATCCTACCACGTGTCATAACCAGAAGTGCCAAAATAATATATGGTAAATTATAGTATAATTACAAAATTAAAAACTTTATTACCATACATGGTAGTAGAGTCCCCCTCCATTATAAAAGTGGGCTCCACTAGATACAATCTCCATAGCGAACTTTTTAAAAATGACCGATGAAGTTTGGTAAATTAAAAATCCTCTAGGTTAAACCTCCACACAAAGAGGTCTTTGGTCTCCAAAATTTTTAGTAATCCCAACTGAATCTACTAAATGGATCTCTACATCACATCAATGTACTAAAACTAGAATATAACAAGTGGTGTATGGAGTTAAGATATATAAATAAACTCCATTTTAAAAACACCAAGTTTACATCAATAAAATAATACATTATCAAAACTTCCTTGCAAGAAGTCAACTATCCAATTACAATTTACAAACTTTGTATCCATTCTGCCAAAATGACATGTCACCCAAAATAGTCATAGTATCTGACGGTTTATCTCAACCCCTATACTACATAAAGGCTAAGGTGTTCTCCTTGTTATCAACATTACACAAGGAAAATATAAGTGATACATACCCTATAAGAATTTAAAAAATTGCACATCTGTATACTTGTATTTTTACAAATATTTCCCATATATGGGTCTTTAGAAAGTACATCACTATGACGTGAATGATAACATTTATGTGTGTACAAAAAGTTTTTAAGACAAACATTTCCCATAATGTTGTGGGACTTAAAAATATATGTAAAGTATAAAAATTTCTAATGAATTGTACATCCTAAGCTTATAACAACACAATATATAAATAAATGAAAAGATAATCAAGGGAAATAAATGTGATCAACATCCTATCAATAATATAGTTAACTGATGTGTCCTTGAAAATGATTATTAAATTTTTCTTGTACCTATAAAAATATAATGTCAACTTAGAGAATTTATATAATAATAGCCTCTTTACAAACACACAAACTCTACAAGTAACTATAAGAAAAATATCATATAAAGGTGAGAAGAAAACCAAGAATTTTAAACCTGCCTCAAGGTTTCCTTCACCATTTGATTGCTCCCTAATTCATACCTCCACACTCATCCAACTGAGTTAGTTTCTAAAAAAGCTTATCACAATGAAAAACTAAATTAAGGAGATAGAAAATAACATCCTTCCAAAACACTAGGGTTATCAAATTTCCTTCCTAAATTTAAGTAGTTAGGAATTTACCTAAAATAGTGTTTCAAGTAAAAACTAAGCATACTATGCAATACTATAGTTATGCTTATCTAAAACTATTCAAGTAAACCATTTAACTAATAAGGGTTATTCCCTCTTAATGGTTTCTAATAACTGAATAGAAGGTGGGTTCATCTTATCTACTCTATCATAATAAGAGTTAGATGATCCATATTTTAATTTTAAAAGGCTTTCAAAAACAATTCCAAATAAAGACATATTTTACTCCCAAATCACCTTACACAAAGGATTCAACCAAAAATTATGCAAACATAGCTACATTAAAAATAACTTATACCTCTGAAGAAACTCTAAAGTGCACCTACTAATTATTGGTTGACATATTGTTGGTGTTTAAATAACTCCCTACTTTCTTCCTATAACTCTTAACAAAGCTATGAAACATAAACCAAATTATGAACCAATTTAAAATATCAATCCATAAAGTGCAATAACCTATTCATTCCTAAACAATGTTTTATTTTTCATTTCCATATCTTACCATATAACTGGTATTTTCACTTGTTCTTATCATCAAGGACATATGCATCTATAATATTATTAGTAATCCAAAATATAAAGGCTACACAATTGGTTATCAAATACCAAAATATTGTGTCAATACCAATATTAAATCATATCATAATCATACCTTAATCTGCGCTTTATGTAAGAATAATAATATGATTGCAATTGATTCTTCTTGGATTTTCATTGGTAAAAAGGCTTGGAATTTTACTTGAATGTGTCCCAAGGAAGAAAGGTTGATCCTCTCAATACCATCTCACACCTTCAAGTGACAATGTGTTTTGTTCTTCATCCATGTTAATCCTATAGGGCTAGTGGTTTCAAAACCTTCACTATTAAAAGCTTATCTTCTTCCAGCAAATTGGAACAACTTCCAATTTTACTTTACACTTGCCTTCCTAGATGATCAAGTCAATGGAGTAATAATACCAACATCTTATATCTAAAAACAAACTCCAATCTAGAGTATATCTAGAAATTAAAGCTAATCCTACAATCACTTGCTTTGATACCAAATTTGATCTATAAACTGGGTAAACAATTTTTATAAACATATGCTAAAATTCTTAATTCCATTTAAATGAAATATAAACTAGTTTCATAATTTTAGGAATGAATAAATTAATCAAAAAAACTTTATAAATTCATTTCCCACATTAAAAACTCCTATTTTATGTCATATTTTTATTTCTCATAATTCATTTTATTGTTTCATTGATTCATTTACCAAATTAAATTAAAAACTAAAAGTCTTAATGAATTGTAAAAATAAAAGTGACACCAAAAATTGATAACAAAGTTCACCCATTTGGGTTACATATTTAGGTTTGTAATTTTGAATCGATCCATTTAAATATGATGCAAATATCAATATTTTATAGACTTACATCACAAAATGGAATATGAGAACCTGTAATCTAATTTTAAAACCTAATTGAAAACTTTGAACCAATTAATGAATGCCCTTCTTCATCAGTAACATCTATACCACATCTCTGTGAATACGGGCATGTTTCTATATCAATAGTATATCAAAAACTCTTAAAATAGGCATATCTTGATTAAGAAGTGTTTTTGGTTTATCACACCTACAAAACCCTGCAACCACATTATCAACCCTTACCTAGCTATAAACCTTATAAAATAGAAGGATTAAAAATAATAAGTCTCGAGTCTCACCATGTATTATTACATAGTCACACATACATTTATTCCTTGCCTATCACTATATAATAGAAGAAATAACCAAATTCAGTCTCTTTGCCTTCAAGTTTGTATATTTAAAACAACATAGTCACGTCTTAGCTTGATATATAATATGCCTTCATATTTCACTCTACCTCCATGCAGTTATACACTACTCATGCAAGGCTCAAAGCCCTTTTGAAATAGAAGTAACACATTATCACAAAATATGCAATTAATTACAACATTCCATTATGTCTACAAATTCATGTAGCATATATCATTTGTTTATGGCTTGAGGTCTTCTATATAGAAGAGAATGTCTATTATTTGGCTGGGTCTCTACCAATGCACAATCTCACATATCAATTTCATGGTTAAATTCCTTACAATAAAAGCAAATGCCTTTCACAATATTTCCTTATAAACATGCCTTCATCCATTCAGGGCTGCATGTAGCTCAAAAGTCTTTACAAAAATAAAATAAAAACATTCATGGTCAAAAGGTCATAGACACAAATACCTTATCTACTTGTCTCCCTTTACACCTTTAGGTCTATGAACATGCATCATGAATTCATGTATAGAAAAAACCTTTTAAATAGATGCCTCCACTTCTCTTAGATTCTTGGATTTACAAAAATAATGATGCATCTCTCATAGACTCAACTTTCATCCAACAAGATTTACAAATTGGATACGTCTATCAAAACTGCATCTACAAATCAACAGGTGTCTATGTTAATCTTCCATTGTGCATTGCTATATTTAAAAGAAGATATAAATTTCACCTAAGGCCTATGAGATTTACCAATAGGTGATCTATGCTTCCATTCCCCATACTACAGATGATATCCACCATGTAATTAAAACTTTCACTGTGTATCTCTCCTCGGCCTATGATATTATGGTCTATGCACTACTCACCTAAGGCTTAAAACTTTTTACATAGGCATTTGCCTTGTCAAACTTGGGTTAGGCCTACATATTCCCACATACCATCACACCTGAATAGGCTCATTCTAATATCTAAATAAACTCCAATAGCCTTCACCATTCTCCATGGCCTAATGGGTTTGAAAATAGATCCCCCTAAAGACCTTCATTCATGCTCTGATTTATAATAGTCCATCACCTTCATGACTTATGTCTTCCATGGCTTCCAAAGCCATATAAAATAGAATATCATCCTATAGGCTAAGATCTATGTGCTAATATCCATCACAAATAGCTCATCCCAATGGTAAATTGGTTTATTGGTAGACAGTTCATGATCCTCACATCATGGTGCTTCCATAGTTTGTAAAGGGAATCATAATCCCAAATTCATGAATGTGGAAGGGATAAAGACTTTAAATAAGATTTTAAAACATATTATAACCATGGATTTGTCCATGTATCTAGCCCTTCATTTTGTTTGGAGTTGGTTTGGGTTTGGATGATCCCAGCTCAATTGGCAAACAGAATCTTGACCAAACTTAATCACTATCGATTAGTAATTTAGAGTGCTCAGGCTATGTTAGCAATTTAGACTTGAACTTGAGTTGGGTCTCAAATTGACACTTAGCTAGTACTGAGTTGACATAACTTGAACTTAGAATCGATTTGATTTCTTTAAACTCAACATGCATTATGATTTGGAAAATAGAGGAAAGTGGTGGTAGGCCATGTGGTGGCATGAGGACCCACCACATGGACCTTTCCAAATGCTCCTCATCCTACCACATGTCATAAACAAAAGAACAAAAATAATGTATGGTAAATTATAGTGAAATTATAAAATTAAAAAAAACTATTACCACACACGGTGGTAGAGTCCCCTTCTGTTATAAAAGTGGGATCCACCGGTTATGGTCTCTATATCCGACCTTTTGCAAATGATTGATGAAGTTTGGTAAATTGAAAATCCTCTAGATAAAACATGGTTTTTATAAAATACTTACCCTCAAACCTTTTACTAATATCCCATTATGTGAATACTAATGTTTTAAGTATCATATAAATTTAAATAGAGGTTATAGTGGTCACCCTGATCTTATCAGTAATGATGATGAGCCTAATGAGACTATCCTAAAAATAAAAACATCAAACCTTCCTCCTATTATTATAGCTTAGTTTCCACCTACTTTGTGATCTCATTCTTATAAAAGGCTAAGGAATCCCTAATTCTATGCTTATCCCTAAGAATCCCTCTTATAATATATATTCTAGTCACATAGTGGTTGAATCCATTTATGTGGATCTCACCATTCCTAATTATGATAAAGGTTACACCTTATATGACTCACACTTATTGACTACACCCAAGAAAAGGATGTGGAAATCCTAAATTACCATTCAACCCTTCAATTCTCTTAAATTAAATCTTCATTTTTATCTAGAATTAAGTTAAATGATATTTTTATACCTAGTGTTCATGTTTCTTTAGATTTTCCTAACACCATTCCTTATTTGGTTTATGTTTCTAGATCTAATATAGATCCAATTTGTCCTTAAATTACATGAATTATACTAATTATTTCTAAGCCTCTTTGGACAATGCTTGATGATCAATCTATGATGGGACATTATCTCTTCTCTATATATTTTTATCCTTTAAAAAAATTCATCTAGAGACATTGGCCACATTCATATGTCCAATACTTATTAATTTTGACCTGTTGATGATTAATTTAATAATTGACATTATCACTTTTTTACACAGTTTGATCTAGTGGTGGATGTTCAAGACATGGATGGCCTCATTCCTTATATACCAATTTACATTCCACCTCGTATATTAGCTCTAACACCACACCCAAAAACCCTAAAGGAAGAGCCATACTAAATTTTTTATGAATTTTAAAATAATGTATCTCATGAGTGTAGAGCTTAATAAATATTTATAACATAGTAGAATCCAAAAGGAAAAGATCATACCATAAATATTCAATCGTCCCAATATTCTACTCCTAAACACTCTTATTGTTTCCATGGAACTAGTACACATTTTTTGCCTAAATATTAAGCTCTTTAACAATATATGGTTATTTTTCATCTCAAGATAGTTAACTTTCCCCTTCATCCAAACATGCCACCTATGAAGGTTACACATGAATATATAACAAAATATGGGTAGGAGTATTTCCTTTAGCACAACTATTCCACAAATTATGTGAATAAGTGTAGAGTAATTCAATAACATTTTAGATATTTGATAAGGATAGCATCAAGAACCTCTTAATAACATTCACATGGATCATCTAGAATAAAGTAGCACCATACCTTATGGAAATAACCATCTCTTAGACTAAAATATGTGTATGTAATCTCTTCAAAAATGGCATATTCTCTTCCTCATTTATCTTATTCTCATTAGAAGAATTTATGTCCTCCTCTTTTTAGTGCACCTACCTTTTCACTCAAGCTTGTCTACAAGTAAATCATTTCACAAACCTCATGAAATTTAGAGGAGCTTATGGTTTGATTTAGATATCAGCTACAATGAGACTTGAAATATGTTAATGATGATGATGATGTGTGTATATTTTTCATTATGTTTTTGAACATATACTTTATTATTTCATATAATTTAACATTTGTCACATGATTTGGTCTCATATTATTATTTTTACCATATGTGTTACTCATTCTCTATATTTTTCTTGTACCCTGAACTTTACTTTTAAACACTTTATTTTTTACAATGATCTTTAATTTAAATTTTTATTTTACTATAGATTATAGTGGACCACTGTTATCATTTAAACTATTTAGTCTTGTTGTCAAGCTCAAAATCCTTTATGCTTCTAAAGCTACTCATGGGATTGTGTGTTCTGAAAGAGAAAGTGGGAAACAATACATGGGATAAACCTCATTAATTTTAATAGTGATGCTAGTTCAATCCAAATACCAAGTAGGTTAACCTTTGTTACTCAAAGAGCCATGACTATTACTACCAAGGGTTCAAGATTTGTGCAATTGCACCTTGAGTGAATTGTTAGCTAAGGGAACTTTAATTTGTTGATTTTTATATGGAAAATCCTTCATAAATTTATAAAATAGGGGAAAATGTTTGAGTTCTTAAATAAACATCAAAACGAGGGTAAATTAGGATAGGAAAGAGTGTTTTCAGGCCTAGAATGTGTTAATGCTTCAAGAATCAGGTTAGACACCCTACCACAGTTGTACCACTATGTGTTGAGCTTCACCAAAGGTTATGACTTGGTATTACACAATGGGAAAGTTATGAGGAAATAGGAAATAATTCTTGATTTTTAAACCCCTCACCAAATGTCAATATTCAAAAACTTATAGTAAATAACACATGGACTCTTCAAAGATAACCTATATGTCAACACATGGATTAGAAATGTTGAAAGGTAAATGAAAATGGTTTATCAATGGGTTAGAATATAAAAACACATTATAACCACTACATCCTATTGATGTGCATATGTGTCAAGGATGTAATGCTAACAATAGAGTAATATATCTCAGTTTATTGCACAGGTCTTGGAAGACCTTAAGGCTTAATTCAATTTTGATGGAACTATTATATGACTACCTCCTTTATCCTACAAGTAGACCTTATTATAGGGACAATAGTAGATTTGTAGTGACAAAATCTATTTGATATTTCCTCTTATTTTTATGGTGAAAAGGGTTTTTTATTTTACCAACTTATTGCCCAAACTCAAACAAGCAGATGAATATTTATAATGAGTAGTAAACTAAGGTGATTCATGTCAAAAATTAAAAAAGAGAAAGAAGGGTTGAGAAAAAAGATGATTTCCCTTGAAATAACAAAGACCAACATATTTCCTTTGGTTCTTTCTGATGATAATGCAAATAAAACTATCATTTATGAAATTCTAGTGCTGGGCTCAAAACACCATGAATGCAGTGGTGATTCTGGGGTAAATAAAATGCACATATCTGATAAGTATGCCTTAAAAATGGCTACCCATAATAAATTACCTTCAGCACATTTATTTTCAAAGTAGAATGGAAATAGAGCATACATAGACAAATTTTATTAGAATAACAGAAAGCACAAACTAACAAGAAACATTAGAAACACTACTAACAGTTTTAACCATTAAAAAATGATACCATCTATCATTTACAAAGCTTGAGAAACAAGAAAATATGGAAATTGATTAAACAGTGAATGAATTTATAGAATTCCTCTTTCTATTTTCATTAATTCTATGAAGTTATATTCTAAAGGACAAATGAGGGTGAAAAACCCCTATATATAGGCCTTTTTTTATGCCTAATATGGTTACTTTGGTTATAAAAGAACTGCATACATGACATTTGTCACTAGATAGAAGTTCCTCATGTTTTAAAAACAAAAGAATAATCCTTATCCAAAGAGGAATCTTTTCACAATATCTTGAGGTGACAAGATGAGATCCTACTGATGTTGACAATGATGGAGCTCCCAATGTAGTAGAAGAGGAAAGAGAAACTAGAGTGGTTGAAGAGGGACTAATTCCCAGTGTAGCTAAAGATGAAGAAATTCTTAGAGGGGATGAAGAGGAATAAGTTCCTATGGTGACCATTTGTGGTTTGTTAGTCATCTATTTTTAAACATCTAATTATCCCTTCCATGCCTCACAACATTTCTTGTAATCTATGTTAATCAACTTTAGGTCTATGATGGGTTCCTTTAGTAGTTTGATAGTGAAATCTAATACTGCATCATGCTTAACAAATATGAGGCTTATGAATTCATTAATTATCACTACCTTATCTATTATTTGATTAGCTAATGCTACCAAGTCCACCATCTCCTATCCAAAGGTTACTCTTTGAGATAGAGCCTGCTTTCGTAAGTTTATAATGAAATTCTAGAGTTATGACCTTAAATCATCCTTGCTGACAATGGTACCATCTTTGTTTTAAATGTGTATGATTTCAGCCTCCCTAAGTAGGGTTATAACTATGTCACCTAGTTGAGTAAGATATTGGCCCAAGGATCTCATATCATCAATCCATCGATTTAATGATTTATTTTTTCCAATGATATAGGACTAAGCAATGCTCAAATCCTCCAAGGGTACTAGGTTTAACTCTTAAAATTTATTTATCCTAATCAACTTAACCAAGTTGATTACTTTGCTATAATAAATCCCATAAGTACTTTCAGCCTTAAGAATTTTGTTATAAACTTCATCTCCTTTTAATTTATACTAAGATAAAGTATTCAAAGTATCAAACATAACCTCAACTTCCCATTTCACCTTGGTGATAGTCTCTTCTAGTAATGTGGTTTTATTTTATTGTTCTAGCTCAATTATTCTTTGTTGCATCCCTTTCACCAATTTGGTGGCCACATCACCATATGCCTTTAGAACTAAGAGGGGGTCTTCTACATATTTTTACTATTGGCTAGGCTTAGATTTCGTCTTATTGGTGAGTGAAAACAAAAGGTTTCTTCAGACTCATATACAATTGTTTGATTTGGATGAGTCACTTTCCTTTTGGCTACCCTTTTCATAACTCCAGATTCCTTTTCAAATTCTAGTGAGACCTATAGAGGGTCTACTATAAACAAATCTTGTCTTTATATTGTGTCTAACTACATTTCCTTTATCTAAGATTTATTTGATACATCACCCTGAGTTTGAGTGGATGGTGGAAACTAAGGAGCTAGTGTCAATCCTTGGAATGCAGATGTTTAAGAGGTAACTATGGAAGTGACCAAGATGAAGGTAGAACTAGGTGATGGGATGAGAAGTGTTACTTCTGAGGATGATAAAGAACTAGTGTTAGCTAGATCACTTTCTAGGAACAAAGAAACCTATGGTATGAAAATAATAGGCTTCCCCTTATAATTGAGGATCAGGCCTAGGCATGAGCTTAGGCAAAATTAGAGGTAAATTGGCCATTTCATAGACCTTTGAGGTAGATGACATAAAAAAGTATTGATAGTGGGAAAGGGTATGATCATGGGCCTAATTATAGGACTAATAAAGGGCTTTTAGGGTTTTAAGTTCATGTCATCTAGTGTTAGTGGCCCACAGGAACCCTAGGGGTAGCCACTCAGAAACAAGGGAGGAAAATAAACACACTCTTGATTAGTCATTCATGGATCCTCATTAATAGGAAGTAGTGGAGGTGGATCTGGTATGAAAGATGCTTGTGTCATAGTGGGTGTTGTTAATTCTTCAACTAAAGATGAGTGAAGCACCATCAAAGGTTTTATCAGCATTGAGGTAGAATTTTAAACTTGAGATGGGGTGCTGGATGTTGCTTCTAAAATAGAGACCTACTCAGTATGTTTTTTAGGCTTAGTTATTCCCTTCCCTAAAGTGGGAGATAATGCTTGCAAGATTATTTGACTTAGATAAGGGTCAGTTGGTCTTTCTTATTCAACATCAACAACCTAAATTATGGATGTGGATGCATTTGCTTGAGCACTTTTAGGATTGAAAACTTCATAATAACCAACATCTTTCAATATTAACTTAACAAGTGGAACATTATATTCTTTTGACCTTTTCTTCACCTATTAAGCATTTACAACATTGATATAGAACTTGTCTTCATCCTTAGGCTCATGGTGGTAGGTAATGCTTAAGGTTGACTTGTGGTTGATGCAATGTTTGAAAGCTATGTGTTCTGGGTACCATTACCTATTTTCATCCCTTTCAAAGTCAAAATTAGGTCTTCATTTGGTAGCTAAAATGATATAATTCTAGTTCTCTATCCAAAAACAACCAATGTTATATGGTTGAGGATGAATCAATCCTCTCCTTTTATTTTTGTATAATCTATCTACCCTTGTGTATAATTGATAATCAATTTATTGATCAGCTAACTTAACTGGCACTATGATGAGATACCTAAGGGGAGATGTCTTGATGCCAACTACCCTCATAACTATATAATCTAGGTATTACTAATAGGCTCTTAGGGTACTTAGGGTTACTTTAATTTCTTCTGATAATCTAGGCATGGGCCTTTCATGGATTGCCCTGTATACTATGGGATATAAATGTTCATCTATGGCCCTCATATCTTACTTATACTTATACACATTGACCTTTGAGAAGGTATGATAAATAATCCATTTTAGCTTAGGGTCCTAATTAGTAAACTGAGGAATTTTTTGGGTGGTGCAGATGACATACACCAAGTAAGACACCATGTAAAAATGATCCCCCTAATTGGCCATAAATTTTATGATTTGTGTTACTAGGTTATAAGATATAATTTCTCCCAAAGGGGGGTCTTTCCATAATTGATTACCATGGACAAAATTGGGATCCATTTCTCATCCACATGACTTGTGTCTTTGACCCCATGCAACTAATTCATCATGACCATTCCCATTCTTACTCTCATTTTGAATTATGTGATGGGAATTTGGATAATTTTATTTTTGCATACAAACTTCCCTTTATTCTCACCCTAGTCCCTTAAAACATCCCTAATATCATGGATTTGAATCCATTGAGTTGCAGTCTCTTGATTTCACTTAATCTCTAGTTTGGGCAAATCCTAGTAAGACTAAAAGGCTAACTTGAATATGAAGGCAATATCATGGCCTAAATTTAAAGATTGAATCATATTATCAATGCATCTAGACTAAAGGAACATATAGTAGACTAATTATACATAATGGATTACCTATAGGTTAGATTTTTCTTTGTGTAAACCTATAGATTTGAGTACTAGAATATCTAATCTATCATCTACCTCATTCAAGTCTTCTTCATAGTCTTTATCTCTATCTACAATATTCTCTATGTGGTAGAACATGTCATTTTAATTTTTATCTTTGGTAGCCAACACAACAGAGTTGAAATTGGTATCCTGAAAGATGAAATTTATCCCATAAGAGTAGATGAATGGAACTTCTTCCTTCTTATTGACTCTAGATGCTTCTGCTTTAGCCATGGTTTCAAATTCTATGATTGACAAGCTTGTAACTTATTTTAATTGCAAAGGGATAAATAGAAGTCTTCAAAAAACTTAGAGGATGCTTTGAAAGATAGTAAATAGAAGCTAAAGGTGAACCTATTGCTTTGAGGTGATGAGCATTAAATTCCAAATTCCAAATTTAAATTAATCAATGTGAGTCATAAATGGTAAGTGTTTTAATTTTCCTTAATTTAAAGCTGGGGTGACTATGTGGTTTTAATCTAACATATTCAAAACCTTATTTTGATAAATTAGCCTATCACTACCTTCAATTTGTCAACATGTATTATCATCATAGGCTTGAATTTTTAGTGAAGTGACTTAGCTTTATATTTAATAGAATGAGCCCCATCAACATTTAATTCACACCTATGATCAACACTTTATGAACAACTATGTGCCACTTGGGTGCTACTTTTTGAAACATACTCGATACTTGGTGCCTTCTCAAGTATTTTAGCCTTATATTCTAAACACCAAGCCATCCAAGTGGATATTTAAATACCTTTCCAAGTGTTGTCTTCCAATTAGATCACTCTTCTTTAATTATTACATGGATCAAACCCTTTCATCCTTTGGTTGATGTGGCCTCAAAACTTTTGCTGGTTTTCCAAGTGGCAAGTTCTTAATGGCTCATGCCATCATGTGGCCTTATTATATGAAACTCTTCATGGACCCAAATGTTGTGACATTTCACTAAGTGTTGCTTTTATATTTGATTGCATATTTTCTAGATTTCATGGTTTCCTTTTATCACATTATTATCATGAGATATGGGTCCATGTATCTTTATCCCATTGCTCCCAACTTTTGTATGTCTTCCATGTTACATCTAAATACCCAATATTAAGTAAATAAATATCAAGTGTCATCTTGTCATGTAATTATAGTATTATGAAATTGAAATATTACATCTTAACTATGGAGGATGTGACTGAGTGCCAAGTGGCATGATGTGATAGGATTGTATTGTCATGAGACTTTTATACAATAATTAAATCCTCTAAAGGTTGTGACTGGGTGCTATGTGGCACATTCTAATTAAGTTTTAGGGTCACAAACTTTGTAACTTCTTCATAAGATAAAATGCCATGGTTGAGTGAAATGGAAAACTCCCATTGGGTCACATTGTCACAACACTTTTTTAAAGGCTAAAATATGTGAAAAAAAGTCTAGTTATTATGCAATTGAGTCACAAATGTATTTGACATTGTTGCATGGAAATTGAAGCTGAGCTAACATCATGTTAATTCCAAATGAAAAGGTGTGAAATTTATCAATCCATAGGATAAAAATAAAGGTGGTAAGCCTAAATTTGTAAACCTTGAGCATGAAATATGACTAAGACTTTTAGTATAAAATTTAAGATTAAGGTTGTCATAGTCCTAAACATGAATTTTGTCATAGTTAAATCTAGATTATGATTCATAAAACCTTGAATAAGTAATCTTGGTGGAGTTTATTGGATCATACTTTGGATTTTTTAGTGTAACCCCTCATAAGATCACTTCTAAACAAATCAAATCACTATAAATCTTAGTGAACTAGACATTACTGAAATATTCAAAAAATGCCTCGCTAACACTTGTCATGAATTAACATGACTTATTATAAATTTTAAGTCATACAAAGGGGGGAGGTTAGTCATGTAGTACAAAAGGTGAGGTATATCCTAGGGAGAATGATCAATATTTTTCATGGGGTCCCCATTTTTATAATATGGGGTGTGTTGATCTCAACAAAGGGTGACCTATATGGGAAACATAACAATATGTTAGAATTCAGATATCATTATTTAGAATATAATACTTAAGTAGTCACTCCTTGGTGGATATAACTAATTATCTAGAACTAAAAACTTTCCACTTGATGGATTAAATCATAAAAATCTAAAAACCATTCATACTATGTATGTGTGTTTTTGAATCGAATGACCAAGATGCCTTTGGGTTTCAGAATCAACAGCTTCAAGCTTCATGGCCTTAAACATAGGTTATGAGCAAGCACTTTATATATATATATACACACAAAATTAGATTTTAAGGGGATGGCTCATTCATTATTCTATTGTATGTTAGGCATCCATAGCCCTAGTGTAGGTTACCTGAATCACCTTCAAATGAATGTAACTTATAGTGTCAATTCTATTTCAACTTGATACACATATACTTTTTTTTTGCAAACCCTTGGAGGTTGGTGTTGGAAATTTGTCATGATGATGTCATGGTGGTGTTATGGAGGTTTCCTATTGAGTAGATAAAGAGACTTGATAGTCTATATGACAATGACAAAGTGTGCAATGTGCTTATTCTTGTATGCTTGAAGGTGGCTTGGTTAATCTTCAGTATTGACATGATTAGAGATGTTCAAGGATGAGTATGGTAATTATAGAATATGAAAGATGTCCCTAATATGTTATTTATGCTTTGATATCTTATGTACATAAATGAAATTCATCTGGTCTGTCATAGTTTTCATCTAGACACTTTGGATCAAATGGAAAAAAATTGAGTAGGTAGTTTGATGATGTCATCATTACCACATGGGAATGAGTTAAGGGGAGATAGTCATATGTTTTTTATCAAAGTAATCCCTAATTATTATGCACTAGATCTAAATTCATGAATCGAATCATGGTCAAAAATATAAGTGTGCTGTTAGGTAAGGTGGAGGTAAATCCAAGAACAAACACACCTGTTCTAATTCCACCTGTTAGGATCTTGCTCCTCAGAAAGAGCACAGTATGATTACCAAATATAAGCAATTGAATATGCGGAAATAACCAGAAACACAAGTAACTAGAATTCACCAATAGCACAGAATATGAGAGACAATACACTATCTTGTATTAACACTATACAGAAAAGAATACAACAAAGAGCCGCCACACTCTTTCACCTTACAGAGATTTGCCACACCTCAAGTGTACAGTAATTCTTCTCACACACACTCTCCTACACAAAAAAATGGTCCCAACAACCAACTCACACACATAATTGGTGTTCACCTCACCAACCAGTCAGTAATAACCCTGCCGGTACACCAAGCACTCTATAGCACTTCAAGCTGATCTCTCATGAACCTGCAACCTGCAATTCAAAGACCAAACTTACATGTAGATCCCCAATGAGCTTGTAACAACCTGCAACTCACAGATCTTACAACTAGAAGGAACTCTTCCTTTCTATCTCATACATTAACAATACATGCCAATGGGTCTATAAATAGATTCCTAACTCAAACAATAACTTAGACTCTTAATTTAGACAATTGTCCTCGCAGCCCAAGACTCTAACTGGTCTCAACATGCAAACTCTTCATTCACTTAACTAACTGTCCGTGAAACGAGCAGTTCTAGAACACACAGGCGACCGACATCGGTCCCTGCTTGTCTGGCTTTGCCAACGTCGGCTGACTTCCTGCCATCGCCGGTGGCCTTCTGCACTGGTCTCTATCGACGTCGGTCCTACTACCGATGCTGGTGCTCCTGGATCTCAGCAACCATTGTTCCACAGTTTGCAAAGGGTTGAAGCTTTTAGCTCCACAACCTAACAATCTCCCACTTGGAGATAAACAGCTGCAACCTATACATGTACCTATACACTGTCTAGTTTGTTCCCTTGGCTATGTATCCATCTTCAAGATCACTCTTGAAGACCAACCACCACAAAATCTGTGGTGCAAAACCTGTCATCCAAATTACCTGCCACATCTGCATCTACAACCATGTAGAAAAAGAACTTGACCCTGCATAGCATGTGCACCTGCTACTGGTCCCACTAAACTGCCCTTCAGTATTACTTTCCTGGATTGACTCCAACTTGTGATAATTCCCATTACTTGGGAAAACTCAGGTTTAGTACATACCATGCACTCAACCTCATTATGTGAATCAAGACACCTATTCTGTGAACTGTCTAACCATCGGCGTGCTAACCGGTTTCACACAATCATCCTGAAACAAAGTCAACACATGACCTTCCATGTCTCTAGAACACACTCATGCCAAAGAATCTTGCTGCTCCTAGATTCTCCATGACAAACACCTGAACTAGCTTTACCTTTAGTTCAGCAATACCTATATATGTAACCCTGCAACAAGCACATCATACAGAAATAGAATAGTGTAGCTAATACTATCCAACCTGGTAAAGTGAAACATAATGATCAAACCTCCATTGCCCTGTAGCTAATACAAGATCAAATACCTTGATCTTCCATCTCACGTATCCATTTCCGCTCTTCTTTATCCTTAACATCCATTCGTCTCTCAGTGCTTACTTCTAGCTGGCAACACTACCCAAAACACCTGTTTGGTTCTCCTCCAAGGAATCACATCCTCCTCCATGCCTAGCTCCCACTGTTTCCTGGATCTACCTGTTCTGCTTCTTCAATAACTTCCTGGTCCTATGCCATAAGTGAGCAACAAGTAGTGTAAAGAAGGGAAATGATGAATTTAAGAAATTACTTACACCTTCAGTCCTCCATATGGGTGCTTAAGACTCCATGACAGCTTGCTGTCCACCCAAAATTCATCTCAATGACCGATGCCTGTCACATCTTAGTCTACAGCCGACTGATGTCGGTTCCTGCGATTGCCTCCTTACCGACGTCGGTTTCCCTTAGCCGACGCCAGTCTCTGTCTGCCCCGAGTCACCGACGTTGGGCTGCACATAGCCGACATCGGTCCCTGTCTGGACATCGACGCCGATTTTCCTGTCGACGTCGGTCTCTGTGTTTTTCTTGTGAGACCTGACTTTTTCCCATGAGCTCCTTTTGGATCAAACCCTTGTCCAAAACACCCTTGCTCTGCTTAGAATTCCTCTGCACCTTGTGCTGAACTCTGTCCGTCACTTTCTCCTTGAAAACCAAGGCTTTCTTGTTCTTGTCACTAACATCGGATTCCTCAAGAAACCTCACCTTCTTCTTCTGCATACAGAAACCATGATCCATGCCTTCCAAATCTGAAAGCATACTCTTTGACTCAAGAACCAGCATCTCCTTCTTATCTATGTGACCAAGCCTATTAAGCCACATCTCCGAATCTATAGCTGAAGTAGATAACCCAGAAAGAGAATCAGTAAAACAAGTAGATAGATAAAGCATACCTACTTTCTTACCTCTAGCTACAACAAGTGTACCCTTGGTAACCTTCCAAGAGTCCACTGTGAGAGTTACTGTGCAACCCTCTTCACCCAAACTTCTAATAGAAATCAGATTCCACTTCAGAACTGGGACATGCATGACCTCCTTTAACACCCATGTGTCACCTGTCTGCAATTTTAGCTTCACTTTGCCTTTGCCAACAATCTGACAAGGCTTACCATCCCCTACACAGATTTATCCAAAGTCTCCCTAGACATACTCATGAAAAAATTCCCTATGTGGGGATGCATGAAAAGAGGCACCAGAATCTAATACCCAAGATTCTACTTTATCCAAAGAACATACCAGAGCATCCTATGTAATGTAACCTGCAACATCTGCTTCTTCTCCATGTTCTTCATGCTGATCTGTACCCGATCTGCAATCTCTCTTTAAGTGCCCTTGCTTTCCACATTTCCAGCAGGTTATTCTACCATACCTGGACTTGGATCTCTTGCCCATCTTCGACCTTGATCTCCCATGCTCTATCTTCTCTCTTGGCCTTCCTCTTCCTTCAACACTCAAAGCATCTCCAGATGATTCACCTGTGCTTTTCCTGCGTATCTCTTCGTTCAAGATCACACTCACAACATCATCCACATTTAAGACTTTTGAAGGAGACACAGTATTAGAAACTGCCATTACCAAACCTTCCCAACTTTCAGGTAATGAACACAAGATTAAGAGAGCTCTAATTTCATCATCAAATACAATATTGACGGAACTTAACTGGTTTACCAAACCATGGAAATCACTAAGATGGCTATGAACAGATCCACCTTCCAACATTTGCAAATTAAATAAACGCTTCATAAGAAATACCTTATTAGAAGCCGAGGGTTTTTCATACAAATTTGCCAAAGATTTCATCAACTCCATCGTTGTCTTACACTGTGATAAGCTGGAAATCACAGATGATTCAAGACTCAATCTAACAGATCCCAGAGCCTTCCGATCAAGAACCTCCCATTCTTCATCTTTCATATCCAAGGGTTTGCTAGCAACCCCACCCAACGGTAAGTACAAATCTTTCTGATACAGATAGTCCTCAATCTGCATCCTCCATAATTGGTAGTTCTTGCCATTAAACTTTTCCATTTGTAGTTGACTGTTTTCTGCCATTGCTCAACTCCCACTCAAACAAAAACCCTGTGAGTACCCTGTAATCAAAACACACTACCCAGATCTACACCAATATGTTAGTATCCCAACCTAAAGCTCTGATACCACTTGTCAGGTATCAGCTTTTGAACCTACAACCAAGGTTGTGATACCACTTGTTAGGTAAGGTGGAGGTAAATCCAAGAACAAACACACCTGTTCTAATTCCACCTATTAGGATCTTGCTCCTTAGAAAGAGCACAGTATGATTACCAAATATAAGCAATTGAATATGCGGAAATAACCAGAAACACAAGTAACTAGAATTCACCAATAGCACAGAATATGAGAGACAATACACTATCTTGTATTAACATTATACAGAAAAGAATACAACAAAGAGCCGCCACACTCTTTCACCTTACAGAGATTCGCCACACCTCAAGTGTACAGTAATTCTTCTCACACACACTCTCTTACACAAAAAAACGGTCCCAACAACCAACTCACACACAGAATTGGTGTTCACCTCACCAACCAGTCAGTAATAACCCTGCTGGTACACCAAGCACTCTATAGCACTTCAAGCTGATCTCTCATGAACCTGCAACCTGCAATTCAAAGACCAAACTTACATGTAGATCCCCAATGAGCTTGCAACAACCTGCAACTCATAGATCTTACAACTAGAAGGAACTCTTCCTTTCTATCTCATACATTAACAATACATGCCAATGGGTCTATAAATAGATTCCTAACTCAAACAATAACTTAGACTCTTAATTTAGACAATTGTCCTCGTAGCCCAAGGCTCTAACTGGTCTCAACATGCAAACTCTTCATTCACTTAACTAACTGTCCGTGAAATGAGCAGTTTTGGAACACACAGGCGACCGACGTCGGTCCCTGCTTGTTTGGCTCTGCCAACGTCGGCTGACTTCCTGCCATCGCCGGTGGCCTTCTGCACTGGTCTCTGCCGACGTCAGTCCTACTGCCGACGTCGGTGCTCCTGGATCTCAGAAACCATTGTTCCATAGTTTGCAAAGGGTTGAAGCTTTTAGCTCCACAACCTAATAGGTGCAAAGTTGGCTTCTTAGTTAGAATTCATTATTTTCCCATACTTAGCCAAATTTGTAGTTATCCAGAAAGCACTGAGTAAGCATGTTCATGAGGTCAACAATCACACATGTGGAGGTTTTAGGACAAAATGATCATATGGGTTTGCTTATTTTAATGCCTATTGCTTATGTAACAAATTTTAGGTCATGTGATGTTGCATGATAAAAGATATGCCTATGCAAAGTTGGGATCCTAACCATTTTGACTATGTTTTCTATGTTTAAATAGAGTCAAGTAAGTAGTTTGATGATGGAATATCTCACATGTATGGGCATCTCAAGATAAGGTGATTATATGGGTTTATTTAATTTTAGACCTAGTTTATTTTCATTAAAAATTAGATCATGAAATGTAGTGCATTAGAATATATGAATATGCAAAGTTGGGCTCCTAAGAAGTTTGACTGTGTTTTTCTATACTTAGCCAAATTTGTATAAAGCAAGAAAGAGCCGAGTGGGCATTTTGATGGTGGAATATCTTGCACATGTGAAGGTGTCAAGAGAAAATGATCATATAGGGTTTGTTTAGTTTTGATCATAGTTAATTTACACTAAATTTGAGTTCATGCACTAAAGCGTAACAAAAGTTATGCAAGCTTAAAGTTGGCCTCTTAGGTAGGTTTTGATATAGTTGGTTTTATGATAGATGTTTTTGAGAAGTCATTTTAATGGTGATATATCTTTCATGTGTGTAGGTTATAGGAAAAGTGTGTCATATGGTTGGATTATCATATGTAAGGAAATCATCTAGTCCAAATTTGAGATCCTGCATCGAAGCACAAAAGAAGTTATTGAAGTGCATAAATGGCTACTCATGCATATTGAAAGGGTCCTCGTACTTGGTCATTTTTGAAAATGTTAAATCTTGAGAAATATCAATGGTGTACATTGATTCAAGGATTTAGGAGGTAGTGAGATGAGGGTAGGTGCACAATGTTTAAAGATTGAGTAAAGGTATAGGATAATGATCCAAAGGTGAGTGGGCTTTCATATGGTTGATTAAACGGTGAGCATTGATCATTAAAAGCCTGATTGATCACAAAGATTGATGGAGCATGTGAAGTCAAAGTTTCAAGAGTATAAGAGATAAGGTAAAAGTGATAGAGGTTTAACACTTGAGAATTGGCACCTATGCATTAAATTTAGGACAAGATCAACAATGTGTATTTGATTTGAGTAGTGAGTCCATGAGATTCGAGCATTGTGTTTGAAGGTTAGCTATGAATGTTTGAATTCAAATATTTGAACTTAACATAGAAAAAACTAGAGCTTTGTATTTCATCCATATCCTTTGATAGAAGTCAAATTTTTTGGTGCTATAAAAAGAAAAGATGAAGAGGACTCCATGGTGCATCAAATGAACCTAATTAGAATATCTAGAAGTGAGTACAGTAAAATATATTGAGCCTAAAAGTTAATTGTGTGTTTGTACTTATTCTATAAGTGACCTGAGAAGGATATTCGAGCTTGTGCTGATGCTATTTTGATGACTCATGATGAATTAGCTATTAGAGAGTATTGTAGACTCCATGAGGATGCTCTATGCGGATTTTAGAGGTGTGATCAATCTATCTTGAGTATGAACAAAACTTAAAAATTTGATTATGTGTTTGTTCATGGTGATTATGTGTACCAGGTCAATGTTTGAGTTGTTTGAGCATAAATAGAGGTGAGATAAGTTGACTATGATCATTTGTGGATGTCAAAGGGGACATAAGGAGTGGACCCATGTTTTTGAAAGTGGTCCCATGTTCTTATTTTACTTAAAGGATTATTAAAGGAGTGAATGGGTTCACATGAGACATATAAGGGCTACAACGGCCTTATTAAAAGGTGTAGTTCCTTAAGGGTGACCCATAAATGCTATGGTCAACCTATGAAGATTATATTAAGTTGTGTCTTCATGTGAAAGATACCTTAAGGAATAAGGCATGCCTAATCTCCAACCAAGGTGTAGATTATCAATATTTATCTATAAATAGTGGAACCAAAGATGATGGGTTCTAGAATTATAAAAAGAGAGACTTGGGAGAATTTTAACAAAAGAGTTGTGTTTGTTTTATTGAGTGGAGGGGTAGAGTGCCCCGAGGATGTGTTGAAGACCATAACAGATTGAGGATTGTTTGTATGACTTGTTGGTCATAATTCTATTAGGATAATAGTGTGATTATTATTTAAGTGTGGGTGAAGCTGAAGAGTGTTAATCAAAGGTCCATCATCAGGTGTTGAAGACATCAGTGCATATGTGGATTTGTTCATAGGTTTTATTTTGGTAGCTTAGCATCTAATGTGGTTTTAGTTTCCTTACAAGGTGAAACTTTCTAAAAGGTCTAGTTGTTATTGTATCTCAGCTAGATAGGTGTGGTAGCACCTTATGGGATTGGAGTCTCACTAAATAAGGATTGTAGTTCCTTGATCATTTGTAGATGGTCTAAATTAGATCTTGTTATTATAGGATAGTAGTCCAATTATAGGTTTCAATGGGTTTTATTCTCTAAGAGGGTTTCTCACATATGTCATGTGTTATGTGATTGATCTTGCATTATCTCTCTTGCTCATTGCTATGAATGTTGAATATGATTCATGAATGCTTGTGGTAGTTGATTAAGTATTTGTAAAGATTTGAATTGAATTTGGATTTTTGGGTTCACTAATTCACCCCCCCATTAGGGATTGTACCTCTAACAATTGGTATCAGAATGAGGTCCTTCGTTAAAGGCTTAACATCTTGAAGGTGATCCAAGGTACAATGTCTAGTCAGAATGTGCAAGGTGGTTTCTCTACTAAGCAAGCACCAATTTTCAATATGATCAAATTATTCATTTTAGAGTGATATGATGAAGACCTACGTTATGTCCCTAGGGTTTGATGTATGGAAATTAGTTTTTGATGGTTATGTTGATCCTGTTATTCCTCCATCTAGTGTTGCAAACAAGAAACTATTTGAGAAAAACTCTAAGGCAATGAATGCCATCACTTATTGTCTTAGAGAAACTGAGTTCACCAAAGTAATTCACTACACTTCTACCAAGTAAATATGGGATAAATTAAAGACTATTTTTTAAGAATATTCAAAGGTTAAGCTTGCTAAGTTATAGACTCACAGAAGGCAATTTGAAAGTCTCAAGATGAATGAAGAAGAAAGTATGGTATCCTTTTTGTAGAGAGTTGATGAGATTGTGAACATCATCATAGGTCTTAGAGAGAATCTAATAGACTACTATTATTCAAAAGGTATTAAGGTCTCTATCCCCCAATTTTGATTTAAAAGTATATGTTATAGAAGAGAGTCATGATCTTACTTAGTTGAAGATGGATCAATTGCATGGCACCTTTATTGCCTATGAGATGAATAAGAATGATTTTATAAACCCAAAGAAGGAAGCAACATTCAAGACATATATGAATCCTAAGAAGTCCCAAGGTAAGAAATCCAAAGAGGATGACATATCTGATATTGATGATGAAGAACTAATTGCTTTGATTACTAGGAAATTGAACACTGGTTCAAGGATAAGACTAAGGTGATGATTGAGGCCAGTCTTGAGGTATGTATGGATCCAAGTGAATATCCTGCTATTATTGAGCATTTGTCATGTAAAGAACATCAATTGTCTATGCCTAATGATGAGGTTATAAGCTACAAGGAAGATTATTTAGATGAAAAGGTATGTAATGAATCTATGTTATCTCCATGCATTGTCAATTCAATCATAGAATAAAAGGAGAATGTTGTACTAGATGAGGAAGTTTTTTTATCTTAAGCCAAAGAATAAAAACTAAAAATATTAAATGAGAAAAGAGGAATTGGAATATGAGTTTTTTTTCTTTTAGATCATTTACATATAGAAAGTGTCTCTATCTATGCTTCTTAAGAGATTATTTTAAGTGGAGAAGCAAGTTTGTGTGCTCAAGATGATATTGCCAATAAGAGAAGGTCTTTTGTTAAGGGGGAGCAACAAGTTCATGAGTCTATTTCAAAGGTTTGTAGTGTAAAGTCAGAATGAGTGGTTCTATGTGGCTTAATGATATTGATGTAAATGTTAATAAGTGTTTGGTGTTCAAAAAGGTCTATGCATTTATTTGTGGTATGCTCTAGGTGTTTTTGAGGTTCAAAGGTATGTATGTGCTAATTGAAGATTTTTGAGTGCTCTAATTATTCTCTACTTTTGGTTTAAGGGCAAGTAGGACTAAAAAATGTGTTATAGGATGTATGGATTACAAAAGGTATGGAATCTCAAATTTTGGTCCAAAAGTGTGTGATGGGTCTCTCTAAGTGTGCAAAAAGTCTTAAAGATGTGCATTGACCACAAGGAGGTTTATTGACCTTACTTGTTTTGAGATTCTATGGTCATGGACTATTCTAGAAAATTAGTTTGCATTATGATTTAAGTTCCAAGGATTATTAATTTGTTGAATGGTCCAAATGGGTGTTAAAATTAAGCTTCACAAAGAATTGAATATTTATAGCTCTCAAGTTATTCAAAATTTTATCAATAGGGAGGGTTAATTGGCTAGTAGGTTTGTGAAGGAAGCATGTTGTAGAAGATGATCCTAGTGATGAAAATTGGTGTGATTGAGGGCGAATATGAGAGTGATCTAGATATGAAGTTTTAGGTCTTGAAGATGTGTCTACTAAAAATTTTGGACTCTGCAAGTTTTATGTAGGGCTAGTTTGAAGAAGAGTGATATTTGATCAATTTTTACAAAAGAGAAAGGTATGAGTCTATAAAGGTATGTTCTTAGGTTGGTTCAGTACATGTTTCCTATTTTTTATAGTGTAGATGCAGAGTTGGTAGTTATGGAAGTATCTTGAGAGAAGAGGCTAGTTAGCATGTGTCATGGTTTTTCATGGTGTGTGGAGATCTGAATATGCTTAGAAGGTGTAATGGCTCAAAGTTATTAGGGTGAGACCCTCTCAAATATTTATTTATGTGTTCTATTAGATTTATATTTTTTTGTATTTTATTTCTTCATTGGTTGCAATGCTTGGTTAAAGAGAGTGTTGGCATGGAGCAAGAGGAAGTTTCTCAAGACAAAAAGAGGTAGGCTCAATGTAAAGGGGAGTGTGTACTATATTTTTAATATGGTGTACTCCTGATTGGTAGTGTTTTTAGGTCCTCAAGATTATTTTGTGCCCACTTTATCATTATGTCAAAGGGGGAGAAAGTTCTTGTTGGGGAGAAAGTTCCTATTATAGGAGTGCTTGAAGAGAGATAAGATGAGCTATATATTGTTGTATATGATGGTTGTTGACATCAATGACAAAAGGGGATATTGTTAGAGAGTTTTCATGATGATGTCATGGAGGTTTCCTATTGAGTAGATAAATAGCCTTGATAGTCTATGTGACAATGACAAAGTGTGCAATGTGTTTATTCTTGTATGCTTGAATGTGGCTAGGTTAATCTTCAATATTGACATGGTTAGAGATGTTCAAGGATGAGTATGGTAATTATATAATGTAAAAGAGGTCCCTAAGATGTTATCTATGATTTTAGAGCTTATGTGCACAAGTGGAATTCATCTTGTCTATCATAATTTTTATCTAGACACTTTGGGTTTAGTGGTAGAAAATTTGAGTGGGCAATTTGATGATGTCAGCATTGCCATGTGCGAATGAGTCAAGGGAAGTTGGTCATATGGTTATGATAATAGTTGTCCCTAATTGTTATGTTCCATATCTCAAGTCATGCATTGAAGAGTAGTTAAAGATATGAAGGTACAAAGTTGGCTTCTCGGTAATAATTCATTGGTTTCCCATACTTAGCCAAATTTGTAGTTAGCCAAAAATAGATAAGTAAGCATGTTGATGAGGTCATCACTCACATGTGTGGAGGTGTCAAGATAAAAATTATCATATGGTTTTGTTTAGTTTTATGCTTAGTTCTTATGTGCCAAATTTTAGGTCATGTAATACAGCATGATAAAATATATGCATGTGCAAAGTTGGGCTCACAGGCATTTTGATAGTGTTTTATATATTCAAATAGATCCAAGTAAGCAGTTTGATGATGGAATATCTCACACGTATGGATGTATTTGGAGAAGGTGATCATATGGGTTTTTTTTTTACCTAGTTTATTTATGCTAAAAATCAGGTCATGTGATGTAACACATTATAAGACATGTAAATGAAAAGTTGGGCTCATAGGTAGTTTGATAGTATTTTTCTATACTTAGCTAGATTTGCATAAAGCAAGAAAGAGTCAAGTGGGAATTTTGATGGTGGCATATCTTGCACATGTGAAGGTGTTAAGAGAAACTAATCATATGGGTTTGTTCAATTTTGATCATAGTTGATTTGAATTAAATTTGAGTTCATCTATTAAAGCACAACAAAAGTCATGCAAGCTCAAAGTTGGATTCTTAGGTAGGTTTTGACATAGTTGTCTCTATGATAGATGTTTTTGAGAAGGTATTTTAATGTGATATATCTTTCATACATGAGGGTTCTAAGAGTAGTGTGTCACATGGTTGGATTATCCTATGTAAGGAGATCACCTAGTCCAAATTTGAGATCATGTGTTAAAGCACAGAAGAAGTTATTGAGGTGAAAAAATGGCTACTCATGCATATTGAAAGGGTCCCCATACTTGGTCATTTTTTAAAGTGTTAAATCTTGAGCAAGATTGATGATATGAATTGTTCCAAGGAGTCAGGAGGCAGTGAGATGAGGATAGGTGCATGGTGTTTAATGACAGAGCAAAGGTATAGGATAGTGATCCAAAGGTGATCGGGCATTTTTACATTGATTGAATGATGAGCATTGATCGTTAAAGCCCTGATTGATCCATAGAGATTGATGGATCGTTTGAAGTCAAAGTTTTAAAAGTGCATAAGATAAGGTCAAAGTGACAAAGGGTTAACACTTGAGTATTGACACTTAAACATTAAAGTTTGGACAAGATCAATTATGTGTATTTGATCTAAGTAGTGAGTCCAAAAGATTCAAGCATTGTGTTTGAAGGTTAACTATGACCATTTGAATTTGAATATTTGAATTTAACATAGGTAAATAATAGATCTTTGTATTTCATCTATATCTTTCGCTATAAGTTAATTTTTCTAGTGATAAAAAAAGTAAAGATGAAGAGGAATCCATGGTACATCAAATGAACTTGATTTGAAGATTTGGAAATGAGTAAAATCAAAGATATTGATCTTAGAAGTTAAGTATGTATTCATGCTTATTTTTCAAGTGACCCGATAAGGATATTCAAGCTTGTGTTGATGTTTTGGCATCTCACAATGAATTAGCTATTAGAACATGTTGTAGACTCCATGAGGATGCTCTATGTGGATTTTGGAAGTGTGATCAATCCATCTTGAGTATGAACAATGCTTAAAAAGTTGACTATATGTCTATTTATGGTGACTATGTGCATTAGGGCATTTTTTGAGTTGTTTGAGCATATGCATAGGTGAGATAAGTTTATTATGATCATTTAATGATGTTAAATGGGAGATAAGGAGTGGACCCATATATTTTAAATTGGTCATGTGTTCTTATTTTTCTCAAGGGAGTGTTAAAGGAGTGAATGAGTTCACATGAGACCTATATGGGCTACTAGGGCCTTATTAAAAGGTGTAGTTCCTCAAGGGTGACCCATAGATGCTATGATTGACATATGAATATTATATTGAGACATGTATTCATGTGAAAGATACCTTAAGGGCTAAGGCATGCTTAATGGCTGACCAATGTGTAGATTATCAAGATTGATCTATAAATAGTGGAACTAAAGATGATGGGTTCTACACTTTTAAAAAGAGAGACTTGGCAGAATTTTAAAGGAAGACTTGTGTTTGTTTTATTGAGTGAAGGAAGGGTAGATTACCTTGAGGATGTGTTGAATATCATAATAAATTGAGGATTATTTGTATGACTCGTTGGTCATAATTATGTTAGGAGAATAGTGTGTTTGTTGTTTGAGTGTGAGCAAAGGTGAAGAGTGTCAATCAGATGTCCATCATCAGGTATTTAAAACATCAGTGCATAGGTGGATGTGTTCATATGTTTTATTGTGGAAGCTCAGCATCTAAGGTGTTTGTAACTTCCTTGTAAGGTGAAACTTGCTAAAAGGTTTGGTTGTTGTTATAGCTCAACTAGATAGGTGTGTTAGTACCTTGTGGGATTGGTGTCTCATGAAATAGGGATTGTAATTTCTTGATCATTTATAGATGGTTGAAATTAGATCTTGTTATTATAGGATAGTAGTCCAATTGCAAGTTCTAGTGGGTTTTATTCCCCAAGAGGGTTTCCCACATATGCCATGTGTTATGTGATTGATATTGCATTATCTCTCTTGCTCATTGCTATGAATGTTGAATATGATTTATGAATGCTTGTGGTAGATGATTAAGTATTTATAAAGATCATATTTGAAGTGGGATTATTTAGGCTCACTGAATCACCCCCCCCCCTTCTTGATGATTGTACCTATAATAGTTAGGAACTAGTTCATTGGCCAAGTTTTAAGGGATTTTATAGCTTTTACTCAAGAGCCATTCACTTTTAGTGACTGAGTTCTACCCAGGAAATATTATGATATGAGATTAAGTGTTAGTATGCATGGACTTTTGAAATTTTAAGACCTTCATTTAGTCAAACTCATGTTTTTTATAACTAGATTATGATCAAAATAAAAGCACAAACTCCATGAAATGGCAACATTAAAATTAGATCTTTCTAATTTTCCAAACCAACACAGTGTAGTCTCTCACTTTGGATAACCAACTATTGGGATGCACATGGTTTTTAACACTTCAACTCTTGATTTTAATTCATATTTTAGAACTTGGATCAAATGTAAGAGAAACCCATAATTGTGTCTAGAGGACTTATTGTTAAGCTACAACACAACAAATAATCTAAGGAAAGAAATAACTAAAATAAAAAAAAACTATAAATCAAAACATAAAGAAAACTAATCTAACCCTATCTATTACTAAACTAAACTAACTTATGATTCATTTGTGGGGGTGCTGGGGCAACTAATAAGTAGTGCTTCATGTACTATCCATTCATCATCAGAGCTAAGTCATTTCCTTGTAAGTCTTTTAATCTAAATGCATTATCACCTAATATCTCTATACTTTGATACATACCTATCAAAAAGGGCATGCATTTATCATGTTGTCATTTTTTCATGGGCTTTGTCCCATAGTAAGACCTAGTATGAGATTCAAAAGTTTTGATTTTAACCCTTTTGTCAAACCACCTTTTGATTATGTCATGGTGTTTTCTAAAATTATTGAGAGATTTATCTCTTGCATCTTCCATCTAGATGATATTTAATATTTTTGATTGTATTCTTTCATCATTATCTATATATTTGGTCATTAACTCATAAGTAGGTAGCTATAATGTGATGGGAAATATTGGTTGCTACCCATACACTAGTCAAAATGGAGATGAATTCAGAGCCTGCTTATATCTAGTTTAATCTACCTATAGAGCATATTTAAATAATGAATGCCATTCTTTTGGATTTTTATCTACTAATTTTTTTATTGCACTCATTAGGTTCTTGTTTGTTAATTCTACAACACCATTTCCTTACAGATAATAGTTGAAGGAAAACTTGAAAATAATCTTATTGTAATAAGCCCACTATGTGAGTTCTGTAGATTGGAAATCTGAGCTATTATCACATACTAAAGACAAGGGAGTCCCAAATGTGGTTATAATATTTTCCTCTAGGAATTTGATGACATCAATTTCCATACAATTCTTAGTGGAAACTACATCAATCCACCTGGTGCAATAATCAATGGCTGTCAGCACAAATTTATGGCCTACCAAAGAGTTTGGATTGATGACTCCAACAAAATCCAGTCCCAACTGGGCAAATGGACTTGTTTCAATTACTAGTTGTAAAGGCATGGCTGCCATTACTTCCATATTTTCAAACACCTAACATTGATGGCAAACTCAAATGTGAGAATATGCATCCTTGAATATTATAGGCTAGTAATAACCTACTCTAAGTATTTTTTGGGTAATGGTTCTTCCCAAAGGATGTCTACTTCCCAATTTCACATAGAAGTTATTTAGTATGTCTAAATCTTCCTTTCTAGATATGCATCTCAAGTAGATCTATTGATATTTATTTATATAGAACACTCCTCTTTTGATCATAAAGTGAAAAAATTTGAGCCTGAGTGCTCTCTTATATTCCCTTTTCAAATCTAAGGGGGAAGCACCTCTCAATAGGTAATAGATAATGTCCTTGTACCAATGTTCATTTGTGAACTAGTTTGCTTCTACCTATAAAACATCAATCCAAGGATCAGTATTAGTAATCAAATGAATTAAACCTTTGACCCATACCATCTTGGATGACTTAATTTCTATGTCTTATTCTTGTATCTTGGTCATCCACTTCCATTTCCTTTCCCCTAACTCATTCTGGATGAGCATAAGTGTAATGACAAGGTCAGGTATAATGGCATATGTCTTGTTTCTAAGGATGTAGTATTTAATTTTTTTATGACCTTTACCAAAGTGTATGCTTATTTTTATAGGAGTGGATATCTCAATTTATCATCCTTTAAGTTTACACTCATGAAGGCAATCAAGTGTTCCTTATTGTCTACTTTCTATGTTAAAACAATAATAATCATGTGATTAGAAGTGAAATAATAGAGGTATAAATCCTTATCAAAATCTAGGCTAATCAATATGGGTACCTATAATATGGCTTCCTAAATGTCTTGGAAGGATTTATTATCCTCAGGCATCTAGTCAATCTTTGTGTCCTTCAACATAGCATTTAAGGGTCTAACAATTTTGATGAAACCTAAAATGAATTTGCACATAAAGTTAATTTTTCCAAAAAAATGATTTTAACTCTTTCCCAATATTAGGAAATTCAACCTTAAATACAGCATTAATTCTTTCTGGATCAATATCCATAATGTCCTTTATGATTATATTCCCAAGATCTTACCTTTAGTTATGTAAAATATACTTTTCCTGGGGTTCAAAGAGATACTAAAGGTCCTACATTTATCTAGAACTTGTTGGAGGTGCATCATGTGATCCTTTCTATTCTTAGAGAGAACATTTAAGTCATCCATATATATAATAATGAACTTACCAATTAGTCCTTAAAATACATGATCTATGCACATTGAAAGGTAACTAGAACAGTGATGAGTTTGAAAGGCATCCTTTTGTATGCAAATGTTCCCCACTTGGTTATGAAGGTAGTCTTCTTCCTATCTTCTTTATTGACCAACACTTGGTTTTAGCTACAAAATCCATCCAAAAAATACATTATTTGAGAGTCACTAACCATTTAAATTAGCTCATCCAAATAGGTCAATATGTAGTTATCCTTTTTTAAAGACTTAGTGAGGTTCCAAAAGTCCATAAGGTGTCTAATTTCACCATTCTTCTTCTTGACTAGGACTAGGTCAGCCACCCATGTGGAGTGTCTAATCAGGAAGATAATTCTTGCATCTAGAAACTTCTTCACTTCCTTATAAACAAGGGGTTCCAAAAGTGGGTTCATGGGTCTCTACCTTTGCCTAAAAGATTTCATGCTTCCTTAAAATGGATAATGTGAGTGATGACCTGGGTGTTGAAGACTCTGAGATCTTTATAAGACCATATAAGGACATCCTTAAATCTAGAAAATATTTTAGTAGATTCAGTCAAATATTCCTTGGTATAGACCATCTGGATGTTGATATTCTAGGGATTATTCAATGGACCCATATTTATTTATTTTTAGTCTTTACCATTTAATTTGGGCATCTTGGTATCACTTGTTAACTTATCTTGATCAAATATCCTTTCTAGAGAGACCATGCCCCTAGGAATTATATTATTCTTAAGTTGGATCACACCATCTTCATTAGTTTTGACCTCCTTTGTAGACTTCTCTTTTTATTCATCAATTATGTGTGACTCAAAGACTTTAGAACTAGTCATGAAATTGATGACTTATTTATCATTGTCAAACACCTAAAAGTGATTGATGTTGTATATAACATAAGGGAATGATATCATTTTGACTGTAAACTTATATAATTTGAGAGCCTCAGGTAGGGATATATTTGTTACTGTAGAAACCAACATATCCACCAACCAATTTTTATCCTTAGGTACAAAGGCAATTTTAAATGCTTTGAAACTCTCAATCAAATCCCAAGCTCTAAATTTATATTTCTTCAAATAAGAAATATTGCATTGATATTAACTAAATACATGTTTAACAACTAATTCTGAATCACCATGGACTAATAATTTCCTTACCTTATGCTTGATGATGAATTGAAGTCCTAGGATTAAGGCCTCATATTCTACAAGATTATTATTGCATGGAAATTGAATTCTATAATATGCCAAATATTACGTACCAATTATATTTTTTAATACGATACCTACCCCTGAGCCTTGATTAACTCTCATGTTATTGAAGTACATCATCCATAATATTTCATCCTTGGCCACTGGTTGCTCTTATTTATATTGGTCGTATCAAGAGCATACATGCTTGAGTCTATGGATTGGAAATTTACCTTATCATTCTTTGAATTATATTCTATAATCATAAACTTGATTCTTAGCTCTCACTCAATCTATATTTTATCGGGCACACCCCTCCAAGGTAGCCACATGTGCAAGCAATCTATTGACATGTATCCATTAAAGGATTTTGTCCAATCTCTACTCAACAAAATCTCATATTCTTCTAGGATTTATACAACTTGAATGTCGATGAATTGTTGAATCCTAGTTTCATGAGCTAATTACATATGAACATTTATCAATTCTTCTACCAACTTGACCTTTGACTTGTCTAATTGAAAAACAACTCGGTCAAACTTGATTGGACTTAGTCTAGCTTTTAGTAGATGCCCAAAATCAAGTAAACAATTATGCACATTCTTTCCAAAAATTCTAATAGTCAATAGAAATGAAGTAACCTATAGTTGGTTGAGTATCCTTGATTGAAATCTATATTTGGTCGAGTATCCTTTCCCTTGCGGGGAGGAGGATCATTATTGGTTCTATGATCTGGGGGAGTGCTAACTTTTTTAGGTGGTGTGGAAGTTGTCATAGGTTCTTTTTAATTTATATTATTCAAGACATAATTATTATTTTAGTACCATTGGAAAGTGTGGATCTCATTAGTGTTGATATCAGGCTCATTCTCTTTTTGGTTTAGAAACTCATAAGTTTAAACCATAAGGGCTATTTTGGTAGCTTGGACCCATTATCTAGTGTTCTTATATTTGCAAAATTTCTAGTATTACTTTAGTTATTTAGTATAACTTCATAACTTTTTATCTCACCTCAGAACATTTCAAAGGCATTACATAATTCTATGTAGTTTATCTCTCCATGTTAGGCTATTTATGGACCCTACACCATTTGGGCAAGGCTAATTCATATATATTTATTTGAGGAATTTTATAGGCTAGGGGATCATTATTGTTTCTATTATTATTAGACTAGTTGAAAGGTCTATTATACTTTTCAAACTTGTAATTTTTATTAAAAAATTCCCCCATGTTTTCTATTTGCCTTTATAAATTCAAAAAGTACTACCTAGTTTTTGTACCATTCTCTAAATTGTTTCTAGGTCTCCCTTTCAGGACTCAAGCTTAGTGTTTTAGACAAGGTTCTAGACAACATTTTAGTTATTAGAGTTATTAATAAGGACCAAATCTCAACTATTGTTTTGGAGATGAGCCCCAACATTAGACTGATTAAAGAATCCTAGTTGTTGACTAGGATTTACATAGCTTAATATAAATTTATTGAGGCTAGGTATTTGATTTAATATAAGTGAATTATAATTTGTGCTTGGAACTAGGTTCAGAGTAGGCAAGGTTGGGTTGATGTTTGGGATAACAAAGGTAGGGTGCCCTTACAGATACATCTACTCATTGATGTGTATGACCTTTGCATATGTGAGTGGTAGAATATTGATGTTCATGGCCCTATGCATGAATACAATAGTCATTAAGTCAAGGAAATTTTTATAAATTTCAAGTGCTAATCTATCTACAAGCCGATAGGGAGTTGTGGTGAAGCTATACATCTTCTGGAATGTATCATAAGAATTTCTTATGGGTTCACTAAAGTCTCATTTTAGGACTGAATTATTAGTAAATAATCCTAGGGCTAATGACCCTTCGAAATTATGTAATGAAGGTATCATTAAATTGGCTCATTAAGTCAAGGAAATTTTTATAAATTTCAAGTGCTAATTCATCTACAATCCGATAGGGAGTTGTGGTGAAGCTATACATCTTCTGGAATGTATCATAAGAATTTCTTATGGGTTCACTAAAGTCTCATTTTAGGACTGAATTATTAGTAAATAATCCTAGGGCTAATGACCCTTCCAAATTATGTAATGAAGGTATCATTAAATTGGTTCCACCCTATGATGGAATCCTATGATAAATTGAGGAACACATTGTAGGATGTTTCCCTGAAGGTAAATGGGAAGAGTTTTCAGGCTACATCTTCATGGATGATGTTCAAAAGTATAAGAGATGCCTCAAATGACTTGATATGCTCTTTATAAGTTATACCTATATATGGGTTAAAGAGGAGGAGGTAATTTTCAAGATTCCTAGGAAAATCATGCATAGGGACAAAAAAATTTGAGGATATTCCTAACCATGCCATGATTAGCTAGATGTAAAATAGATGAGGTGGATACTGGTTCAATGGAGACATAGGGTGGGATTTGTACTTCCTACTTCTCCCTTTATTGGCTCTAGATTTTAATGGGTTTCTAAAGATTCAAGGGGGGATCTAGTTTCAAAGTGGGATCTAGTCTGAACCCTAGGTAACTCTAGGGTGTTATACAAAGGATCAGTTCCATAAAATAAAAATACCGCAAAGGTTTATCAAATATTGATAAATAAGGTAATTATTGGTCAAATTAACATAAATAAAACCCACATAATGGTGTATCATCAAGTAGAGTAGTCTTATATTACCTTTATCAATTTAGATCCTTCAAAACTTTAGAGTTTGCATATAATTATCATTAGAAACTTATTCTAACTTGAAAATATCAACATTAGACAAAATAATTCAAGCAACCCTCAGTGTATTATGTTTATCATTGTTAGGATCTTACAGCACAATTGATTACTTTTGTATAAGCAACTAAACATAGAATTAAACTAGAAATAATAAGTAACTAGAAATTAGAAACAACAAATAATAGGAGATACAAGAAATAACCAATCTTGTATTAAACTCTTCCAGAAGGAAATACAATGAAGAAATCTCTCTTCTTCTCACACCTCTTAGATGTACAGATCTCTTTTCCTCAAGATTTCTCTCTCTCTCTCTCTCTCAATTAAAACCAACTCCACTACTTGAATTGATTCACCTTTTCTTCTTACAATGCTATGAGGATCTAACCCTATTATATAGAATGAGGATTCATGAGCCATGCATTCTCCACCATTAGATGCACCTCTTAATCAAAGGTTCAAATCTGTCTTGCCAAAAATAGAAAAGCAGACTCAAGACTAACAGTTAGTCTTTACATGCAAACTCACTGTTTTCCTCAAAATTAGAATTTTGGGAATGCACTGATGACCGATGCCGGTCTTTGTCTGTCTGCATATGACTGATGTCGGTCGATCCCTAATCGACGTCAGGTGGTCCTAACCGATGTCAGTGACTATATAACTCCAACAACCTTTGCATTTGATCATCTAGTGAAGCTTTTAGCTCCACAACTCAACAATCTCCCACTTAGAGATAAACAACTGCACCTATACCTGTACAGCAACATCCTCTACCTTGTTTCTCCATATTCAAGTTCAATCTTGAAGACCAAAAAAAGTTGAATGAAGATTCAACTTCTCCTTTGTTACTGGCTTTGTTAACATATTAGCAGGGTTCTTATCCATATGGATCTTTTCTAGCTTCAACTGTCCATCCTCCAATACCTGTCTAATGAAGTGGTACCTAAGTTGTATATGTTTAATTCTTAAATGAAAGGCTGAATTCTTTGCCAAATGAATTGCACTTTGACTATCACTATACAATATGCAACTCTCTTACTCCTTTCCCAACTCTTCCATGAACCAAGTCATCTAAATCATTTCCTTTCTAGCCTCTATGACTGCAATGTATTCTACCTCTGTAGTAGACAAGGCAACAACCTTCTGCAACTTTGAAATCCAGCTAACCGCTGTTCGACCAACAGTGAACACATATCTTGTGGTGCTTCTCCTGCCATCCAAATCACCTGCCATATCTAAATCTACATACCCATGTAGAGAAGTGTTTGACCCTCCATAGCATAAATGCCTATTGTTGGTCCCTCTCAGATATCTGAGAATCCACTGAACTACTTTCCAGTGTTCCTTTCCTAGATTGGCCATAAACTTGCTGACAACTCCCATTGCTTGGGCAATATCAGGTCTAGTACATACCATTGCATACATCAAGCTCCCAACTGCTAAAGCATATGGAACTCTACTCATGTAATCAACCTCATCATGTGATTTAGGACACTATTTTTTGCTCAACTTGAAGTGTCCAGCTATAGGTGTGCTTACCGGTTTTGCATCCTACATATTGAACCTCTCCAACACCTTATTCACATAATCCTCTTGAGACAAAATCAAACTATGATTTTTCCTGTCTCTCTTAATACTCATGCCAAGGATTTTCTTTGCTGCTCCTAAATCCTTCATGGCAAATGTGTGAGCTAATTTTACCTTAAGCTCAGTAATATCTTGCATGTGTGAACTTGCAACAAGTATATCATCTACATACAGTAACGGGATAATATAACTACCATTATCTAATTTGTTAAAATAAACACAATGGTTAGATTGACATTTACTAAAGCCATGCTCTGTCATAAACCTGTCAAACCTCAAATACCATTGTCTTGGAGCTTGCTTAAGACCATATAATATTTTCTTCAACCTGCACACAAGTTTCTCCTTACCTTTGACCTCAAAACCTTCCGGCTGATCCATATATATCTCTTCATCCAAATCTCCATGAAGAAATGATGTCTTAACATCAAGCTGCTCAAGGTGTAAATCCTCAATAGCAACTAAAGACAATACAGTCTGAATAGAAGTCATTTTTACTATAGGAGAAAAAAATTCACCAAAATCCATACCTGGTTTCTGTGCAAATCCCTTTACTACCAACCTGGCCTTATGTCTCATTTGTCCATTCTCTCCTTCCTTTAACCTGTAAACCCATTTTTTTTCAATGCTTTCTTTCTTGCTAGTAACTCAACCAAATCCCACGTTTGGTTCTCTTCCAAGGAATCAATTTCCTCATTCATGCCATGCTCCCATAGTTTCCTAGATTCTACCTGCATTACCTCATCAAAACATTCTGGTTCTCTACCATCAGTGAGCAACAAGTAGTATAAAGAAGGGGAATAATGAATTGGAGGTTTACTTACCCTTTTAGACCTCCTTATGGGTGTTTGAGACTCATTCACAGCTTGGTGTCTGCCCAAATTCTTTTCTGTCAGTGACCGATCTTGGTCATCTCTGGTCGATGTCAGTTCCACGTGACTACCATTGGTTTGCACCTGATCGACATCAATCTCTGCCTGACCGATGTCAGTTTTTGCATGACCGACATTGGTTCCTTCTTGACCGACATCGGTATTTTTATTTTCTTGTGAGTGATGATTTTTGCCCATGAGCTCATTTTGGATCATAACCTCATCCAAATCATGATTGCCTTGCTCATAATTATTCAACCTCTTAAGCTCATCACTGTACATCACATTTTCATTGAAAACTACATCACGGCTTCTAATAATTTTTTTAGTTTCTAAATTCCACAACTGGAATTTGAAATCTCCAAAACCATAACCAATGAAAGTGCACCACATAGATTTAGCATCCAACTTCTTTCTATTTTCTTTATCAATGTGCACAAAAGCTTCAAAACCAAAAACTCTGAGAAATGAAAGATCTACCTTTTTACCTGTCCAAGCCTCTTCTAGAATTCCACCATTTAGTGCAGTAGAAGGTCATCTATTAATCAGGTAAATCATAGTATCTATAACTTCTACCCAAAACTATAAGGGCAAACCAACATGCAACCTCATACTCCGTGCACGCTCCATTATTGTTCTATTCATCCTTTCAGCATCTCCATTTTGTTGAGTTGTCCTTGGAACCGTCCTTTCCCTGCATATTCCATTCATAGAATAGTAACTATTGAATTTATTGCTATAGTACTCACCACCATTTTCAGATCTAAAGCACTTCAATCTCAAACCTATTTCATTCTCAACCAAAGCTTTTCATTTCTTAAATGTGTCAAAAACATCAGATTTCTTCTTTATGCAATAAACCCATACCTTTCTTGTAGCATCATCAATGAAAGAAACATAATACCGTGATCCTCCAATAGAAGCTACCTAAGTTGGTCCCCACACGTCTGTGTGAACAAGCTCTAACTTGTGCTTCTTCTTTGTTGACCCATTTTTGAGAAACCTCACTTTCTTCTATTTTCCAAAAATACAATGCTCACAGAAATCTAGATCTATGCTTTTCAAATTTGAAAGCTTACCTTTTGACTTAAGAACATTCATTCCCTTCTCACTCATGTGACCAAGCCTGTGCCACAACTTTGCATCTACATGTGAAGTAGATAAAATAGAAGGAGAATGATCAGTAATACAAGTAGATAGATAAAGTGTACCTACTCTCTTACCTCTAGCTAATACAAGTGCACCCTTGGAAACTTTCTAAGATTTATCTGTGAGAGTTACTGTGCAACCCTCATCACCCAACTTTTCCATAGAAATAAAATTCCTCTTCAGGATGGGTACATGCATGACATCCTTCAACACCGCTGTGTTGCCATTCTACAATTTCAGCTGCACTTTTCCTTTGCCAACAATTTGACAAGGTTCATCATCCCCTAAATAAAATTTTCCAAAATCTCCATGGACATAATCATTGAAAAATTCTCTATTTGGGGTTGCATGGAAAGAGGCACCAAAATCTAAAACCCAAGATTCTACTTTATTATCCAAAGAAAGTGTAAGAGCATCTTGTGCAACAATACCTGCAACTTTTGCTTCTTCTTTATTACCTTCATGCTGATTTTCTTTGTTATCCTTCAACCAACAATCTTTCTTTGCATGCCCTTTCTTTCTATAATTCCAGCAGGTTATTCTTCCATTTTTGGATTTGGATCTACTTCTCATCTTTGACTTTGACCTTGATCTCCCTTGCTTGCCCTTCTCTCTTTGCCTTCCCCTGCTCTCAATACTTAAAGCATTACTTGATGTTTCCTCTGTGCTTTTCCTGTGAATTTTTTCATTCAAGATTACACTAACAACATCATCAACTTTCAATATATTTAAAGCAGATGTAGTATTACTAACTACCATTACCAAACTATGCCAACTTTTAGGTAAAGAGCATAAGATTAAGAGAGCCTTAATTTCATCATCAAAAACTATTTTGACTGAATTTAACTGATTTACTATTGCATGGAAATCATTAAGATGACTAGATACCAATCCACCTTCCTGAATTTGCAAATTAAATAATTGCTTCATAAGATATACCTTATTCAAAACTGAGGGCTTTTCATATAAATTTTCCAAGGTATCCATTAACTCTACCATTGTCTTTGCCTGTGATAAGTTGGAAATCATAGAAGATGCCAGGCTCAACCTTATAGATTCAAGAGCCTTTCTATCATGAACATTCCATTCTTCATCTTGCATATCTATGGGCTTTCTTGAAACCCCACCCAACAGTAAGTATAGATCTTTCTGATACAGATAATCTTCTATTTGCATCCTCCATAATTGATAATTCTTGCCATTGAATTTCTCTATTCTTAGTTTACTTTTTTCTACCATTGCTTTACTCCCACTCAATTAGAAACCCCTGTGAGTGAATTCTGTAATCAACAAACACTAACACGCTTTGATACCACTTGTTAGTGAACCAAGCTCTGATACCACTTGTTAGAATCTTACAGCACAATTGATTACTTTTGTATAAGCAACTAAACACGGAATTAAACTAGAAATAATAACTAAAAATCAAAAACAACAAATAATAGGAGATACAAGAAACAACCAATCTTGTATTAAACTCTTCCAGAAGGAAATACAATGAAGAAATCTCTCTTCTTCTCACACCTCTCAGATGTACAGATCTCTTTCCCTCAAGAGTTCTCTCTCTCTCTCAATTACAACCAACTCCACTACTTGAATTGATTCACCTTTTCTTCTTACAATGCTATGAGGATCTAACCCTATTATATAGAACTAGGATTCATGAGCAATGCATTCTCCACTGTTAGATGACCTCTTAATCAACGGTTCAAATCTATCCTACCAAAAATAGAAAAGTGGACTCAAGACTAACAGTTAGTCTTTACATGCAAACTCACTGTTCTCCTAAAAATTAGAACTCTGGGAATGCACAGATGACCAATGCCGGTCTCTATCTGTCTGCATATGACCGATGTCGGCCGATCCCTAACCAACATTGGTCATTCCTAACTGATGTCAGTGACTGTATAACTCTAGAAACCTCTACATTTGCTCATCTGGTGAAGCTTTTAGCTCCACAACTCAACAATCATAACATTTTTAGAGTGAGATCATGCAAATAATATATTAATGCTATGTGAACAAACCTAATTTAAATCTCTAAAGCCTTAGTTTAGTGATATTTAACAAATAATCAATTAGATGCTGACCTTTACACTTATTTTTCATAGATATAAATTTCTTAGTTCAAATTATGTAGATCTTTGAAAATATATATGAAACAAGGTCTGATCTATTCAAAGAATTTAATGACATGTCTATCCTTAATGCATTTAGATGAAATTTAAATAGATTATAAGGGTAATGCCAAAATGTCTTTAGACCTGAGCTAGTATTTCAAAGACATTTTGAAATAAACACATTTTTATGAAGATATTTCAAAGGTTGTATTGGCAATTTGGCTTACCAAGGATAAATTTGAACCCCAATAACTTGAAATTTTCATGGCATTGATCTAAGCCTCTACATGGCGGTTTACTATATGTATGTGACTAGAAGTAAAGGTTTTGGTCTTTAAATGATTAAAATGGAAAAAATTACACCAAAAAATGACACTAAAGTATCCATAATAACTTTAACCACCTTCATAATCATTCCATTACTTTAATTTAAATGTTCATACTTTGAAAATATTTTCTCATGCAAGCCTAAAGCATTGTTTTGGCATCCAAGGAGTTCCCACATGTGAAAATACCAAATTTTTCTCTCAAAAATATTTATTTATTTTTATAATATAACTCTTGAAATTTTATCTTCATAATGTTTCCTTAAATTAGTGGTTAAAGCTTGAAATATGAAGAGAATGCAAGAAAAAGTCCATTTTCATTTGTTTTCATGTAGAAGTATAGATTTGTATGAACTTTTTCATATAGCAGAGGTCAATGGATTGAATATTAATTCATTATAGGTTTTTTAGAGAATATTCAAGCTAAAATTATCACATATATTCTCAAAACCAGTTCTCTTCATCCACTAAGCTTCTTTGCAAGTTGAGAGAGCACTTTGGGTTTTTAGATGGTACAACCATGAGAGAGAAAATCAAGATATAGAATTTTGAGCAAAGGAAGGGGTATTAGACAGATTAAATATTGGTAATTTGTTATTATTTTATCTCTCTATCCTTTATGAACAATCCTTTACAAGTTGAGGCACTCACAATGCCTTCTTCATCCAGGCAAGCAATCAATTTTCTAAATTTTCTCCTCTACTAAGCATCATGATAGAAAAATGAAATTTTGTAGATATTTTTAGGAGTTTGAACCACATTTCCATGAAATTATTCAAATTATTTCCAAAATTTTGAGGTCATATAGATCTCAATAAGATAAATGAATTCTAATTTTGTAGTCTGTAGGTAGTTTAAGAGGTTGTACAGTTCAAGGGATGATCAATGGTTGTCAAACAGAACATATTCTATCTAAGAGGTTTCATTCACACTCATCTATTATTATTTCAAAGTTTCTCAAAGTTAAATCAAGGTACCATAGAAAAGGATCCATAAATTTTCTCTCAATATCTTCATAAAGTCATAGTTTAGTAGAATTTAAGGAAACATAGCATTTGCTAAAGTTTTTGATGATTCCTAGGTTTCCATTTTAATAGTGTATGCTTGTTCAAAGACCTCCAAGATGGCATGTATGATTTAGGAATAATAATATGATTATTTAATGGTATTAATTAATATCAAGGTGTTAGATTCATGTTCATTTCATCTCCCTCTTGTGTCATCCCATCTCATAGTTTTATCACTACCTTTTCACCATTATATAAGCTTATCTTTCCACTCTTTTCTTAGCTTCATAGATTCCCATCATCAATTAAAATCTTACCACATATCCATACACTTCCACTTGATGGATCCAATGTAAAAAGGAGTCAATAATGTTTTAAAAACATTATGTTTATGAAAGTATGTATGAAAACATTAAAACCTTACTAAATAGAGAAAAATCACCACCTATAGATAAGGAAGATATAGCCAAGGATGTGCTTCATGGAAATGGTGTTTTGAGGACACTAGAAAGTATGGATATATCAATTGATGGAGGTGAAACTATCCATCTTAGTTTATCTAAATGAATAGGAGGTTCATAATCTATAATCCTTGACATTATAAAGGTCCAAATCTATCTCAATCCACCTGTAGTCACACTAACACATAGTCAGGCCACCAATTTCCAAGAAGGTTTTATGTTTTTGGTTTTGGAGAAGGATATTAAAAATTATTTTAATGTTATGATCAACATACAAAAGGTATATATGATAAACTAAAATGACATGGTCTATAGTCAATCATGAATGATGAGACACATAATCAACACCCCATCTTCACCTATAACTGAGTGTTATGAGGACACTTCAAGGTATGATTAGGGAGTTTCTTAGAGATAAAGACAATTGAGTGAGACAAGGTTTATATGGTAAATAATATGGAATTCATATATCAAATAGACACCATGAATCCATTCCAAACCTCACTCACCATACACCATGTTTGTACATTATCTCAGTATGTACAAAAAAGTTTGACAAGCCTCATAATAACTGAGTTTTGAAAGTAAGCATCAAGGTTTTGATACTAGGTGAGAATTAATGATGAAAGGTTTCAAGGTGAATGGTGAAATATAAAATTTGAAAAATTTTCAAACTCACCTCATATCCTTCATCATCATACTATCTCATATAAGGCTTAAATATGCCCATCTATAGCCAACAAGTACAGTGGCAGTTTTGAGGTCCATTTTGAACTCCAAGGGCTAGTTGATAGTGGAAGTGTTTGGGAACTTATTTGAGGTGTGATATCATAAATTATAATAGGTATATATATATAATAGGTATACATATCCAAAATTTTCATAACATTCCTATAGGTAGAGACTAATACACATAGGTAGTCGTGAGAACACTGAGTAATATAGTGAGAGGTATGGCCTAGGAGGTGTTTTCAAGGTGTTTGTAACAAAATAAAAAACTTATTGAAATATTTTTCAATAAAATAAGTGGTTCAAGGAATCTTGGATGTGTTTTTTCCATTAATAACTTAGATATACCTTATCTCAACACTCAAGTAGGGTCTACCCTTTTACCTTACCAACATACTTTCAAAAGCCAATCTAACACCTATAGGCAAGTTAAGAGATATAAATAATTATTATATGAATAATATGAGAGAGAATTAGATATTAAACCTATTATGTCTTTAGGCATAAATACATACCTAAATAAGCTTAAATGTGGAGGATTGTAAGAGCAGACTCAAAACCTCATCTACATACACAATTAACTTCTTTAAAAAAATTTAAGAGAATTTGAAGTTGTGAGCCCTCTATTGGTGGAGTTAGGCTCTCAAGTTTAGTAAATATAATCATGGTAACTATAATAAGGTGTTAATATTATCTTAAAGGTCATATCCATAGTGTAAACACTCATTATTTTATCATAGAGCTCATACAGTTAGTTAAGTAGTCATGGATTAGACCAAGAGAGTCATTTAGAATGTTTGAAAAGAAAAAAGAGAGATTAAGTTTCATGAATGAGATTTTAAATTTTGTAAAATATGATTTTAGTGTCTTTTTATTATTTGTATGGTTTATAATAGTTATATTTTAGGTTAAAAGTCTTAAGGGCTAGTTAAAGAAAAGAGAGTAAAGACAGGCCTATGCACTAGTTTGATAACATCCATGTATTTTGAATGGTATTTTAAGACATAAATAACCTAATTGAAAGGTAAAAATGGTAATATATTATAGAGAACATCTCATGAATAATAATATCTTAGGTTAAGTAAGGAAAAGCACTAAACCCAACCATAAGGGTTACACAAGCTTAATTATCAAGAAACCCTAAGGTGGTCAAGCTATATAGAGCATTAGGTTGCCCAAAAGATAGAGAAAAGAGTGTTATCACTATAAGATAATGTTTTATAATTTTAAAACTCCATAAAATCTTTTCATGAAGTAGGAAAGACTTTCAAACATCTATCTTACACACAAAGATAAACTAATAGTATAACCATACAAGTAGCCTCATCAGGTGATGGAAACATAAGGGGTTTTGAGAAGATAAAAAATATATATAAGGTTGATAATAGGTAGAAAATGGATTATAATTATGTTTTTTTATCCAAAACACATACAAGAGATATGAACTTTTCACACTCAGTATTAGGCTTAAAGCTAGTCTTAAGACCTATAAGCTCCACCATCACATGGAGGCACTCTCAAACTTTATTAAGAAATATGACACCATGAGAAGGTTTAATGGGATGTTTTATATAATAATAATTTAATTAAAAGTAGAGAATAATAGGGGAAAATACATTTTTAGTCTTAAAAACCTATTCAAACTACACAGTCTATACACTCATTTTGACCCAACTATTTGGATGATCATATATTTCACCACAAGGAGACTTGAGTCAAATGATATTATTAAGATTTATGAACCCTATAAAACTTTAAATTAATTTATTATTGATTTTTATTTAGGATATAAGTTTATTAACCATTACTAAGACTATAAGTGGGTTCATAATGCATGTAAAACACTACAAGATAGCTTCCCTATGTATGTATATTTTCACACCTTTTGCATGGGAACCCAATATTATCAAGAAATTTTAAGGGGTATATGGAATAAATATCCATGGAAATAATTTTTTGTTTAGAGGTCCTTACTTTATGAACCATAGTTAAGATGTTGGACTTCCAAAACCTTCCCTTAACCCTACTACAGACCAATTTTGAGAAAAGTGAATTTTATTACATCTAAACACCCATGAATCACCATATAAAATATTTAATAATTAATTAAACTTAGATAGGGTCCTATATATGGTTCCATGATGTGCATAACTATATGGACCTATCATAAAATAGGGTTTTTGAGTAAAAAGTGCAAAAATAGAGGTGAAAGACAATTTATGATGATAACAATCATTGGAGAATGAATTTTGGTAATTTTTTTTATCTCTTGAAGTAATTAGATGATAAAAAATGCTTTTAAATCCCCCTATGAGTTCATTCTAATTAACTAATCTAAAGAAATGAAGGACAAAGTGACTTAGTCACCTAGTTTGATAGATTTATAGGTATTTATTACCCAAGAAGGCCTATGCCATGGTATTGTATGTTGATTCAAGTTTAAAAATAACTATTTCACATGGTATTAAGGTTTCATGTAGGGTTTTCATGTCCATCAACATAATCAATTAGTCTACGAGGCCTAATTGGCCTAGTATACCTACTTGGTCAATCAAGTAAAGTTAAGAATGGAATATAATAGATGATGAATGAGTTTATGAGATAGACCACATAACTAATCATTATGATGAGTTAACTTACCCTTGAGTGTTAATAACATTCATAATTGGTCTTCAAGTGGTAATTCTATGTAAAATTGGTCTTCAACTATCAATCAAATGCATAATTGATCTCGAGTGTCAATCCATGAGTTAATTAGTCCTTAAAGTGGTAAATTACAGGAGCTATTTGATATGTAAAATCATATCATGATTCAAAGATAAGGTGGAGTTAGTCAACTACATCTTTAACTACCTCATTCCAACACCAAACATCTTATCCAAGAACATCAATCAAGGAGAGTTTTATGGAGGACTATTGGTAACTATTTGAAACTAAAGTGATATGGAGTTAATGAGAGAGATTGATGATCTTGTATTCTCCTCTATGCCATATTCTCTTATCTTATATTCATTTTTTTATATATTTAGGATTTTAGGCCTTGTTATAGGGATCCCTCTCTTGGTCATGATGAAACTCTACCAAATATTGAGCTTTGTAACCTCTTAAGATAATAAAAATGACTATTTTATATTCCTTGGTATAGGTTTAATGTGTTTTATAAGTTTGATTTGTACATGCGGTATTGTTTTCTCCCTTGACAAGGCCTAATCTCACCTAGTTACTAGTATATCATTTTATACAGGTCATATATAATGTTTGATGTTGAGTGACTAAGCTTGGAGTGGAGATATTGATTAGTTAGTGCTTTGAATTGGGCCTTTCATTGAAACCCTCATGCTTTGATCACTTGATTAAACCTTTATGTGAAACACTTTTGAATAGGAGTCCCTTGGAGTAGTAAGATTCAGTGATTTGCATTGATTATTAGTGTTAGTTGGATTTCAAATTGAGTTAATGAATTCAATAATTGGTGCATCACCATCACCATTATAGGTTTTCTCTTTCATTAATCTTCATAACTCTTTGCACCCCAAAAGTAAAAACTAAATTTTAGGAAAAGGATTCAAGTTGATATATCAAAATATCTAGCCTCATAATCTAGAGGTTTGGTCTAAGATATAGGTATCTCAAAACTTGTAGACCAATCCAGTGTTAGTCCAAGTTTCAAGGATATCTGAGCAAGCTACTTCAATAAGGTGAAACTTGGGTTGTTAATAGTTCTATAACATCTAGTGGGACACATATTTAGGAATTAGAGCATTCACATCAACATTTTGGTCTTCACAAGTATCTTTAAGCACTCATATGGTCATCATCTCTGAGGTAAAAGGAAACTCTTATTCAAAAATTCATTATTTTTCATGTGTTTTCTAATAATCCATGAAAACCTATGGGGCATATTATTATCATTCATTTCCTTATCAACATCCCTATGATCCATCACCATTCCATTATTATACCTATCCATCTCATTATGACCCCTATCAGCTCTATATTCACCTTGATCAATAGTATTAGATCCCTTATCAAGCATATGATCATTTTAAATACTAAGGACACTGCTCTAGCCCTCATTGTGAAGCTCATTTACCTCTTTGATATCCTACTTATCAATCTAATCATTTATGGAAATCTCATGAAATTCTTGATCAACTTAACCAAGTTTTAAGACAATCTATATCAAGCTTTAAATAGACCTTTTTTGGCTACGAGAAACACATGGTAAGCATTGACACACAAAAGAGATATGGATAAGAGATCCATAGGCATGAGATATTCATTACAATAATCTAAAGAAGAGATGGCATATTTCATAAGATAATGCCATTCAAAGGTTAGTAGTGCTATCCTTGACATAGGTGGTTTAGTTTAAGGCATTGAAGAGAAGTTTGTAGTCCATGAGAGACACCGAGTTCACCATAAATTGAAATATATTCCCTCCTTAATTTCACATCAACCATCCATTAAAATAGATTTTCCTTCTTAATAATGTCAAACAAATGTGTATCACATCCCTCGAAATTACTCTTGAACCTTGCCAACCTTTCCTACTTGAAAGTCTATCCAAGAGAGACCTCAAATGTAGAATAAGTGTGTCTTAAGGAGGTTGAGTTCTATGTCACACAACATACTATGCAAGGGCATTCATATTTTTATTAGTATGGAGAGATATCCAATGAGATGGTGCTTGAATTTGAGTCTCACCTTGATAAACAATTTGAGCTTACAAACCAATATCTACATCAGTCAATAGTAGCTTCAAAAAGAAACATAATCTCAGTATCAAGTTCCTCCATTCATACCCATGGCTACAACAAGTGCAAAAGAAGAAGTCCCTAAACCCAATTTTATGACTTGGAAACAAATGCAATAGTCAAGGGAGAGATAAGAGTAATCAAGTAAAATCCAAGATGATGAGTTCAAAGACAATCAAGAAAACATTTAGTCTCCACCCCTCCCTCCTCAAAATCCCAAGTCCTTCCCCTCATGGAAGTCTATGAAAGAAAATCTGTAGTAGAGAGAGGAAGTGATGGTTGTTTAAGTTGAGAAGCCCCATGAGTAGAATGAAGCATCCATGGTAACACCATTGTATTTATCTCATATTCTTGAGCTTTTCCAAGGGTCCACTATGCTATTACTTGATAAGGAGCCTCTCCTTTATGAGTTAAATGAATAATTTTCATCTGAAGTGATAGAAGATGAGAGTGACTTGAGTAAACATAAAGAGAAAATCATTATTGGGATACCCTTTAGTAAGGATGGGTATGATTCAATCTTTTAGAATGTAAAAGAGGATGAGTTTCAAGAGCTTGTGGTGATGTAAAATGAAACATAAGAGAAATAGGTGTCAATTGAGAAAGAATAAGATGGTTTATATGAACTCCTTGGTCACATGATAGAAATTATTCATTGTGATAATTCAAAATAAATTTTAGTATTGGTAAAAGACAAATACAAGCCAACCAATGAAAATGAGGAACAAGTTGAATTGGAGAGCATGTTAGATCATCAAGGTGATTTTGAAGATGAAACAACTTCAAATTACCATCTAAGATAGCAAAGGATGATTTGTATCCTCATGATCATGAAAGTCCAATCACACTTGAGCTTGGTGAAAACCAATTAATGGGCTTATTTGATATCATCAATTCAGGTTATTCTTTATTTGAAGGTGATTCATTTTAGGTTGAAAGTAGTCCCAATAAGAAATAAGGTGTCATCTATCCAAGCAAACCAATCTAAGAAGTTATCTTATTAGAATATCACTCATTCCATATTTATATGTCTCACCACTCTTGAAAGTTGGAAATGAACTCAAATGGGCACAATAAGTCATGAAATCAAATGAATGTCTCCTATAATCTAGCCTTGCAACCATAAAACAAGAGACACATCAAGTTGTCCAACATGACCATCAATATTTCAAGACTAAGGATGAAATAAAGATGGATATGGGAGGAGTATGAATGGGTCTTGGACTCACATCTACAATTCATGTACCTAAAATTAGAACTAGAAGGCCCAACTACTTCCCCAAGAGGCCATGAATGTGCTAATGCTCCTAGTTGCAAGTGGGATATATTAAGATGTGGTAATCAAAATTCAATGTGTCATGGTGGTCAATCAAGTTTTCCATTTGACCATGAAGGAAAGACTTTGATTTTAGGTTAGTTATTTTAGTTAGTTTGTTTTGTTTCAATAAGTGGTTATCACAAGTAGTAGTCTATTACTTTATTATTGTGTTTGTCTTGTTTTGTTATTTCCATAGGTTAAGTGTATTTGATTCTTAGTTTATTTATGTTCCTTTTATTGTCTCTATTTATGTCTTGTTGTTTTTTATAGTTAGAAGAGGTGTTGCAAATTAAAAAATCTATTTAGTAGTCCAAGAGAGTCCTCAAAACCATGTTATCATGTCTCAAATTGTCATTGTCATGAAAAATTAGTGATTTATCTTGAATATCAAGCTGGTTAACCCCTATGAGTCACCAAAAATGTTGTAAATTTGGCCTACCAAAGCCTTATTCCAACCCTTATAACTTGAAACTTTTCATGGCACTGATCTAAGCCTCTACATGGTGGTCTACTATATGTATGTGACTAGAAGTGAAGGTTTTGGTATTTAAATGATTAAAATGAAAAATTATACCTTAAAAGGCCACTAAAGTATCCATAATACCTGTAACCACCTTAAAATTCATTCCATTACTTTAATTCAGATGTTCATACTTTGAAAATATCTCCTCATGCAAGCCTAAAGTGTTGTTTTGGCCTCCAAGGAGTTCCCATGTGTGAAAATACCCCATTTTTCACTCAAAAAGATTTATTTATTGTTCTAATCTCCCTCTTGAATCATAATATTCATAATGTTTCCCTAAATTGGTGGTTTAAAGCTTGAAATATAAAGAGAATTCAAGAAAAGGCCATTTTCATGTGTTTTCATGTAGAAGTATGGATTTGTAAGGAATTTTCCATACAAAAAAGGTCATGATATTGAAGATGAAGTCATTATAGGTGTTTTAGATAAGATTCAAGGCAAAAATATCTCATAAAGGCTCAAAATAGATTCTCTTCATTCACTAAACTTCTTTGTAAGTTGAGAGATCCCTTCAAGTTTTCAGATGGTATGACCATAAGAGACAAAATAGAGATCTATAATTATGGGAAAAGGAAGGGGTCTTCGATATATTTTATCTATGTTTATGAAATTATTTATATAAACCTTAAAACCTTTATTAACAATGATGAATCACCACCTATAACCAAGGGAGATACAACCAAGGATATGCTTCCTGGAAATGGTGTTTTGAGGAGACTAAAAAGTATGGACTTCTCAATGAAGGGAGGTGGAACTATCTTTCTTAGTTTATTTTAATGAATAATAGGCTCATAATTTATAATCCTTGACCTTATTAAGGTCCATATCTATCTCAGTTTACCTACAATCACACTAAAACATAGTCAGGCCACCAATTTCTATAAAGGTTATATGTTTTTAGTTTTGGAGAAGTATAATAAGCATGATTTTAATTTTATGATCAAAATATGAAAGTTATATATGATGAACCAAAAATACATGGTCTAAAATCATTCATGAATGATGAGACACATAGTCAACACGCCATCTTCACCTACAGTTGAGTGTTATGAGGACACTTCAAGGTATGATTAGGGAGTTTCTTGGAGATAAAGATAAGTGAGTGAGACAAGATTTGTATGGAAAATAAGATGTAATTTAGATATCCAATAGAAACCATTAATCCCTTCTAAACCTCACTCACCATATACCATGTTTGTACTCTATCTCATTCCATATAATAGAGTTTGATAAGCCTCATATTAACTAAGTTTTAAAAGTAAGCATCAAGGTTTTGATCTTAGGTGAGAATGAATGATGGATGGTTTTAAGGTGAATGGTGAAATATCAAAGTTGAAAATTTTTCAAACTCACCTCATATCATTAATCATCTTATTATATCATACAAGGCTTAAATATGCCCACCTATAACCAATAAGTATAGTGGTAGTTTTAAGGTTCATTTTGAACTCTAAGGGATAATTGATAGTGGATGTATTCAGGAATTGGTTTGAGGTGTGATAACCTCAATTATAAAAATGATATATCTTATAGGAAGATAGATCCAAAAGGTCTATAACATACCTATAGATAGATACTGCTACACATAGGTAGTCTTGAGAAGATAGAGTAATACAGTGAGAGGTATGGACTAGGAGGTGTTTTCAAGGTGTTTGTGACAAAGGAGAACCTTATTATAATATATTTCAATAAAATCAGTTGTTTAAGGCAAATTGGATGTGTTTTCTCCATAAATAACTTGGATAGACCTTATCTCAACACTCAAGCAGGGTCTACCCCCTTACCTTACCAACATGCTTTCAAAATCCAGTCTAACACCTACAAGAAAAATAAGAGATATAAATATTTATTCTATGAATAATATGAGAGAGGAGATGTGAAACCTATTAGGTCTAAATACAAACCTAAATAGGCCTAAATGTGGAGGATTGTAAGAGTAGACTCAAAACCTCATCTACATACATAGTCAACAGACAATCAACTTCTTTGATAATTTTGAGATAATTTATAGTTTTAAGGTCTCTATTGGTGGATTTAGGCTCTCAAGTTTAGTACATATGATCATGTTAACTAGGTGAAGGTGTTTATATTATCCTATATGCCATATCCATAGTAGAAACACTCATTGTTTTATTATAGAGCTTATATAATCAGTTAAGCAATCATGGATTAGACCAAGAGAGTCATTTGAAATATTTGAAGAGAAAAAAGAGAAATTAAGATTCATGAAGGATATTTTAAATAGTGTAAATTATGATTATAGTTTATTTTTATGCTTTATAGGGATGAAAATAGTTATCTTTTAGTTTAAAATCCTTAAGGGCTAGTTAAATAAAAGATAGCTAAGATGGGCATGTGCATTAGTTTGATGACATCCATGTGTTTTGAATGTTATTTAAAGACATCAGGCACCAGATTGAAAGGTAAAAAGGGTAATATAGGATAGGGAACATCTTAATAATAATAATAATAATAATAATAATAATAATAATAATATCTTAGGTTAACCAAGGAAAAGCACCAAACTCAAGCATAAGGGTTACACAGGTTTAATTGTCAAAAAAACCTAGGGTAGAGGAATCAAACTATACAGAGCATAAGGTAACCATTAAGATAAAAAAAAATAGTGTTATCAATATAAGATCATGTCTTAGAAGTTTTAGACTCCATATAATCTATTCATCAAGGAGAAAAGACTTGCAGACCTCTATCTTACATACAAACACAGAGACTAATAGTGTAACCCTACATGCAGCCTCATGAGGCGATGGAAACATAAGGGGTTTTCATAAGATAGAAATAATATAGAAGGTTTAGAATAGGTATTAAAGGGAGTATAAATATGGTTTTGTCATACAAACACATACAATACATTTGAACCTTTAACACTCAGTATTAGGCCTTTTAGGCCTAAAGCTAGTCTAAAGACCTATAGGCTCCACCATCACATAGAGGCACTCTCATAATTTATTAATCAAGATGACACAATGATAAAGTATAAGGGTATGATTTATATCCTAATAAGGTAATTAAAAATAGATAATAATAATAGGGTAAGATCCATTTTTAGTCTTCAAGACCTATTCAAACTACATAGTCTACAGACTCATTTTAAACCACATGTTTGGATGCTCATATCTTTCACCACAATGAGACTTGATTCAAATGATCTTATAAGGTATTAAGATCCATATCAAAATTTATATTCATTTAGTGTTGGTTAATAGATTTTTCCTATTCTTAAAAAAAATGTTTTGCTTTGACTCTATAACCCTTTCTTTGGGAACAAATGAGTTAAACAACAAATGAGTGAACTATCAGGGATAATTCCTCTCTGAATTAAGGTACAAATCCCTTTAAAATTTTCAATGAATTCAAACTAATTTAATCATTTAGACACATTTTTAACTAGAAAGTTTTTAAGGCAAACTAACATTCATACATCGCCATGTTATGAATGTGGTATCTTTTCTCCATATAACATTATTTAGTGATAAAACACACATATTCTATCCTCAAAAATAATCAGACATATAAATATGTATATTAATGAACCAAAAAAAGATAAAACACATATGATGAGTTATCTAATGAAAGAATAATTATCACTTGAAAGGAGAGTTCACACAGAAACCTAATTTCAAATACTTAAACACACAAATTTAAGTATGCATCAATTATTTATTCTTTTCACTCACAGATGAAAATTCTTCAAATAATCATCACATATATTGTAAAATAAATAAGTTAAACTTTAAAATTCTCTTATCTTCTTATTTTTTATCCATTTTCTCAGTTTTTAACAACTAAAAACAATACACACACACACACACATACATATATATGGTTACCCTAATTAACTATTCTTTTAAGCCCAGAGTTAAAACAAATTCTGACCCATACGGGATTTAGTTTCATACAATCTCATTAAAATACAAAGGTTTTTTTTAAACATAATTTCAACTAAATAATTGAATGAATAGATTGCATAAGCAAGATCAAGACTGGTGTAGTGGATTGTAATCTCTAGATTTGCTTTGTTTTGTTGAGGAGACACATTGCACCTTCCATTCTTGATGTGCAATAACAAATTCCTAGATTTTTGAGAAGTTGGGGATGCCAATTTGTTTAACCCATGATTTCCAAACATCTTTCTCTCTTCAAAATTTTGCCACTTTTTCAACATGTTCCAGGAGTGTAATGACATAGAGCTGAAGAAGTGATTCTACCTTTGAAATCTGAGAGAAATCCTCAATTAATAGGTTGTCATTTTCTTTAACAAAATTGATCTTCCCTCTGAAGGATTGAACCATAGTATTGATATCCTTTTTTGGCTCCCCATCATATTTTATATATTTCACATTAATACATTGTAAGTCATGCTGTAAGGATTGAGTGAATTTAATTATTTCTTTGATCATTTTTGTAAATTCTATTCATCCTTGTCTAGATACTGAGTTTATCCATTCAATATTTCTCTTGCTTACATATAATATATTATCATCCATACTCATCAAATTTTTATCTGATAAAAACTTTGTTACCCCATAATTTTAAACATCACCAATTTGATTTATCACATTCATCCATTTTCCTTCCTCTATTTCCCATGAAGCATTCTATGTTTTAAAATATTCGATGGCAACCATAGTCCTATCATATATATTCTTCAATTCCTTAATATATTTCATACCCTTATGGATAATTCCATCTAACCAATCATCAAACACCTTAGTCACCATTTTATTTCTATGTATCTGATCTAGCATTTTGTGGTTGATTAGAGATTTTGGGTCAAAAGACAGAGGTAGTTGGGAAACAAGTTGTGGATTTGGATTATGAATAACATCGATATACTCTACCATTGTCTGTAAGGTCTATTTCAACTCCCTCTTATCTTTTTCATCCTTCCAAGTATGGTTGACTATCATTTTGGTAGATGCTTCAAGATGGTGAACATCCATGGCTTATGATGTCGTCCCAAGATCTATTTTTTTATTGTGAAATCTTGAATTATGGGAACTTGAACTTCCTTATCAATTGTTAGCTGGGCTATTTCTACACTTTAGTTCCCTATATTAGGGTCAATGTCCACCTTGGATGTTGTTTTTAGCTTCTTGGATTTAGGAGTCTTTCTTAGACACTTGCTAACCATGTCCTCCAATGGCAATGAAAATGGAACTATTTTTATTTTATCACTGATTGAACTTTCCAACCATTTGGGTGTAAAGACTAGAACTTCATTACCAGGATTCAATTATTTAGAAGGCACATTTGATATCACCATCAAATCTACAAAATCTAAAGCAACCTCTTATTATTGATATACACTAATCTCCTCTACCATTGGCAGATCAAAACCTTTATCACTTGTTTCCTCTCCTAAATTCTCTTCAGAGTTTAGGTCTACAACTATTCTTTTAAAAATCTCCTTTTTCTTCTTACTTTTAATCCTTAGTCTAGTAGTACGAGAAGGTAGAATATTTTCAAGGGTTTTCTTAGACTTTTTGATAAGATAACCCTTTCCAAATTTTGGCTTGAGAGTACCTACATCACAAATAGTAATAAACTGATTAGAAGAGCTTATTGGAGATGGTGATTTATCAATTAGTGCACATCACTGGGAATGTTTATTTTAAACTTCTTTCAGTCTACAATCCTTTAACCATTTCTTAGTTCTCCTTATCACTGGGAGAGTTTTGACTTCAATCTGATCCTCTTCATATTTATTCCAATCAACTTCTAGAAAAGGTAGTTATTTTACTTGTTCAAAATGAGGATCAACCACCTATTCTTCATCATCAATTATTACAAAGATATTTATACTCACATTAAGTGTAACTATTTATTACAAAGAGAACCTACACCAAAGCTTTCTTCTAACTTCAAATTCATCTTGACAATCCTCCCAATAGTCTTCAATCTTGAGAATGTGTGAAAATCCCATTCCAAAATCTAGATTGTCCCTAGAAAAACCTCTACTGTCAAACTAGGGTCTGGTCTTATAGTACTAAAGCTTGAACTTTTTTAGGTCCACCTCTAAATTTAAGGCATCATAAATTGAGTAACATGAATAGTGTCCCAGTTTGATAGGAAAAGATATACCATATTCTTTCTTCAATAGAAATTTATTATCTACATGGGCTAGCTACTTGCAGATTTCTATCAATACAAAGTGGTCAAAAACATATCTGGGCAACTTCATTAGTTCACCATCAAAACCACCAACTCTAATATAAGTAAATTTGTAAAATTGAATGAAGAAACTACCATAAATACTAATCAGCTACATGGCTTCATCAAACATTCTCTTATTAACATTGCCTGCCAATTCATAAGTCATACTACCAATAAAAACATCATTAACCCTTCCATAGTTTTCATAACAATTTTGCATCTACAAATGTGGGTAATAATCATAAATTATATTTTTTTCAACTAAGGATGCATGAGGCAACCCTCTCCATTCTCTTTTAGATGCTAAGTATTAAAAGAGAAATGAAGACATATAAAAATCCTTATTCCTAAAATAATTACTCAGACCTAGATGCAAACATTTAGCTGTGATTTCCACCCAATCTAAATATTATTCTCCTTAGAGGATCACCTCAATAAAGAAGTACATCAAATCCTCCTAATAAAATGCTTAAGAATTACCTTTCACCCTATGTAATAATACCAAGATGTCTTTAGTTTTTGGTATCATATGTTCTCTGGTTAATGTTTTGGGCAATCTTGAACCTCCTTTTTGGAATTTTAGTAATCAATTTTTCGCAATTACACTTCTATAGATTGTTTTATTTAATGAAAAATGACCATAAGAGGAAGTAATATCAAGGTCAAAGTATGTCTCCTCGGGTAGAGTTTTCATCACATCCATTAGGGTTTGTCTATTGACATGCAATAATACATTGCCATCCATAGTTCTGATACACTATTTTGAGGGTTGTATTTCTTCATGCATTCCAAAACTAATTTGAGACATTATACCACCATAAGAGAAGTCGTAGCTTCCACTAAACCACTTTACACTATTCTCTCCATCATAGGGGTTGACATAAGATTTCTAACCCTCTCTTTAAAATCTTTTAAATCATATTGAACTAAAAAAGTATCACTGGATTCAGAAAGAGAACAAATAAGACCAGGACCATGTTTGTAACCAAGACAAGCATATATCATGGCTACATATTAGAGGATATAATGAAAAATGCTTTGAACTTATTAAATAATAATAGAAACTCAAAATGATTCTCCTTTCCAAAAAAATAATGGAATCAACTTATAGGAAAATTTGAACTCACCTTCAATGGATCATAAATTACTATGAAACTATACAATAAAAATCTTATACCTCTAGTGTTTCTCTCCTTTGCATTAACCTATGTGTTTGCTATTAAAAATGGCTTATCTTTTCTTGATAAAGACATGAAATTAGGTCAAATAATTACCAAATCAATTAACTTGTGCTAAACTTGCTTGATAGGATGCAAATTCTGACAGGTGCATTAATTGTAAGTAGTTTTCACACACGACCTCAATGTGTAATGATTACTCATAACTTTTTGAAATTAGAACTTTCCATTTCATAAAATGTTCTAGATATATTTCCCTCTAAATTATTTACTTCTTTTAAAATCTCTCACAAATTTTGACTTAAAATACTTCGAGAAAGGTGGGACTAAAGTCATGGAATGTTGAATCTTTAAACCATTAAACCTTTGAACTCTTGAAATGAGGTTCAATGCAAAGGTTTAAAGATACAAATTGAGTTACACAAAGGGACCAGTATTTCATGACTTTTGAGAAACATTAAACGATTGAACTCTTGAACTTTGAAAAGGGTTCAAGTTTAAAGGTTCAATTCTTCAGTAATTTTGCACATATGAAGACAAGTGGATAAAATTTCAAAACAAAAAGTTGACTTAAGAAATAAAAATATGATAAATAAGGTAATACGATAGGTCAACTTTCTCTTAGGGAAGGTTCATGAAAAAAAATATGAATAAGGGTGAATTAAAAGGTAACATTGGCTCTGATTGGGGACTACATTTTATGAGAAAATACAAAGAGCTCAAAAACTTTGGTTATGCATAAACTGAAACACTAGGATGGAAAAAAAAGAAACAAGGAAAACCCAAAATTGAAAAATTAAAACAACACCACATGACAATAAAGGAAAGACTATGTTAAAAATAGGGAACACCTATTTTACAGTCGATACAATTTAAGGTCCTATCCATTATAGGACAGGGGTAAAATAGTTCCATCTAGATATTCCAATTTGAAAGAATTAGGGCCAAATACTTGATTGAATTTTGAAGGGGCCTTTTTAGAGTGAATCAAATTTGCCATGAGCTCCTTTAGGTTCTCTCCTCTTATCCCACAGTAGCACTTTATCTCCTTCCATGAATTTTTTGGGCCTTAATTTTTGCTAATTTTTTTTTCTTAACCCTAGCTAGATGAGCGGTAATCCAAAAAAATAGTTCATTCCTTTCCTCCTCAATCCTGGTTAAGTACATAACTCTCTTTTCTAGGGAATCTTAAAAATATTGATCTTCAATAACATTTTGTAATCTGGCTATAGATAATTCTAGGGGTAATGATAACTAATCTCTTATTCCATAAACTATTTCAAAAGGTGCCATTCCTATTTCCCTTTTTTGGGTTATCTTTTTAGCCCAAAGAGCTTCGTATAACCTCTTATGCCAATCTTTAGATTATCACTCACCAATTTCCTCATGATGGCTATCAAATTTTTGTTACTAAACTCAACTTGTCCATTCCCTTGAGGGTAATAATCTGATGAGTGAGAGAGAGAGATACTATGATCATAATAAAAATAAGTTTAATTGAAGAAAAGCTGGTAGCATTATCTACCATAAGCTTTTGAGGAACACCAAAACATACCAGTATATTTTCTTTGAGAAAATTACATACTACTTCTGAAGTGGTTCTCTTCATAGGGACTACTTCAATCCATTTTGTAAAATAGTTAGTTGTTGTAAGAACATGTGTGTGTTCATCACTTGAATAAGGTGAGAGAGGCCCAATAAAGTCTAATCCCCATTGTTTGAAAGGTTCTTCAATAATGATAGGCCTCAGAGGCAATGCTGTAAGTTGTAGCTTTCCTGAAAACATTTTACATTTTTCACAGTTAGCTACCCATTTGTATGCATCTTTAAACATACCTGGCCAATAATAATAATTTATAATGATTTTGAAATCTATGACTGAAGAAGAGAAGTGTCTATCATAGGCTTCATTATGAAAAACTTCCAAAAGCTTGTGTTATTTTTCTTTATCTACATATCTCAAAAAGGTTCCATCTAGTCCCTTTTTATATAAGACATCACCCCAAATGGCATATTTTGTTTCTTTTAACTTCATATTCCTTTTCTCCTTCAAGGATAAGTGATTAGGATAGTATCCATAAGTAAGATAATGTGCCACATTCAGGAACCATGGATCTTGTAAACTCACTAATAAGACAATGGGAAGTTCTTCCTCTTCTTCTGCTTTACTTCAATAATCAATTTTCATAGGCCTTGACCTCTAACTAATTTATTTGGCCTAATATCCAAGTCATATTATTGAATCTTAGTAACCCATATTGCTCTTTTATTCATCCCAACATCTTGTAAAGTCATAATGCTTTTTATAGCTGAACTAGGGATAAATACAATTGAATGAGAGTGTAGTATCTAATATCTAAACTATTTAACAATCATTATCATAGCAAAAACTTGCTTCTCAATTAAAGAATATTTAAGTTCATGTTTCTTAATATAAAAACTCATAAAGGCTATTGGTGATTCTTCATTCAATTCATTTTTCTATAGCAATATACCAGACAGGGTATGTTTTGAGGCATAACAATAAATAATAAAATCTTTTTGGAAATCAGGGTTTACCAAACTAGGTGTTTGTGCAATCGATTCTCTAATATCTTCAAATGATTTCTTAGTAGCCTCATTCCATTTTAATGCTTGTTTTTCACTCATCATTCCCATAATATGCTTCATAATCTCAACAAAATTAGGAATGAACCTTCTGAGGAAGTTAGTCTGTCCAAAGAAAGACTTAACTCCAATCCTATTAGAAGGAAAACTTATCTATTGTATTGCTATAATCCTTTTTGGATCAATCTTGATTCCATCCTTTGAAACTAGATGTCCTAACAACTTACCTTATATTACACAAAAAATTGACTTCTTAAGATTAAGAGTCATCCTATGACTCTGACACCTTTGCAAAATGATATCTAGATCTTTCAGATGATCCTCTCTTTTTTTAGAGAAAATATTCAAATCATAAATATAAATGAAAATAATTTTATCTTTAATCTCTCTAAAGGATGAATTCATCACCCGTTGGAAAGTTACACCAACATTAATCAAACCAAGGGCATATGGTTATAAGCAAAATTTCCCTGAGGTGTAGCAAAAGAAATTTTATGTTGATTGACTGTAGCTACACTTATTTGATTATAACCTTAGAATACATGTAACATGAACATCATCTTTGATCTAGAAACTATTTACAAAATGTGATCCATCATAGGTAAAGGATAATTATCTTTCAAACTAGCTTGGTTCAGATTCCTAAAATCAACACAAATTTTTATTTCTCCTTTTTTTTTGTGTACTAGGATAATATTTGCCCCAAGTGGAGTGATGAATCAAATAAATAATATTTGATTTCAACATTTTATTTTTATCTTTATAGATAGCTTTAGTAACTTTTGGGTTATAATTTCTCAACTTTTGCTTGAATGGAATTGCATTTATTTTTAAATGAATATGATGTTGAAATTGCCCACCCCTAAAATATTTTAGGTCATCATAGCACCAAAAAAAGACATCCTTATACCTAATCAATAGATTAATCAATTTGTGTTTCTCCTCTGGTGAGCAACAAATACCAATGGAAATCCATTTAGGATTAGTCTTACTCCCAATGTTTATCTTTTCATAATCTCCCATTTTGGCAGGGTTCTAAGCAAGTTTATCTTTGGTATATTAATCTTGTCGAGGGAACAAAAGTTTTAAAGAGACTATTCCTCTAGGTATTTTATTTCCCTTTAATTGAATTACATCATCCTTTAAATTGATCCCTGGATTAGGAATAGATTCTTTATATTCTGATTTATAACCTTCAAAATAAGCCCCCAAGAACATTTCAACGTTCTCCAAGAAGTTTTTGATCTGCATGTCATTCTCAAAAACTTTCCAATTCTTAGTATTATCTGGGACATTAGGATGATAGATCAATTGTATTCTACATGAATCCTTTTTGAAATCAAGGTGTGGGAGAAGAAGGGAAGCTGACACTGCCAGAGAATCCACCTATGTATTTTGATCTCTGGGAATTGCCTCAATAGAAAAGGCATCAAAATATTTTATCTCATCCCAAACTCTATTCCTATAATGTCCCAATCTTTCATTTTTAACTGATAAAATGCCTCTCACCTTTTTAACAATCAATTCATCATCTCCTTTTGTTTTGACATCTTTATCTCCTTTTCTTTGGCTTCATTTAACCCAAGCAATAGGGCCTCATACTCTACAGTGTTATTAGTATTTTTACATTCTAACTTGAAAGAGTAACAAAATTTTTTACCTTTAGGTGAGATCAAAACAAATCCTACTCCTAAACCAATGGTGGCACAACTACCATAAAATTCCATGGTCCATAGATCATCTGAATAAGTAGATTTTGGGGTGGATCTTCCTTCATGTCTTCAAAAGAGATAAAGTAATTTACAAATTCAAATTCTTCAAATAGGATCTGAGATTTAGGATCATCAAAAAGATACATAATAAACTTGCATTTAGATTCAGGTTCTAGTTTAACTTTTTGCTTTCCTAATATAATTTTAGCTTTTGACTAATCTAATTTAATCTCCCCACCTAAGTCTTTATAAAAGGTCTTGCTCAACAACATCCCATAACTAACAAGAATATTTGCTACCAAAATAGTCAATTTCACTTTTTATCGGGGTAAGCTTCAAGGGTGACCTGTGCATCTTTGATTTTTCCAAGAAAATAAATCTATTTGCCATCCATGGAGTAACACCTACCAAATGTTTTTGTAAGGGATAGGCCCAGGTCTTTGGCTATAAAATAAGACATGATATTATCAGAGGCACCTAAGTCTATAATAAAATTACTAAGTTTATGGCCATTTATGACTAAAGAAACATTTAATGGGTTGGGTTTCATATCAAGCACATAAGAAGTATCATTAGCTGAGTCAACAGTCATTTAGGAGTATGTTTGGGTGATTCAGGTGGGGAAGAAAATAATTGGGCAATCAGATACTCAGGGCTAGCATTTAGTTGAATTTTAGGCTCAAATTATGAAGGATCACCTTTGACATATTTAACCAATTTATCAAGTTATTTGGGATTCAATTTAAGATACTTAGTAGGGGATATTTGAATCTTTATAGACTTACAAAATTCTATAATATCAAAATAATTTTCATGATCATTCCTATATAAAAATTTAACTTCTTGGGACCTCATATTAATGTTAAGGGTTCTAGTAAGAGGCTCCTTACCTTTAACATGTATTTCTTGAGTATTAGAAAATCTCAAATTCTTTTGAATTTTGGTAAGCACAACACATGAAGGATCTTCAAGAGTAACCAATATTTTACCTCCTCTTTCTGAATCTGATTCATAATCTAAGAAGTTTATTTTAGAGTCACCAAGTTTCTCAGAGTTCCTTTATTCTTTGGTAATCTCTCCTAATACATCTTGAGTAGTGGCCATTTGAGCATATCTAAGCATCTCTGGGCAAGAGTTTCCATCATGATCAATAGTCAAATGAAATTCACACATATTCCCTCTTCTAGGGGGAACTTCAATAGCTAGCCTGGGTTGTGCTGATGTAAGTGGTAATGTCTTACTAGTATTTGTCTGTTGGTTAAAATGTATCTTGATACCATCTTGATATGGTTATTGAAATGAAGTACCAGCCTTAGGCAATTATATTTTTAAGGCAATCATATCATTAACTAATATTTAAACCATAGGATCTATAGAAGATGAGGGATGAGCGTTAGGTACTTGGACTTCTTTCTTCCATTTTCTAGCCATAATGAGATCATCTTCTAACTCAACTACCAAGGTTTGTGTGATTGCTAAGTCAACAACTGCTATGAGGCATAGAATTAATAATGAAACATTTCTTATTCTTATGAGTTAGCCTTTTAGCATTTGGGATTTTGTGCACAATTATATTAAATTTAGCTATAAATTCCCTCATAAGCTCATGTATTTATTTCTTGAGCTAAGTCAATTGAGTAAGAAGGGAATGTTCATATTCTATGCTTTTGAACCTATTTTCAAATGCAATTTTCATATCATTCTAGTTTGTAATTGAAGAGTCAATTAGATGATAAAACCATTCTGCTATAGTTTCAATTAGAGTTTGCACAAAAATCCTTATGGATACATCTTGATGTTGCACACCTAACACACCACATGCTACGGCATAAGCACTCAAATGTTCATCTGGTGATTAATCTTCCATCTCCATTAAACTTGGGTAAGTTTTCCCTTACATTTTTAGGTAGAGGATTTAGGTTTTCCTCTAAATTTAGGGGCCCTATAGCTACTCCCCAAGGTTGAGCCATTGGAAGAAAATTGATGGCAGAGGGAATGATAGTACCAAAAAGGGTTAAGGCTTGACAAACAAAGGATGTAGAAGGCTTAGGAGGGATAGAAGGTCAAATTATAGATCTTATAATAGGATTAGGGATATAGGTAAAATTAAGGCTTTGTAGTGTTTGAAAGGTAGGATCCTCAACTCCTTCTCTCCTCAAAGACTTTGTATATCTTCTGGACTCCAGTTTATGATAGTATTTTCTAAACTACTCTTGACCTCTTCAAACTTCATGGGATTAATTTATTACTACATTTTTTTCTTGGCTCCTTTGTTTGAGTAATAAAAATCTCAAATTATTAGCCAATTCTTCTTCTTTTTCTAATACTCAGCTGGCCCTTTTATAATCCTTAATGCTTCGATGAGTGCGCCATGCAAGAGTGTTTAATTGACCAATTATATCTTCCTGCTCATCTTGAAAACCAACATTAGGCTATAGAATAGGAATTATATTTTCATGGGGAAGCACCATCATTGCTTCATATTAAGGCAACTAATCTTTTAACAATAACTTTGAATCCCCAGCGGAGTCACCAAAAATTGTTGGTTAATAGATTTGTCTTATTCTAAAAAAAATGTTTTGCTTTGACTCTATAACCCTTTCTTTGAGAATAAATGAGTTAAATAATAAATGAGTGAACTATTAGGGATAATTTCTCTCTAAATTAAGGTACAGATCCCTTTAAAATTTTCAATAAATTCAAACTACTTTAATCATTTGAACACATTTTTAACTAGAAAGTGTTTAAGGCAAACTAATATTCATACATTGCCATGTTATGAATGTGGTATCTTTTCTCCATATAACATTATTTAGTGATACAACACATAGATTTTATCCTAAAAAATAATTAGACATATAAATATGTATATTATTGAACCAACACAAGATAAAACACATATGATGAGTTATCTAATGAAAGAATAATTACCACTTGAAAGGAGAGTTCACACAAAAACTTGATTTCAAATACTTAAACACGTAGATTTAAGTATGCAATAATTATTTCTTCTTTTCACTCATAGATGAAAATTATTCAAAAAATCATCACATATATTGTAAAACAAAGAAGTTTAGCTTTAAAATTCTCTTGTCTTCTTCTTTTCTATCCTCTGTCTTAGTTTTTAACAAATAAAAACATATATATCGTTACCTTAATTAACTATTCTTTTAAACCCATCATTAAAACAAACTCTGACCCATATGAGATTTAGTTTCATACAAGCTCATTAAAATACAAAGTTTTTTTTAAACATAATTTCAACTAAATAACTAAATGAATAGATTGCATAAGCAAGATCAAGACTGGGGCAATGGATTAGAATCTCTGGATTTGCTTTGTTTTACTAAGGAGAAATGTTGCATCTTCCATTCCTGATGTGCAGTAACAAATTCCTAGATCTTTGAGAAGTTGGGGATGCCAATGTGTTTAATCCATGCTCTCCAACCATCTTTATCTCTACAAAATTGTATCACTTTTTTCACATGTTCCAAGAGTGTAATGACATAGAGGTGAAGAAGTGATTCTAATTTTGAAATATGAGAGAAATCCTCAATTAATAGGTTGTCATTTTATTTAACTAAATTGATGTTCTCTCTGAAGGATTGAACCATAGTATTGATATCCTTTTCTATCTCCCCATCATCTTTTATATATTTCACATTAATACATTGTAAGTCATGCTATAAGAATTGAGTGAATTCAGTTATTTCTTTGATCATTTTTATAAATTCAATTCATCCTTATCTAGATATTGAGTTTCTCCATTTGATATTTATCTTGCTTACATATAATATATTATCATTCAGACTCGTCAAATTTTTCTCTGATAAAAACTTTGTTACCCCATACTTCTGAACACCACCAATTTGATTTATCACATTCATCCATTTTCTTTCCTCTTTTTCCCATGAAGCATTCTATGTTTTCAAATCTTTGACGACAGCCATAGTCCTATCATATATATTCTTCAATTCCTTAATATATTTCATACCCTTCTAGATAATGCCATCCAACTAATCATCAAATACCTTAGTCACCATTTTATTTCATTGTATCTGATCTAGAATTTTTTGGTTGAGCAGAGATTTTGGGTCAAAAGATAGAGGTAGTTGGGAAATAGGTTGTGGATTTGGATTATGAATGGCATCGATATACTCTACCATTAAATGTAAGGTTTGTTTTAACTCCCTCTTATCTTTTTCATCCTTCCAAGTATGGATGACTATCCTTTTGGTAGATGCTTCAAGATGGTGAACATCCATGGCATGTGATGCAGTCTCAAGATCTATTTTTTTATTGTGAAATATTGAATTATTGGATCTTGAACTTCCTTATCAATTGTTAGATGGGCTATTTCTACACTCCATTTCCCTATATTGAGGTTAATGTCTAGCCTGGATGTTGTTTTCAACTTCTTGGATTTATGAGTCTTTCCTAAACACTTGCTAACCATATCCTCCAATGGTAATGAAAATATAACTATTTTTATTTTATCACTGATTAAACTTTCCAACCATTTGGGTGTAAGGACTAGAACTTCCTTACTAGGATTCAGTTGTTCAAAAGTCACATTTAATATTACAATCAGATCTACAAAATTTGAAGCAACCTCTAGTTGTTGATTTTCACTAATCTCCTCTACATTGGCAGATCAAACCCTTTATCACTTGTCACCTCTCCTGAATCCTCTTTAGAGTTTAGGTCCATAACTATTATTTTAGAATTCTCCTTCTTCTTACTTTTAATCCTTAGTTTGGTAGTATGATAAGGTAGAATAGTTGTAAGGATTTTCTTGGACTTTTTGATAATAGAAACCTTTCCAAATTTTGGCTTGAGAGTACCTACATCACAAATAGTAATAAGATGAATAGAAGTGCTTATTGGAGGTGGTGATTCATCAATTGGTACACATCACTAGGAATCTTCATTTTGAACTTATTTCACTCTACAACCCTTTAACCATTTCTCAGTTCTCCTTATCACTGGGAGAGTTTTGACTTTAATCATATCCTCTTCATCTTTATTCCAATCAACTTTTATAATAGGTAGCTATTTTAATTGTTTAAAATGAGGATCAACCACCTATTCTTCATCATCAATTAATCCAGAGATATTCATACTCAGATTGAGTGTAAATATTTTTCCCAAGGAGAACCTACACCAAAGCTTTCTTCTAACTTCAAATTTGTCTAGACAATCCTCCCAATAGTCTTCAACCTAGGGAATGTCTGAAAATCCTGTTCTAAAATCTAGATTATCCTTAGCAAAACCTCTATTGTCAAATTGGGGTCTAGCATTATAGTACTAAAGATTGAAAATTTTCAAGTCCATCTCTAAATTTAAGGCATTAGAAATTGACTAACATGAATAGTGTCCCAATTTAATAGGAAAAGATATACCAAATTCTTTCTTCATTGGAAATTTCTTATCTACATGGGATAGCTACTTGTAGACTTCTATCAATACAAAGTGGTCAAAAACATATTTGGGCAGCTTTAGTAGTTCATCGTCAAAACCACCAACTCTGATATAAGTAAATTTGGAAAATTGAATAAAGAAACTACCATAAATACTGCTCAACTACATAGCTTCATCAGAGATTCTCTTATTAACATTGCCTATCAATTCATAAGTCATCCTACTAGTAAAAACATCATTAACCCTTCCATAGTTTTCATAACAATTTTGCATCTAAAAATGTGGGTAATAATCATAAATTCTATTGTTTTCAACTAAGGATGCATGAGGCAAGCCTCTCCATTCTCTTATAGATGCTAAGTACTAAAATAGAAATGAAGACATATAAAAATCCTTATTCCTAAAATAATTACTCAGACCTAGATGCAAACATTCAACTATGATTTTTGCCCAATCCAAATACTATTCTCCTTAGAGGATCACCTAAATGAAGAAGTACATTAATCCTCCTAATAAAATGCTTGAGAATTGACTTTCACCCTTTGTAATAATACAATGATATCTTTAATTTTTGGTATCATATGTTTTTTGGTTAATGCTCTAGGTAGTCTTAAACTTCCTTTTTGGAATTTTAGTAACCAATTTCTAGCAATTACACTTTTGTAGATTGTTTTATTTAATGAAAAATGACCATAAGAGGAAGTAATATCAAGGTCAGAGTATGGCTCCTTGGGTGGAATTTTTATCACAGCCATTAGGGTTTATCTATTGACAGGCAATAATACATTGCCATCTACAGTTTTGATACACCTATTTTGAGGGTTGTATCTATTCATACATTTTAGAGATAATTTCATACATTATACCAACATAGGAAAAGCTATAGCTTTAACTAAACCACTTTCCACTATTCTCTCCATCATAGGGGTTAACATAGGATTTTTAACCCTCTCTTTAAAATCTTCTAAATCATATTGAACTAAAGAAATATCCCTAAATTTAGGAAGAGAAAAAACAAGACTAGGACCATGTTCATAACCAAGACAAGCAGATTTCATGGCTATAGATTGGAAGGTATACTAAAAAATGCTTTGAAATTCTTTAATACCAAAAAATCAAAATGATTATCCTTTCCAACAAAATAATGGAATTAGATTATAGGAAAAGTTTAACTCACCTTCAATGGATCATAAATTACTATGAAACTATGCAATAAAAATCTTATACCTCTAACACTACTCTCCTTTGCATTAACCTATGTGTTTACTATTAAAAATGGCTTGTCCTTTGTTGATAAAGGCATGAAATCAGGTCAAATAATTATTGGATCAATTAACTTGTGCTAAACTTGCTTGATAAGATGCAAATTCTGATAGGTACATTAATTGTAAGTAGTTTTCACACATGACCTCAATGTGTAATGATTACTCATAACTTTTCAAAATTAGAACTTTCTATTTCATAAAATGTTTTAAATATATCTCCCTCTAAATGATTTACTTATTTTAAAATTTCCCACAAATTTTGACTTAAAAGACTTCGAGAAAGGTGGGACTAAAGTCACGAAATGTTGAATCTTTGAACCATTAAACCTTTGAACTCTTGAAATGAGGTTTAATGCGAAGGTTTAAAGATACAAATTGAGTTACACATAGGGACCAGTAGTTCACAACTTTTGAGAAACATTGAACCATTGAACTCTTTAACTTTGAAAAGAGTTCAAGTTTGAAGGTTTAATTCTTTAGTAATTTTGCACATATGAAGACAAGCGGATAAAATTTCAAAACAAAGATTCAACTTAAGAAATAAACATATGATCAATAAGGTAAGATGGTGGGTAAACTTTCACTTAGGGAAGGTTCACAAAAAAAATATGAATAAGGGTGAATTAAAAGGTAACATTTAGGATTTGAGGTTTATTAACCATCACTAAGACTATAAGTAGGTCCAAAATGCATATAGAACACGACATATCAACTTCTCTATGCACGTATATTTGCACACCTTTTACATGGGAACCCAAGATTATAAATAAATTTGAAGGGGTATATGGAATAAATATCCATGTCGATAATTTTTGGTTTGGAGGTCCATACTTTATGAGCCATCATTAAGATGGCGAACCTCCAAAACCCTCCCTAAACCCTATTACAGACTAGTTCTAAGAAAAGTGAAGTTTATTGCATCTAAACACTAATGAATCACATTATTTACTCTTTATTCATGATTTAAAATTATATAGGCTCTTGCCCATGGTACCTTGATGTATGAAACTATATGAACCTATCAAAAAAATAAGGTTTTTAGGAAAAAGTGTAGAAATAGAGGAGGTACAATGCAATTTAAGATGATGCCAATAATTAGAGAATGAATTTTGGAACCTTTTTTTATCTCCTCAAGTCATAATATGATCAAAACCATGATTTTAAGTTCCCCTATGAGTTCATTCTAATTAGCCAGTATGTAAAAATAAAGGACAAGTTGACCTAATCACCTAGTTGGACAAATTTATAGGTGTTTCTTACTAAATAAGGCCTATGTCACAATATGGGATGTTGATTTAGGTCTAAAAATAACTATTTAACATGTTCTCAAGGTTTCATGTAGGATTTTCATGGTAATCAACACAAACAATTAGGCTACTAGGCATAATTGGCCTAGTAAACCTACTTGGTCAATCAAAAAAAGTCTAAAATGGAATAAAAGGGCTAATGAATGATTTTATGAGATATTAATAATGCCACATAACTGATCCTTATCATGTATTAATTGATCCTTTAGTGTCAATCACATGCATAACTAATCTTTAAGTGGTAATTTGATGTACAATTGGTCTTCAACTATCAATCACATTCATAATTGATCTTGAGTGTTAATCCATGAGTTAATTGGGCCTTAAAGTGGAAAAATATAGGAGCTATTTGACATGTAAAAGAGTATCATTCTTAAAATATAAGGTTGATTTATTCAACTACATCCTTAACTACCTCATTCCAATGCTAAACAACTCATGTGAGATCATCAATCAAGGAGAGTTTTATGGAGGACTATTGGTAACTATTTGAAACTAAAGTGATGTGAAGTTATTAAGAGAGATTAATGATCTTGTCTTCTCTTATAAACCATATTATTGTTAGGTTGTGGAGCTAAAGCTTCACCCAGATGCAAACATGGAGGGTTGTTGAGTGTCATAGTCACTGATGTCGGCAGGCCAACACCGACATCGGGCAGGGGTCGACAGAGAGCAACCGACATCGGTAGGAATCAGCCGACATCGGTCACCTCTAGTTAGATAGGGACCGATGTCGATCACATGTGCGGTTCCAAAACTATTGTTGATGAACAGTCAGTTAGTTGAATGGGTTGTTTGCATGTTAAAGACTACTTCGAGTCTTGAGCCGCTTGTCTAAATTAGTGTATGCATGGGATCTATATAATAGAACCATGGGGCTATATTGTAAAGTGTAAAACTAGGAGAGTTCTTCCCATGATAGAATCAAGTAGGATTCTTCATGTATGTAAGATCAAGTTTGGTCTGCAGGGTGTTACAAGATCATGGTGGAGATCTACATGTGATAAGTAAGATCAGGTTGGTCTGCAGGGGTGTGTGTGAGTGAGGGTCAAAAGGAGATCAGTAGGGGAGCAAGATCCAAGGTGACAGAAATACATCAAGGAGCAAGATCATGGTGAGATCTACTTGGAGTATCAGTTCGTACTCAGTTATACTAACAGTACAATGAGGTGAACAACAGCTTGTGTTAGCTGTGTGTTGTGACCTGTATTGAGAGAAGATTACTCGTGAGGGAAGATTACTGGTATGCCCACAAAGTGGAAGAACATTGTGATCTCTTTGTTGTAATTTCCTTCTAACTGAGTTGAATACAATTGTGTGTTGCCTCTCATATTTTGTGCTATTTCTCATTGATAGTTATTTGTACTTTTGGTTATTTCCACATGTTTAGTTGCTTATACAAAGTAATCATATGTGCTCTTAATTATGACAAGTTGTGTCAGAGCTTTGGGGAACCTAGGTCCTATCAAATGGTATCAGAGCGAGGTTGGAGGTTCTTAGAGTGAGGTTTACTAACATGTGGTTCAGATCTGGTTAGTATTTGTTGATTATAGGTTACTCTCAGGGGTTTCTAATTGAATGGGAGTATAGCAATGGTAGAAGAAGGTAAGCTAAGAATGGAGAAATTTAGACATAGGTGTAGCACCATAGGGTGTGTGGTGGGTAGTCTTCAAGATTGAGCTTGAAGAGGAATATAAGTTAGGATACAGATTAGACAATGTATTGGTATAGGTATAGGTGCATCTATTTATCTCCAAGTGGGAGATTGCTAGGTTGTGGAGCTAAAAGTTTCACCTGGATGCAAACATGGAGGGTTGTTGAGTGTCACAATCACCGATGTCAGCAGGCCAACATCGACATCAGGTAGGGGTCGATAGAGAGCAACTGACATTGGCAGGAGTCGGCCAATGTCGGTCACCTCCAATTAGACAAGGACTGATGTCAGTCACCTGTGCGGTTCCAAAATTGTTGTTGACGAATAATCAGTTAGTTGAATGGATTGTTTGCATGTTAAAGGCTACTTTGAGTCTTGAGTTACTTGTCTAAATTAGTGTATGCATGGGATCTATATAATAGACCCATGGGTCTGTATTGTAAAGTGTAGAACTAGGAGATTTCTTCCCATGATAGAATCAGGTAGGATTCTTCATGTATGTAAGATCATGTTTGGTCTATAGGGTGTTGCAAGATCATGGTGGAGATCTACATGTGATAAGTAAGATCAAGTTGGTCTGTAGGGGTGTGTGTGAGTGAGGGTCAAAAGGATATCAGCGGGGGAGAAAGATCCAAGGTGACATCAATACATCAAGGAGCAAGATCATGGTGAGATCTACTTGGAGTACCGGTTCGTACTCAGTTGTACTGATAGTACAATGAGGTGAACAATAGCTTGTGTTAGCTGCGTGTTGTGATCTGTATTGAGAGAAGATTACTCTTGAGGGAAGATTATTTGTATGCCCACAAAGTGGAAGAAGAGTGTGATCTCTTTGTTGTAATTTCCTTCTAACTAAGTTGAATACAATTGTGTGTTGCCTCTCATATTTTGTGCTATTTCTCATTGATAGTTACTTATACTTCTGGTTATTTTTGCATGTTTAGTTACTTATACAAAGTTAATCATATGTGCTCTTAATTCTGACAAGTTGTGTCAGAGCTTTAGGGAACCTAGGTCCTATCAATTATCTTCTCTTCTTCTCATTTTTTTTTATATATTTAGGCTTTTAGACCTTGTTATAGGGATCCCTCTCTTGGGAATTATGAAACTCTATCAAGATTGAGCTTTGTAACCTCTTAAGATAATAAAAATGACTATTTTAGATTCCTTGGTATAGGTTTAGTGTGTTTTATTAGTTTTATTTGCATATGTTGTAGTTTTTTCTCCCTTGGCACATCTTAATCTCACCTAGTTACTAGTATATCATCTTATGCAGGTTACATATAGTGTTTGATGTTGAGTGACTAAACTTGGAGTGGAGATATTGACTAGTTAGTGACTTGAATTAGGCCTTCCATCATTGCCCTCATACTTTGATCACTTTATGAAACCTTTATGTGAAACACTTTTGTATAGGAGTCCCTTGTATTTTTAAGTTTTAGTGATTTGTATTGCTTATTAGTGTTGGTTATATTTTAAATTGAGTGGATGAATTCAAGAATTAGTGCATCACGATCACTAGTATAGGTTTTCCCTTTCAGTAATATTTATGTCTTTTCAGCCTATAAGTAAAAAATAGATTTTAGGAAAAGGTTTCAAGTTGATATATTAGAGGAGATAGCCTCATAATATAGAGATTTGGTCTAAGATATAGGTATCCTACAACCTAAAGACTAATCAAATGTTAGTCCAAGTTTGAAGGAGATCTGAGAAATCTACTTTAGCAGGGTGATTTTTGGGTTGCTAATAGGTTATAAATATCTCATATAATTGAAATGAAATTGAAGTTTTTACACCAATATTTGTGTAAATAAATAAATTATTATATATTCAAACTAAAATACATTACAATTTTACTCAAAATAAACAAAGAAGAAATACATAAACAAAATTTATTAGAATAGAATAAAGCACAAAATAATAAGATGCATTAGAAACACTATTATCAGTTTTAACCATTAGAAAAATGATACCATCTGTCATTTACAAAGCTTGAGAAATAAGAAAATATGGAAAGCAATGAAATAGTGAACAAATTTCTAGAATTCCTCTTTCTATTTTCATTAATTCCAAAAAGTTTTATTTTGAAGGACAAATGGGGGGAACCCTTATTAATAGGCTTATTTTTATGCCTAAGATGGTTACATTGGTTATAAAGGAACTAAATACATGATAGTTGTCACTAGATAGAAGTTCCTCATGTTCTAAAAAATAAAAGAATATGCCCTATCCAAAGAGGGAATATTTTTACAATATACTAATTAGAACTAGAACATGAAATTCATTAAATAAAAATCATGATAAATGGTTATCTTGATCTTGAGGTGCCAAGATAGGATCCTACTTATGTTGATAATGATGGAGCTCCCAATGTAGCAAAAGAGGAAAGTAAAACTAGAGCAGCTAAAGAAGGACTAATTCTCAGTGTAGCTCTTATGGTGACCATTTATGGTTTGTTATTCATCTATTTTTAGCTTCTATTTATCCCTTTCATGCCTTGGAGAACTACTTATAATCTCTATCAAACAACTTCAAGTTTATGATGGGTTCCTTTAGTAGTTTGATAGTGAAATTTAGCATTGCATCATGTTTATCTAAGAGGGAGCTTATGTCTTCATTGATTTATACTACCTTCTCTATTATTTGATTAGATGATGCTTATAATTCCACCATCTCTTTTCCAAAGGTTACTCCTTGAGCCAAAGCCTGCTTTCTAAAATTGAAAATTAAATTCTAGAAATGTGCTCTGAAAGTATCCTTGATGATGATGGTACCATCTCTATTTGTAAGGTGTGTGATTCTAGCCTCCCTGAGTAGGGTTATAACTCTATCACTTAGCTAAGTAATATATTTGCCCAAGGATATAATATCATCAATCCATATATTCAAGGAATTACTTCTAATAATATAGGACTGAGTAGTGCTCAAATCCTCCAAGGGTACTAGGTTCAACTCTTCAAATTTATTCATCCTAATCAAATTAACCAAGTTGATTACTTTTCTATCATAAATCCCATAGGTACTTTAGGCCTTAAGAATTTTTTTATAAACTTCATCTCCTTTTAATTTATACTAACCTAAAGTATTTAGAGTATCAAAAATAATCTCAATTACCCATTCCACCTTGGTGATAATCTCCTCTAGTAATGTGGATTTATTTTGCTATCCTATATCAATTATTCTTTATTGCATCCCTTTCACCAATTTAGTGGCCACATCACCATATGAATTCAGAGCTAAGAGGGGGTCTTTTGCATATTGTTGTTATTGGCCAAGCTTATCTTTCTTCTTCTGGGTGAGTGAAAACAATGTTTCTTCACTTATATACAATTATCTAATCTAGATGAGTCACTTTCCTTTTGGTTACCCTTTTCATAGCTCTAGATTCCTTTTCAAATTATAGTGAGACCTATGGAGGGTCTACTATAGCCAAATCTTGTCTTTCTATCGTGGCCAACTACATTTACTTTATCCAAGATTTATCTGATATATCACCTTAAGGCTAAGTGGATGGTGGAAACTGAGGAGTTGATGTCAATCCCTATAATGCATATGTTTGAGAGGTAACTATGGAAGTGACCAGGATGAAGGTAGGACTAAATGATGGGATGGGAAGTGTTACTTTTGTGGATGACAAAGAACTAGTGCTAGTTGGAGTACATGTTGGGAACAAAAAAACCTATGTTATGAAAATAATAAGCTTCCCCTTGGGCAATTGAGGAACGGGCCTAGTCATGGGCTTAGGTAGAATTGGGGGTAATTGGTCATTACAGAGATATTTGAGGTAGATGACACAATAAAAGGATTGATAGTGGGCAAGGGTATGGTCATGGGCCTAATTATAGGACTAATTAAGGGCCTATAGGGCATTAAGTTCATGTCATCTAGTGTTTATGGCCCACAATATCTACCCCAAGGGTAGCTACTTAAAAAGAAGGCAGGCAAATAAACACACTCTTGATTAGTCATACATAGATCCTCCTTGATAGAAAGCATGGGAGGTGGCTCTAGTGTGGAAGCTATTTGTGTCATAGTGGGTGGTGTTATTGTTTCAATCAAAGATGAACAAGGCACCATCAAAGATTATGCCAGCAGTGAGGTAACATTACGAACCTAGGATGGGGTGTTAGATGTTGCTTCTAACATAGAGACATGCTCAATATATTTCTTAGGCTTGTCTCTTCCCTTCCCCAAAGTGGGAGACAATGCTTGCAATATTCTTTAATTTTAATGAGGGTCAGTTAGTCTCTCTTCTTCAACATCAATAACCTAAATTGTGAATGTGGATGCACCTGCTTGAGCACTTTTAGGATTAAAAAATTTATAATAACCAACATCTTTCAATCTTCCCTTAACAAGTGAAAAATTAGCATATTTCAACCTTTGCTTCACCTATTGATCATTTAAGACATTGACATATAACCTATCCTCATCCTCAAGCTCATGGCAGTAGGTAATCCTTAAGGTTGACCTATGTTTGATGCAATTTTTAAAAGCTATGTGTTCTGGGTCCCATTGCCTATTGTCATCCTTTTCTAATTTAAAAATAGGTTTTTGTTTGGTAGCTACAATGACAAAATTATATTTATCTATATGAAACCAACCAATGTTAGATAGTTGAGGATGAATCAATCATCTCCTTTTGTTTTTTCACAATCCATCCACCCCAGTGTATAATTGATAAACAATTTCTTGTTCAACAATATTATTTGAAACTATGATGGGAATCCTAAGGGGAGATTTCTTGATCCCAACTAACATCACAACTGTGCAAACTAGGTAATACTAATTGGCTCTTAGGGTACTTAGGGTTATTCTAATTTACTCTAACAATCTGGGCATGGGCCTTTCATGGATTGCATTATATACTATGGCATAAAAATGTTTATCTATAGCCTTCATGATCACCTCTTTCTTAGAGTTGTACACTCGAACCTTAAAGAAAGTATGAGTAATAGTCCATTTTAGCTTGGGGTACCCATTGATAAACTGAGGAAATTTTTGGGTGGTGAAAATGACATCCACCAAGTAGGACATCATGTAAAAATGATCCCCCTAGTTGTCCATAAATTTTCTAATATGTGCTACCAGGTTACAAGATATAATTTATCCCAAAGGGAGAGTCTTTCCATCATCGATTATCATGGATAGAAGTGGGATCCATTTCTCATCCACATGACCTATATCTTCAACCCCATGCAATTGATTCATCATGGCCATCCCCATTCTTACTCCCATTCTAAACTATATGATGGGAATTTAGATAATTTTAGTTTTGCACACAAAATTCCCTTTTTTCTCAACCCAATCCCTTAAAACATCATTGATATCATGGGTTTGAATCCATTGAGTTACAATCTCTTGATTATACTTAATCTCTAGTTTGGGCCAATTATAGTAAGACTAAAAGGCTAACCTAGTTATGAAGGCAATATTGTGGCCTAAATTTAAATATTTAATCATATTATTAATGCATCTAGACTAAATAAACATATGGTAGACGAAGTCTACACAAGGAAGTACCTTTAGGTTAGATTTTACTTTGTGTATACCTACAAATTTAAGAGCCATGATATCTAAACTATCCTCTACCTCATTCAAGTCTTCTTCATTGTCACTATCTCGGTCTACAATATTCTCTACATAGTATAACAGGTCATTATAATGTTTATCTTTAGTAGCCAATGCAATAAAGTTGAAATTGTTATCCCTAAGGATGACATTTATCCCATAAGAGTAGATGAATGGAACTTGTTCTTGCTTATTGATTCTAGATGATTTAGCTTCAGCCATGGTTTCAAATTCTATGATTAACAATATTGCAATGGTAGATGGATATACATAAGTCTTCATAAAACTCATACAATTCTTTTAAAGATAGTAAATAGTAGATGAAGATGAAGTTATTGCTTTGAGGTGATGAGCATTAAACTCTAAAGTTGGAATTTAAACTGAGCAATGGGAGCCATAAATGGAAAGTGCTTTAATTATCATTAATTTAAAGCTAAGATGACTCTATGGTTTTAATCTCATGGCTTCAAAACTTTATTTTGATAAATTATCCAATCACTACCTTTGCTTTTTCCACATATATTATCATCATAGGCTTGAATTTTTCAATGAAGTGACTTGGTTTTATATCCACCAAAATTAGCCCATAGACATTTAATTCACCCCTAAAATTATCACTTTGTGAATAGTTGTATGCCACCTAGCTGATACTTTTTGATAGATACTCAAAATTGGGTGCCTTATTGGGTATTTTAGGTTTCTATTCTAAACACTAAGACATCTAGGTAGATCGCACAATACTTTTCCAAGTGTCATCTTTCAATTGGATCACTCTTATTTAATTATTGCATGGATTGACCCCTTTTATCCTTTGGATTTTATGGCCTCAAAACTTCTACTGGTTTGCTAAGTGGAAACTTATTACTTGCTCATGTTATCATGTGGATTTTTTATATGAAACTCTTGATGGATCCAAATGCCACAACACTTCACCAAGTATTGCCTTCCAATTTGATTGTGTAGCCATTGGTTTTCATGGTTTCTTTTGATCACATTATTTCCATGAGATATGGGTCTATGTGTCTTCATCCCATTACTCCCAATTACCACATGGCTTCCATATTGCATCTAGATACCTCAGATTAAGTGACAAACTACCAAATGCCAAATTTTCATGCAAACATAGTATTATGAAATTGAAATATTGTATCTTAATTATGGAAGGCAGACTGAGTACCAAGTGGCATGATGCAATAATTTCACATTATCATGAGACTTTTAGAAATTAACCAAAGCCTCAAAAGGCTACAAATGGGTGCCACATGGTGCATTTTAATTGTGTTTCAGGGTCATGAACTTTGAAACTTCTTCATAATCTAGAACACCATGACTAAGTGACAAATGGGAAACTCCTATTGGGTCACATTATGACACTTTTTCAAAGTCTAAAATATGTGTGACAAAGTTTATAACTTGTGTGATTGAGTCACCAATGTATGCAATATTACCATATGGCAATTGAAGTTGAGATGGCATCAAGTTCCTACCAAATTAAAGGGTGCAAAAGTTAGCAATGCATGGCATAAAAAGAAAGGTGACAAGCCTAAATTTTTAAACCTTGAACATGAAATATGACTTGGACTTTTAGTCTAAAATTTAATATTAATTTTTTCATAGTCCCAAACATGAGTTTTGTCATAGTTAAAGCTAGAATGTGATTTAAAAAACCTTGATTAGGTAATCTATGTCGAGTTTCAGGGATCATAACTTGGATTTTTTAATGTAACCCCTTGTAAGAGAACTTATAAACAAATTATATCATTAAAACTCTTAGTGAACTAGACATTAATTAAATATTTTAAAAACACCTCATTAACACTTGTCATGAATTTACATGACTTCTTAAATATTTAAAGTCATATAAGGGGGGTTTTAGTCATGTGGTATCAAAGGTGAGGTATATCCTAAGGTGAATGATCCAAATTTCTCATGGGGTCCTCATTTTTATAAAATGGGTTGTCTTGATGTTAACATATTCATTAAGTAATAGACCTTTAGTTCAATTTTATTATCACTAACATTCATTCAAAAATGGAAATGATTGATACTTTGACAAATAGACCATGAATTTTATAGATAGATAAAGATTACATTCATTTAAAATAAGTTCATTTACAAAGGTATCGATCATGACAAACATTCAAAATAAAAAAGGATGAAGGAAGAAGTGGGTGTAATCCTAATTTAATTCTAATAATGTTTTGGGACTAAAAAATGTTGACCTTTAAAATAAAATATAGGTATGCATTATAGATGAGGATGGGGATTGCCTCTTAATAGCATGAGATTATAATCCTAGGCCATGATGTCCATTCCAAGTTGTTGCAACCATATCAATCTAAAAAATGAACAAAATCCTTTTGAATCCCTTCAAAATATCCCTAAGGGCCCACCTAATTGATGTGTGGAGGAGTCATGAATGATCTAGTTCCCAACTACTTAGAATCTACTTATTTGGACACCAATTAAATTCAATAATGTGCCACATAAGACTCTATGAGTCTGACACTATGGGAGACTGAGACTCTAATAACCTTATATCAAAAATAAACCTATAGAAAATTTAATACATTAAATAATCTAAGAGAGTACCTGGTTTATTTTGGGATACTACTAGGACTTGACTACATTAGACTTTTAGAGGTCATGAGGGCTCCCAAAATGGATCTATCAACCATTAAAAATAAGCCACATTCTTAAGGAGACTAGGGTAGACTATTAATTTAATGATTTTCTCCTAAGGGAGTTGGCCAGAGTGAGATAGAAGGTCTGAGAACTCATAGTTATTACTTTAAAGAGGCTTCCCCCATTTTTTCATAAAATGGGGGTGTGTTGGCCACAATAAATGGCGACTTCCATGGGGAAAGTGGTGTTTAATCACTTAGAAACCAAGTTGTTAACCTCTATTCTTTCAAAAAACACACATTACAAAGAAATATTTAGACACAAAAAAAGGCACCAAAGTCATGTATAACAAGTGACATTCTAATCCTTATTCCCACAAAAAACCATTAGTGTGTGTGAGGTGATACATTTTTTATTTATTCACTTTTGGATCTTATTTAAATGAGTCCAGGTCAATCTAGGCATTAAATTTGCCAAAGGGGGCATTATTAGTGGTATGGATTGTAGGGGAGTGGTATGGGAATTACTTTGATTCTATCCATGCATATATGTCCCTGATAGAGATACCTCTAGTCACACTCAAGGCTTTGATCCACTACCCTACTTGAAATAAGCCCCATCTACATTATGGACCATAAGACTGATAATTCTAGCTCATTATCAACTTTTTCCCTATCAAGTTTGTGTTTGGCATATAAATCCCTAAGTACAAGGATACTAGATTCATTTTCTCATTGATATCATTATATTTAATTATTATGTGTCTCATTAGGGTGATCTATCCATACAGATATAATTGGCTACACCTCTCTAGGGTGACCACATGTGAGAAAAGTTAGTGGTCATGTACATGTTTAATGTTTTAGACCAGTCTCTACTAAGGAGCATGTTATAAGCTTCAGGAATCTCTACCACTTGGATGTCTATGAACTATTAAATCCTACATTTAGATTCTAGATGCATTTAGACATTTAGAATCTCACCCACCACTTTCACCTATGACTTATCTAGTTTAACAACTACCTTATCTAATATGATAGGAACTAACCCTAACTTCTCACAAATACCATTTGGCATTAAATTTTTTGAAGCTCTAGAGTCCACTAAGAAACTGTGTAGGTTCTTTCCAAATAACATGATGGTTATAAAGAAAGGGTGGAACTTCATCTTATTTTATGAATGATAATTTTGGTGTAGGCCACCATTTGCTTAGTTAGGGTAGGATATGTTGGATTTTTAGTTAAATATTTCAGCATAAGATTGCAATGCTCAATGATTTGAGCGAGCTCATGAAAGGTGATGTTTGCTTTGATTTTACTCATATCCTCTATTATGTTATATGCTACCTCATTCTAAGCTTGTGGGATATCTATAGGAGCTTTTGGTTTGAGGTATTTTGGAGGTGGAGGATCATTCCTAGTATTGTGATCTAGTAGTTTTACACTATTTATTTGGGGGTGTCAAAGTAGTAAGAGGTTGTTGTGGTTATCAATTCCTTAGGGAATAATTAATCCTTTGGAACTATTGGAATGTATGAAATTCACTAGTACTCTTTTCTAGACTATTTTATTCCTATATGGGTAAATCCATAGTTAATACCACCATGACCATGCTATGATTATCTCAAAGGTGTTACAAAACTTTATGCATTCTAGCTCCCCATGCACATCCATGTTGTGCCTCAGCACTAATTAGGCAAGGCTATCTCATAGATGTTAGCTTCAAACAACCTATCAAGGGAAGACTCTAGTTTATTGTGGGGACAATTATAATTTCAATTTTTTCTTTGGTAGGAGAAGTTATTATTTGATATTTTAGCATTAAAATTTTCCATTTACCTTTTTAGACCTGGGAATCATTACTTAGCTTCTAGACCATTCACTAGATGGCATCCAACTCATTTTATTAGAATCCTAAGGTATATTTAGGGTGTTGTTATCTATTGATAGCATCACTTTGTATTATAAATAAGGGGCCACTTCATGTTTTATTTGGTTGAGAAAACCTAGGCATTGTTTTGGTAGAACATGATTAAGAGGGAACTAGTTTGTTATGGGTAGTAGCTAAAACGTAGTAATATTTTGGTTAGAATTGGGAAAAAAAATTAGGGAAGGAATATGTGGAAATACATTGGGAATGGGAGACATAATTTGACCCTAGGTGTTTGATTTCATGTCAAATTTTATGGCTTTGGAATAATCTAGGGATAGGTCTACTATTATTGGGTCTCATCACAAAAACATAGCCATCCATGGGTATAGGCATTTTTTTACATTTCTAGTGATAAATGGGTGTTAAATTGGCATGGAAAAATGACCTTGTTATACATATTATAACACCTAACATTAAAATTTATAATGGGTTCATTAGGTTCCTATTTGATGTAGGAAAAATATTGGTATAGGATGTCAGGGTCAATAACTTTCCCAAACTAGGCCAAGAAGCCATTACTAAAATGGTCTTAGCTAGTGATTGAGTTATTGGGGAGGTTAAGGAACCAATCATGGAATAAATAAATCAACATGAAGGGGAAGAGACTACACACCATATCCTCATGTTATACATTAAACATCCTTAAGTCTATCTTGTAAGAGGTCACATGTTCTTCTATAGTTCTCCCTAAACCAAGATTAAAATGAGGAAGATACCTTTATGGGTTTCTATGTAGGTCATGGATAACTCCAAGGATTTTAATGGATGACCTAGCTAACCATAGTATGGTGAGAATCATTATGGGTGGTCTGTTTAGGGGATGTTATGAAGAAAAACTAGTGGGAATAACTATAGGTCTAGGTTTAGGTCTACCAAGTATAGGCCTCCTATAGAACTGCAATGGTAGAAAATTAGTCTTCTATAATGGGACCTCACTTTAGTTATAGGTGTAATAGGATCCAAAGCATTTCATAGATAAAAAATAGTTAAAACACTTTTATTATCAAGAATAACCATCATAAACCAAAAAGACTATTAAATAGGTATGAAAACTCCCTCATTCTAATGCCATTTATTATCAAGCCCAGGATATTTTATGCCTCTAAAGGCACTCATGGGATTAAGTTTTCAAAAGGAGAAATTAGAGGATAGTGTGTGAGATAAAGTATCCCCTCATTAATTTTAGGATTGATGTTTGTTTAATCCAAAGACTGAGTAGGTTAAATTTTGCTACTCAAAGAGCTATGACTGTTACTACTGAGGGTTCAAGATATGTGCAATTGTATCTTGACTGATTTGTTAACTAAGGTAATTTTTATTTGTTTCTTACTATATGACCCATCCTTCATAGATTTATGAAATATGGGAGAATACTTGAGTTTTAGAATAAACATCAAAAATAGGGTAAATTAGGGCAGGAAAGAGTGTTTCCAAGATTGGAAGGTGTTAATGCTTCAAAAATAAAGCTAGATGCCCTACCACAGTTATACCACTATGTTTCAATATTCACCAAAGTTTATGGCTTGGTATTACACAATGGGAAAGGTTTGAGGAAACAAGGAATGATGCTTGATTTTTAAACCCCTCACTAAATGTCAATATTCAAAAACTCATGTTAAATAACACATGTACTCTTCAAAGATAACCTATATGTTAACACACAAATTAAATATACTGTGAGACAAATGGAAAGGGTGTATAAATGGGTTAGAATATAAAATCACATTATAACCAATGCATTCATTAAGTAACAAAGCTTTAGTTCAGTTTTCTTAGCACTAAAATTCATTCAAAAATAGAAATGATACTTTGAAAAATAGACCTAAATTTTATATAAAGCTAAAGATTGCATTCATTAAAAATAAGATCCTTTAAAAATATATTAATCTGATAGACATTAAAAATATAAAAGGGTGAAAGAAGAATTAGGTGAAATCTTAAGTTAATTACAATACAGTTTTGAGACTAAAAATATTGAGCTTCAAAATAGAATACATTTACACATATATATTTGAGGATGGGCTCACCTCCTAGTAGCAAGAGATTCCCATCCTGGGCAATGATGTCCACTTGAAGTTATTATAACCCTATCAATCCAAAAAATAAATGAAATCCCCCTAACTAACTTTAAAATATCCCCAAGGGCCCACCTAAATGATGCATGGAGGAGCCACAGATGAGCTAACTCCCAACTTCTTAGACTCTACTTCTTTGGCCACTAATTAGATTATATAAGGTGTCATGTAGGACTCTAGGAATATGACACTTCAAGGGACTAAGACTTCAAGAACCTTATATATGAAATAAACTTGTATAATACTGCATTAAATATTCTAAGTAAGATAACACCTGGTTTATTTTACGATACTACCAGGACTTAATTACATTATATTTTTAGAGGTCACAAGGGTTCCCAACATGGATCAATCAACCATTGAAAACAAGCCACACACTTAGGGAGACTAGTGCATATTAGGAATTTGAGGATTTTGTCCTAACAAAGCTAGTCAGAGTGAGATATAAGGTCTAGGGACTCTAAGTTCTTACTTTAAATAGGGGTCCCCCCATTTTCTTATAAAAAGGGGGTGTGTTGGCTACAATAAGTATATTTTTATTCCCCTTCTTTTGGTATGATTTATATTTTAGTTATAGTTGACCTTAGTTTCCCTTGTGGATATTTGGTATCACATTTTATTTTTCATCATTTATTTCACTTACATTTGGCCTTAGTTTCCCTCATGGGTATTTCGTAACATGTTCTTATTTTAATTTTATAAATTTACATTTATCATACTTTACAATCAACATTAATTTCCTCATGATTATTTGGTATATATTTGTATTCCCCCTCTTTTGGGATGATTCCTCATATTATCACTTCCCTTATTATGGTTTACATTTCACTACTTTGACTTACATTTCCATGAAATTTAGATCCCCTATCTTTCCTAGTAATTTCTAAAGCAAAACTCTCCCTTATTATGGTCATATACTCACATATCTTCATAGTATCACTTTTTCACATAGAAGGGTCTTATAGAATCCCCATCTCTCCATTTTTTACTTGAGGAGCACATGTGTTGGTTTTGATATTGCACACTTTTCCATATTTCAAGTTTAGTAATATTTAGTTGTCTTGGTCTTATATTCTCTTTTCTAGTGGATAAGAAAGGCTCTATTGTGTTAGTCATATTTATCACAAATTATTAATTTTTCTAAATCTATGTGGAGGAGGAAAATAGAAAAATACAAATATTCTAAAATCTATATTTTTAATAAGATAAACTTTAAAAGGAAAAAATTTATTAAAATTTAAATCACACTAAAAGAAATGATCTTTTTAGCACATATCCTATTTTAGTTTAAGATCAAACTCCACATATGACTTCAGTATAGAGACAAGGTACATTGGCATGTGGTATACAAGTAGACTGGGGTAGGGTATCTCATTATCTATCTATATATTATTACATTCTAGTGCCACCTACTTTCTCATGAAAGTACCTAATCTTCATAGTAGACTGATGACTCTTTAAGGTGTTCTAATAAGTATGGAACACATGATGAGAACTACACTCCTTTTAATTTTCATGCATTTAGCCTTTATGAGATGATATTTATACTTCATTTATTAGCTCAATATTACAATTTATAGGTGGTGTTCTCTAGGTACCTCATGTTGATAGTTCTTAGCCTTACCTAATTGATTATAGCATCTTATCTTCACTAAGGATGTCTACATCACCCTTGTGGCACCTTGCATCCATTTATCTCCATCATATATTTCATGTTATCGCCATGACGTAAATTTTTGATTTCTAATGTTTTACCCTTATTTTGATAGAATAAAAAATGAATTTTATTATATAATATATGTGTAAAATTAGAAATATCATATTGTTAAAGATGTGAAATAATTAACTATTATGTTTTTGATAAATTGCTAAATATAAAAAATTTAATATTTTGGTAGAATAAGAAGAAGAAATATATTTAGCTTACACACTAAATTTTATTGATTTTTATAACTATATATAAGTGGAAATTAGAATAAGAGGTGGTTTTATCGACTCAAAATTAGAATTAGTAATAAAAACATAATCTAGATAGGTCCATGTGTAGTGCATTTCAATTTGTTGACAATGAAATTTTCTTAGTTGACTCTGATAGACTATTGATAGAAAAATATAAAGGAAATAGGAATCTATAAATGGAAATTAATAGGTAGAAGAATTTTTTTTAGAGAGGTCATTTGTAGATGGATAGTGATGTAATACACCTAAGTTCATTGAACACAAATTTATCCTGGTTGACTGTGTTAAAAATTATCACTACACCTTCTAGTCCTATAAATGTTGAATAATATAAGATATCACAATTAGGGTTTGCCCATGCATAAATAATTTTTAGTCTTCTCTTGTCTTTAAAACCCTTTAGGAGATTTAATAGCTTGAAAACTTGTACAAAAATATGGGAGTTTAATTTTCTGAGCTAACCTCATTCACCCACTTGATGATTGATTGTTGCCTACGTATCCAATACTCCAAGGAGAGAAATCAATCCCACATATTTCTCCTACCTAGATTGAAAATTAATTTTTACCCCTTTGACTATGTGTATACAACTATAAGCTGGCTTTGATACTTGATAGTGATACCTCTTGACTTATTTTAGTGGGGTCTTGACTTGAATTATAATCTTTTCTTGTGAATGATTCAAAATTTGGGTAAAATGGTTATATTTTTTCAATTTTTAGAGGTTTATAAACTTAAACCAAGTGAATAATTTTTTTTAATAATGTGTGACTATTGACATGTATTTATACATGGATCTTTTGACAATTTCCTTTATCCAACCTAATGAAACATATGTGAAGACCTAAAATATTGATTTCAAATTTGGAAACTATCCATTATTTGATGTGGGATGTCATGCCCAAACTTTTATATGACTAGAACCACAAAAAATGGGTAATTGTTTTTTAGATTGTATAATGCACATTCTACACAACTACACAACTCATTATCTAGACATCTTAATGGCATGATACATGTAATTCAATGAAAAAATCACATACCTAAACAAAATATATTTAAATGAGTAATTGGTTTCATGTTCATTACATTGTAATGTTGACCCACTTGATACAGTTGAATTACTAGCCCTCTACTAGCCTAACATTACCTATGCACTCCTAGCAAGCTCATCAGCCTTAAGGTATAAATTGAATGCTAGACTAAAAATATATGTGTTCAATAAACCACTAGATAAAATGACCATTCTGACTATTCATGTTGTTTAATAGGTTTCTTGGGTGATTCCAGATAATTAAAAGGCTCAGTTCACACTTAAGGTCACAAGTAAATTCTACTATGGAGAGTCATTTCATAGTTGTATTTGATATGTTTACCATTCATTAAATCTTGGGTAAGATTTATACATAATAGGTTTAACATACCACATCAATTTTATAATTAGGTATTAAAAAACATTTCTTATAGTGAAGACTCACATAGGAAAAGTTGTTATTCTAAAAACAACACACAGGCTAGCAATCATAATCACATTGTATTCATGATGGTAAGGTTAAAAATCATTATATATAAGATTAAAAATATATATTTTTACATTTTTATTAATATATTCACAAATCATCAAATCCTAACTCAAGGGTGATAAAAATGATAACCCTAACCTAGCCTAAGACTTAGTACTCGATGCCCCCTTAATTCACCAACATACATATCCACTCTTTAAATCAAATTCAAATTTAGTTCTCAGTTTTTATGATTGAAATATCTCCTTTTTGAGACTTCATCTGAATAAATGATTGGCTATCTAAGTCAATGCAATAGATAATACTATCACAAGTATAATAAACTTATATAAATTCTTAAAGTTTAAAGTAGGACATTAATCATTTATTTTTGTTAGATCTTTGAATTTGTTCTCATGACCTCACACACCACCATACACATTGCTATAAAAATATATTATTCCATTTAAATAACCATACATTATGTGGGGTTTACATAAACTTAAGTTATTAAAATCTATTTAACCTTGTGAATGTATATTATAGTGTCTGTTAGAACTTATAATAGCATCTATCTTTTCTAATGTGATAAGAATGGCTATTGTTTCCCCCTATAAACAAAATTAAGTATTAGATTCTTGTTATAACAATATTAAGATGTAATATACCCATATTAAGATGTAATAGTTTAAAAGTGGGATTAATGTTTCCATTTTGTAATTAATTTTCATAGTTCATGTTCACTTCTCATGTTCCATTTTACATTTGCATAACATGGATGAGAAAATAAACTAAGGTTCTATTTAATGTCTCAACCCAATGAATATTATATAGTGTTATTTCCATAATTTATCCAAGGAATTCCCTCTTAATATTCTTACAAATGTAACACCCATTTAGCTCACACAAACACTTTTTACATATCAAACAAAGCATGTGCTCACTGTAACAAATGGGTTATAACTAATGTTTTCTTATTCTTATTTAAAATCTAAGCACATGTGGGTCACCCAAATATATCTCAAGGGTATCATATGTTTTATCAACTTTTAGGGTAAATGAGGTCTCTAATATTATCACAACTAATCATGTCAAATGACTAGAATCTTCTAAGTTGGGTTTCCCAAGGCATAGTGGCACTAAAACATGAAATACATAATTGTTAATATTTTATATGAATGTCTATACAAGATAAAATAAGAAAAATATATTAATATCTTCACAGTTCTATCTTAACAAGTTGGAAAAATAAATAACTCAAAAAATTAGCTCTTGTGTTTTATATTATATAATAATCCTTCTCTTGTAAATCACTAACTAAAATATACTTTCCTTAGAGTCTTAATCACTTGTTATAATTGTTAATGTAATATTTTATTCATATTCCTATTCACATTCATAATGACAATTATTTATTGAGAAATATTTTCTTTAATCATAATTTATGATTTAAATAACATTAAAAAAAATCTTTCTATTTTTTTATCATATTACTACTGACTACCATAATTAAAAACTATCGAATTCAACCTAGTTTTCCACATAGACATTTAAGAAAGTGATAGAATAAAAAAAATCATATATTACACAACATGCATAAATAATAATTAATCCTAGTGTATATATATATATATATATATATATATATATATATATATATATATATTTTAAAAATATACATTCTTGTGTAGTACAAGGGGTATAAGAGGTCAAACAAGTCTTATACAAAGTAGTAAGGGGATTAATATTTTGATAACTTGCAACATCACTACTCACATGATCATCTATGACATGTATCACAAGCTATGGATTTGGGTACCTCACTTCCCATTTGATTATGTTTCTCAACCTTTTAAAACTTTCTCCTTTGATCCCCACCTCAAGACATCTTTTTATTTTTTATTTCTCATTTATTCATTTATTATTACTTATTTTTTTTTTTTTTTTTATCAAATGTATAGTTAGTCTAAATGGTTTAAATTTTGTCAATTAATGAAAAAAAAAATTCATTGTTGTGTTTTCTATATCATTTTTTGAATTTAAATGTTTGTCAATTTAACATTAATGAGATACTACTAGAAATATACTATTAATAATTTTGAGATAAGTGGGTTTAAAAATGTTAGAAATATGATTGTCATTGATGTCAAAAGGGACATTATGAGCATGTCATTGATGTTCAAGATTGTATATTGTAATTAAAGGATATGCAAAAGATCCTATTAGAGGTCAAGAATGATTGGAATGCTTTTGTGCATGATTAATATTCATTCAATTCTTCACATTGATCATATAGACATTTTGGGTCTATGATAGAAAAGATGAGAAGGCATTTTGATGACATCACCATTACCACATGTGAATGAGTATGGGGGACCTAGTCACATGGTTATGATCACATTAGTCCCTAGTAATTATGTGCTAGATTTGAATACATGCAATGAAGATTAGTTGAGATATGGGCATGCAAAGTTGGCTACCTGGACAAAATCCACTAAGTTTCTATACTGAGCCAAATTTTCAAAAAGGGCTAAATAGAGCCAAGTAAGAATATTGATGAGGTCAAAATTTACATAGATGGAGGTGTTAGGACAAAATTATTGTATGGGTCTATTAATTTTTGTTCTTAGTTTATATGCACTAAATCTTAGGTCATGTGACGTAGCATGACAAAATATATGCCTGAGTAAAGTAGGGCTTCAAAGCATTTTGACAGTGTTTTCCAACACTTAGTCAAATTTATAATTTGCAAGAAAAATATCAAAGTCATTTTTATGAAGACATATATTGCACATATGAAGGTTTAAAGAGAAATTAGATATATGAATGGAATCTCCTATGTAAGAGGATCATATTCAAAACTTTATAGGTCATCTGACTAAGTGTAAAAAGAGTTATGCAAGTACAAAGTTAGCCTTCTAGGCAAAATGAATGGTCTCCATACTTATACAAAGTTTGCACAAGGTCATGCAAAGTTGTCGTGATTTTACACATCTCATCTATGGACATTTTCAAAAGAAATATATATTAGATTTGTTATGGGTTTTTCATGAGCATCTTGAATATGTGGTCCACAAGATCAAAGGATAAGGAATGAGCTCATAATTGAATTATCTTTGCTCTCAGACTAGATAGGGTTTCTGAGTAAAACTATAAGGGTTTATGTCATGGTGTCAAACAATCACTTTTTATTTTGATGGTGACTGGCTATAGCCTAGACTCGATAGCTTAAGTTATAACTTAAGCCTTTGTCATCATTACAAAATTGGTCCCTCAACCTAGCAATTACCAGCTCAAGTAGTGATCAAAGAGTTAATATTTATTAAGTCTTAGACTTTATATTATGTCCCAGCTTGATTAATTTCCATTGCTTCAATGTATGTAGATGATCTAATGAAGTGAAGCAAAGTTAAATTGTCAAAGGCTCCTCTGAGTAAATGCACTAGTGACAAGTGTCACATTCATAGAGCTTGTCAAATAGAGGCCCTATGAGCATAATCTTGTTAGAGTTAATGATCGATCTAGTTGGAAAATCAATGGTTAACACTTAATTGGAAATTAGAGATCTATTAGAGAATGATGAAGTTAAAGTTTCAAAGGTCCCTTTGAGTGAGTGCACTAATGCCAAGTGTCACAAGTACATGAGTCTATTAGATAGAGGACCAATGAGAGTGAGCCTATCAAAGATAAATATCAAGCTTTTTAGATGATTTGACAGTGCATGGGTTATTGTGTAAAAGATATCTAATGGAATGAATGGACTTAAATGCTATAAAGTGCTCGAGGTTTATCGACATAGTGGCAAGTTAAAAACTAAGCATGTTCAAGAAGATCAATGGAGTGAAAAAGATCCAAAGATATATGAATAAATGAGATGGGATAAAGATATTAACATTTAAATTCTTGATAGATATAAATAACATGCATCTTTGGAGATCCAATGGCATGTGGGAGCTAAGATCTAGAGATTGATAGACGCATTTTAAAGAGTGGAAAATTAAAGTTCAGCAGTGTACAAAGATCTGACAGAGCAAGAAAGATTGGAGATGGTGTGAAGAGAGATCAAAGGATAGTATTTAAAGTGTTTAAATTACAAAATTCAAGTGGAGAAAAATGAACTAAATTCAAGAATTTATGTATAAGTTTTATATCTCAACATAGACAATGAGATTGATTGATCCAACTAATAAAATCTAAATTAAATAGCTTGTGCATCAAAAATCGAGCATACAAATTCTATAAATAGTAAAGAGACATGTAATTATGACATGATGCATGGAATAAAGATGAAAAAAACATACATTCCAAGTCATAATGAACTAGAGTCAAAAATTAGAATGATGTGTTACAGTTTGAGTGTGAACACATAGAAGATATAGAACCCTAGATCATTTGTTTATATATATGATATCTAGGATAAAGGAAATGCAACTGGAGCCATTAAAATTATGTCAAATATATATATATATATATATATATATATATATATATATATATATATATATAGACACATAACTAGAGGGTAGAGAGGAAAAGAAGAGGTTATAGAGAGAGAGAGATGAAGTATGTCAAATAGATACATATATAGACATAGAGAGAGGGGTAGAGAGGAAGAAAGGCTCACATAGATAATGTACAGAGAATGAGTAGTTATAAATTAGAATTGTAATAGAGAGTTAGAGTTTGATTCATTTATGAATCAATGTTGTAATATGGATTTGTAGCTCTATAGATTTTATTGGTTAGTTTCATTAGATTAGGTGAGTTGGTGCTCAATTAAGGGATTAGTGTCTCCTTAAGGTTGGTTCCCTTAAACATTATAACTAATGAGGTTAAGCTGAGTTGGTGTTTAGTTAGGGAGTTATTTATTCCTTATAGTTTATACTCTTAAACTAGGGGATTGGTGTCTCCTTAGGGTTGGTTCCCTTAAATGTGTAACCAATGAGCTTTTTCTACTGACTCTTTGAATTGTGAGGTTGGATTAAAACAATAGTTTCTAGCATCTATTCTCAACATGATTTTTCCCTTTGGGTTTTTTATGTATAAATATGGTGTCATGTGTATTTGTGTGTTTATGTGATCTTCATATTTATATTTTAATCTGCATATTTTTTAAATTTTCTTTAAAAGGATTAAAGGACTAGTTTTGGTTGATCTAGTGACTCACCCCCCCTTCTCAGTAGATAGTTGTGTTTTAACAATTGGTATTAGAGCCTAGGGTTTTTTGAAATAAGCTTAATCAAATCAAGTAGATCTTGGAATAGTGAACAGATATGGCTATCCAAGAAGGATCTTCATCAAACAAAGCACCTATCTTTGATGTATCTAACAATGCATTCTGGAGCATAATAATGGAAGCATACTTATCACAATTAGGGTTTGATATATGGATGTGTATAAAAAATGGATATACAATCCCTACTATAATTCATACTAATCAGGCTACCAAGAAGGCATATGAGATCAATGTTAAGGCAAAGAATGTTATTCTCTATGAATTATCCAAATTAGAGTTTGTCAAAGTGATGCATTATCAAACTACACAAGATATCTAGAAAAAGTTGAAGAGCATATGTGAAGGAGATGACAAGGTAAATCAGGCCAAGATATAAACATAAAAATGTATGTTTGAAAGTCTTAAAATTATGAAGAAGAGAAGATTGTACACTACGTCCTTAGGGTAGATGAAATAGTCAATATAATCAGAGGCCTTGAAGAAAAGATGAAAGAATCGATCATTGTTAAAAAGGTCCTAAGATCTTTGCCATCAAGATATGACTCTAAAATATCTATAATAGAGGAAGCAAGAGATATAAATAAGCTCAATATTGATGAGTTGCATGGAACCTTCACTACCTATGAGATGAGAATGGGAGAAGTAGATACTCCTAAGAGAGAAACTGCATTCAAATCATCTAGGAAAGCAAAATCAAAAGAATTTACATCTAGATCTAAGGATACTAATGACGAAGAATCCAACTTTGTCAAAAAAATGAAAAGAGGATCTATAAGGTACCAAGGTAAGTTAACCTTTAAATTATTTAACTATGGCAAGGTAGGACATTTTGCTGCTAAATGTCATTATGAGAAAAAGGATAAATTTGAACAAGAAGAAGATGGAAAACGGATGAAGCCCCACTATTTCAAAAGGAGGAACTTCTTTAAAAATAAGAAAATATTGTATATAAGAGAATATAGTGACTCATTGGATGATAGTGATAACTCAGATAATGACCATGACTGTGCCTTTATGGCTGAGGGAAATGAATCCTTATTCATGGCATTAGAATCAATTTTTGTAGATCTAGATCAATAAGAATTTGAAGACTCTGATGAAGTAGAGGAAGGAGAAGTAGACCTTGAGTGTGAACTCATATGTGATCTAGATGAGATTGATAAGCTGAGAAAATAGAACTCAAGGTAGAAGAAGTTTGGACAAAAATAAATTGAAAAATTGTCCAAAAGTATTGAAAGATTTGATCAGATGATAATAAACCTTAAGACTCAAGTTGAAGAAGTTGAAAGAATAAAAGATGTAATAAAAATTGAACTATAATTCAAATCTAATGAGTGTATGAGGCTAGAAGTAGAGATAGTGGATTTGAGAAAAGAGCCTTGAAAAGACTAAAGAATAAATAGTCAAAGGTCTGAAGTTGATAAGAGGATCATACATTCTTGATGAATTAATCATCTCTCAAAAGATATCAAAAGGGAAATCTAGGCTTGGTTATGAAAAGGGGAAAGGTCCCATAGCTAGTACATCTGCTAAGTTATATGACAATTTCAAAGTAGAAGGATTAGGAGCAAAAAAAAGGAATGTCTCTAGAGATACAAAGATAAATAGTAACATTGTTGATGTGAAGAAGGATAAAGGAGAAAAGAAGCCTCAAGAAAGGAAGAAGAATAATGAGTTCATCTTTTTAAATTCAAAGAAGATGTAGAAGATAAAGGTAACTGATGTAGACAATTACACAAAGGTGAGAAGACCAGTAAGGAAACCTAATGCTCTAACCAGGTATTCCTTATCTTTTTATGGTTATTGTTATAGCTGTAATCAGTTTGGTCATAAGGATAGTAAATGTAGAGTTGTACCTATAAGGAGAACCAACTTTTTAAGAAAAAAATTATTTTCACCCTGCTTAGATACAAACTTAATGTGATATAATTGCAATAATTTTGGTCACATAGCTAAACATTGTAGAATAAGATTTATAAGATCAAAAGTACATAGTACAAAGAAAGGTATGCATTCTATTGTGAACAAAGGTTCACAAGTCTTTGAAAAAGATAAAAGTAAGCCTAATAAGACATATAAACAACCCAAGCATGTATGGAAAGTGAAAGATCAAGCCAATGCTATATAGGTTGGAGAATGTCAAGAGCTCTCAATGTCTACTCATGTTGAGAATGAGAAGACCAAGTTCATGGAGAAGTCCAAGGTGCTGAATGAGGATATTTCTGAGGTATGTATAGATTCAAGTAAACATCCTACTATTACTAATCAATAGTCTTGTATACCTAGTGATGAGATTCCAAGCTATTGGGGATCAACCAACAATATGATTACACTTATGAAAGCAATAAATCATGGAATTAAATCAGATAGATAAGTAACTAGAATCAGATAATAACAAAGAATAAGAGATACAAGAAACCACCCTAAAAACTTGTATTAAACTCTTTACAGAAGGAATACAATTGAAGAAACTTCTTTCTTCCACACCTCTCTCAGATGCACAAGATCTCTGTCTATATCTCTTTCCCTCAGGAGCTCTCTCTCTCAATTACAATCAACTCTAACAACTTGGATTGATACAACTCTGTACTATTCTTCAACATTCACATACAATGAACTACTACAACTCACAATAAGCTAAGAAGATCTAATTCTACATATAGAATTAGGAGACTTGAGCATGCACTTACAACCAATAGTTAAGCCTCTTGAACAAGGGCTCTAAAAACAATCTTACTAATAATAGAGACACAAGCTTAAGACTAAGACTTAAACTCATCATGCAAACACTCGGTTCTGTCCTCGGAAATAGCATTCTGGACGCATAGGTAACCGATGTCGGTTCCTGCCTGCTTGCCTGTGACCGACGTCGGTCGATCCCCTGTCGACACTAGCATCTCTTCAACTGTACCTAACCGACGTCAGTCACTCTTGACTGATGCTGGTGACTGTGTAAACCCGAAACTGTCAAATGCGCTCATATGTGAAGCTTTTAGGCTCCACACCTTAACACAAGCTATAAAGAAGCTTCATTAGATGAATAGGTATGTCATAGATCTGTATTGTCTCCATATATTATTAACTTAATCATAGATGAAAAGGAAAATAGTGTAATAGATGAGCATGTTACTTCTCTCAAGCCTAAGAATAAGAAGAATAAAAAACACAAGAAGACCAAGGAGGAGAAGGAATACGAGGAGTTATATGCAACTCCTAGTTTCACATTGTTCTAGAACATTATGAAGTGAGGTGTCTCTATCTATGATTATTAAGAGACCCTTTTAAGTAAATATTCATGTTATTTATACTACAAATAATAATTCAAGAAGGTTGTGATGATGACTTGATCAAACCAAGTCAATTGATGTGTATGCAGTGTCTGTAGGGATAAATGAGTGTTTAATATGACATAATGAAATTTTTGGAGTACATCTCATATATATGGTCTAAATATTCATTTAACATAAGGGTTATAATGAAATAAAACCTTGACATTGTGTATCTTTGGTTGTGTAAAGAATTTGGGTCACCAAACTCAGAGAACATGTGTAAAATGATGATATACATGTGTTAAATGAAGTTATGATGTGTTATAGGCATGCCCTTGATGCAAAGATAGAGCATGGAGCAAGGGAGAGCTAGATTTTTCATTCTATCAAGATCAATAAGGATTAGAGTAGAAGATATTTTCAATTGGTTAGGTCATAGGATCATAAAATAATAAGAGACTGAAAGAGAGAGAAGGCTAGTAAGCCTGTATAGAAGCTCCTACATCACATCACTAGATACAAGTGATAGAGTCTAAGTTTAGGATTCTTAGACAAACTCCTTTATATGATAAAGGGGGAGAACACTTTGGAAAAATAATGAGAAATAGTCCCTTTACCATTGATGTCAAAGGGGTATAAAAAGTGTAAATCCTCTCTATGGGAAAAGAAGAGCAAAATGCTCTCTACAAAAGTTTAGAGCAAAAAGTACAATTGTCAAAGAAGAAGTAGAGAAAGTGTCTAAGTTGAGTATTAATAAAATGTGCCATTGCCTAAGGGGAAGAAATTATGGTATGAAACTCTTTAGTTCATACTCATTAGAATCTAATGCAAGCAATGCTAGAGAAAGAACAAAGTATTAGAAGATTAGAGGATTTAGTTTGCCATCAATGACAAAGGGGGAGATTGTTGGAAATATGATTGTAATTGATGTCAAAAGGGACATTATGAGCATGTCATTAATGTTAAATATTGTATATGGTGATGAGAGGATATGTAAAGGATCCTATCAAAGGTGAATAATGATTGAAATGTTTGTATGTATGATTGGAATTCATTCGGTTCTTCACATTGATCATATAGACATTTTGATTCTATGACAAAACAGATGAGAAGCCATTTTTTTGATGTCACCATTGCCACATGTGAATGAGTATGGGGGAGTTGGTCACATGGTTATGATCACATTAGTCCCTGTTAGTTATGTACCATATTTGATGACATGCAATGAAGAGCAGTTGAAGATATGGACATGCAAAGTTGTCTACTTAGACAAAATCCACTAAGTTTCTATACTTAGCCAAATTTTAAAAAAGGGATAAACAAATCCAAGTAATCATATTGATGAGGTTAACATTTTCACACATGGAGATGTTAGGTCAAAATGATTAGATGGGTCTTTTCAATTTTATGCCTAGTTTATATGCACTAAGTCTCAGGTCACATGACATAGTATGACAAAATATATGCTTAAGCAAAGTAGGGCTCCAAGGCATTTTGAAAGTGTTTTCCAATGCTTAGTCAAATTTATAGTTTACAAGAAAAAGTTCAAAGACATTTTTATGAAGACATATCTTGCACCTATGAAGGCTTCAAGAGTAATTGGATATATGGATGAAATCCCCTATGTAAGAGGATCATATGCATAAATTTGTAGGTCATCTAACTAAGTGCGACAAGAGTTATGTAGGTGCAAATTTAGCATTCTAGGCAAAATTAATGGTCTCCATACTTAGACAAAATCTATAAAAGGTCATGCAAATTTGTCATGATTTTATAAAGCTCATATATGGACATTTTTAAAATAAATAGATACTACATCTGTTATGGGTTTTTCATGAGCATCTTGAATATGTGGTCTACAAGTTCAAAGGATAAGGAATGAGCTCAGAATTGAATTATCTTTTCTCTCATACTAGATAAGGTTTATCAATAAAAACCTAAGGGTTTATGCCATGGCATCAAATAGGCACTTTATATTTTGATGATAACTAGATATAGCTTGGACCTAGTAGCTTAAGCTATAACTTAAGCCTTTATAGTCATTATAAAACCAACCCCTTGACCTATAAATTATCAGCTTGAGTAGTGACCAAAGGAATTAATATTTCCTATGTCTTATAATTTATATTATGTCCAAACTTGATCAACATCCCATGCTTCAAAGGCATTTTTATGAAGACATATCTTGCACCTATGAAGGATTCAAGAGTAATTGGATATATGGATGAAATCCCATATGTAAGAGGATCATATGCATAAATTTTTAGGCCATCTAACTAAGTGTGACAAGAGTTATGTAGGTGCAAAGTTAGCCTTCTAGGCAAAATGAATGGTCTCCATACTTAGACAAAATCTATAAAAGGTCATGCAAATTTGTCATGATTTTATAAAGCTCATCTATGGACATTTTTAAAAGAAATAGATACTACATCTGTTATGGGTTTTTCATGAGCATCTTGAATATGTGGTCCACAATTTTAAAGGAGAAGGAATAAGCTCAGAATTAAATTATCTTTTTTCTCATACTAAATAAGGTTTATCAATAAAAACCTAAGGGTTTATGTCATGGCATCAAATAGGAATTTTATATTTTGATGGTAACTAGATATAGCTTGGACCCAGTAGCTTAAGTTATAACTTAAGCCTTTGTTGTCATTACAAAACCAGCCCCTCAACCTAGCAATTATCAGCTTGAGCAGTGATCAAAGGAATTAATATTTCCTAAGTCTTAGAATTTATATTATGTCCCAACTTGATCAACATCCCATGCTTCAAAGGCATTTTTATAAAGACATATCTTGCACCTGTGAAGGCTTCAAGATTAATTGGATATATGGATGAAATCCCCTATGTAAGAGGATCATATGCATAACTTTTCAGGTCATCAGACTAAGTGTGACAAGAGTTATGTAAGTGCAAAGTTAGCCTTCTAGGCAAAATGAATGGTCTCCATACTTAGACAAAATCTATAAAAGGTCATGAAAATTTGCCATGATTTTACAAAGCTCATCTATGGAAATTTTTAATAGAAATAGATACTAGATCTATTATGGGTTTTTCATGAGCATCTTGAATATGTGGTCCACAAGTTCAAAGGAGAAGGAATGAGCTCAGAATTGAATTATCTTTTCTATCATACTAGATAGGGTTTATCAGTAAAAACCTATGGGTTTATGTCATGGCATCAAGTAGGCACTTTATATTTTGATGATGACTGCATATAGCCTAGACCCAATAGCTTAAGTTATAACTTAAGCCTTTGTCATCATTACAAAATTGGCCCTTTAACCTAGCAATTGTCAACTTCGGTAGTGATCAAAGTAATTAATATTTCATAAGTCTTAGAATTTATATTATGTCCCAGCTTGATCAAAATCCCATGCTTCATGGTATGTATATTATCTAGTTAAGCAAATCAAAGTCAAATTATCAAAGGCTCCTTTGAGTAAATGTGCTAGTGATAAGTGTCACATTCATAGAGCTTGTCTGATAGAGACCCAATGAGTGTAAACTTATCAGAGTTAATGATTGAGCTAGTTGGAAGATCAATGGTTATAAATTAATTAGGCATTGGAGATCCAATATAGCATGATGAAGTTAAAGTGTCAAAGGTGCCTCTGAGTGAATGTGCTAATGCCAAGTGTCATAATCACATGATTCTATCAGATATAAGACCAATGAGAGTTAGCCTATCAAAGATAAATATCAAGCTTGTTAGAAGATCTGATGGTATACAGATGATCATGTAAAGGATATCTAACAAAGCAAATGGACTCAAATGTTATAAAGTGCTTGAGGTTTATCAACACAAGGGCAAGTTAAAAACCAATCATGTTTGAGAAGATCAATGGAACAAAAGCAATCCAAAGATATAAGAAGCACCAGGATGGGATAAAAATCTTGATGTTTAACATCTCGATAGAGATAAAGAACATGCATTTTTAGAGATCCAATGGCATGCAAGAGCTAGGATCTGGAGATTCATGGATACATTTTAAAGAGTGGAGCATTAAATTTCAATAGCATACAAAGATCTGATGGAGCAAGAGATCTTAGATATGGTGTGAAAAAAGAGATCAAAGGCCAGTATTTAAAGTGTTTAAATTTCAATGGTCAAGTGGAGAAACATGTAGGAAAATTCAAGAACTTACGTATAATTTCTATATCTTGACATAGACATTGAGATCGATCGATCCAATAGATCAAATCTACATTAAAGAGCTTGTGCATCAAAACTTGAGTCTAACAGATGCTATAGATAGTAAAGAGACTTACAATTATAGTGTGATGAATGGAATTGAGACACAGGAAACTTACAATCCAAGTCATAATGAACTAGAGTCTAGAATTGGCATGATGTGTTATAGTCTGAGTGTGAACACATAGAAGATATGGAACCCTTGATCATTTGTTTATGTATATGATATCTAGGACAAAGGAAATGCAATTGGAGACATTTAAACTATGTCAAACAGAAAATATATAGACACAAAACTAGAGGGTAAAGAGGAAAAGAAGAGGCTATAGAGAGAGAGAGAGAGATGAAGTGTGTCAAATAGATACATATATAGACACACACAGAGAGGGGAAGATAAGAAGAAAGGCACACAAAGATAATGTGTAGAGAATTAGTAGTTACATATTAGATTTTTAATAGAGAGTTAGATTTTGATTCATTTGTGAATCAATGTTATAATTTGGAGTTATAGCTCCATTTATATAATTGGTTGGTGCCATCATATTAGCTGAGTTGGTGCTCAGTTAGGGGATTGGTGTCTCTTTAGTGTTAGTACCCTTAAACATTATAACCAATGAGGTTAAGCTGAGTTAGTTATCAATTAGGGAGTTGGTTTTTCCCTAGATTTTGTTCTCTTAAACTAGGGGATTGGTGTCTGCTTAGGGTCAGTGCCCTTAAATGTGTAACTAGTGAGGTTTTTCTATTGAGGCTTTGACCTATGAGGTTGGATTAGAACAGTATTTTCTAGCAGTTATTCTCACTGTGGTTTTTCCCTTTGGGTTTTTCATGTATAAATCTAGTTTTATGTGTGTTTGTGTTTGTATGTGATCTCTACATTTATCTTTTAATTTGCATATGCTTTTGAATTTGCTTTAAAAGGATTAAAGGACTATTTTAGTTGATCTACTAATTCACCCCCCCCCCTCTTAGTAGATAGTTGTGTTCCAATGAAAAAGACATATAATTTTATGTAATTTAGACATTAAAATTCATCTACTACAAACCCCTATTTGATCTCATCATGAATTTAAGGAATACAAAACTTCCACCTATTTTTTGAATACTTGTAACAAATGCAAAGAGAGAATCTAAAACTAATGCTAATTTATAATTTGATATGTTTCATGTACACATCACATACTCATTATCTTATCCTTCCATGATTCTTAAATCTTTGAAGGCTATCTTTTTCTATCTATCAGCTTAGAAAATTCATTTTCCCCTAGGGCCACTGTGTTTCTCTTGAAAATCTAGATTCTCTCCCTATCTATTAGATACAATACCTCAAGATTTTCTCTATATATTAGTATTTTTTAATCATTATTAAATAAAATTTATCAAAATGGGATGGAACCTTCATTGCATCTATTTCAACCTAGTCCCATCCACTAACTAGTACCGCATGATAATTGTTAAAAGAAACTAGTTCTTGTCAAATGTTGACCATACAAAAGACTAAAATAGGGTAACATCTCATACATCATTTGTGGTTATCAAAATAGGGATTTTAGAGAAGCTCATCTAGGAGATGAAAATATGAGGACTCCAAACTTGTTATCAATTGATTGATAATAGCTAAACAACAAAGGAGTATTGGGCTCAATGCAAGGCTTCTTCATGCAGATTGGTTGAAGGACGTATTTCCATCCCAATACTTTCAACATATTTACTAGGAATATGATGAATAATCATGGCTACTATCAAAACTTTCTTTTCATCTTTATTCAACCAATAATCTATGGTTTCCAAATCATTATTCTCCTACTTTCAATGTTCAATACACCCACCTTAGCTTAACTCGCCTTGTCTACCTCAAGTAAAATTTGACTTGGTGGTGTATCATTTGGTATAAAATTATGGAGAATTAACCACTCCCTCAGAAAATCATGGGTGACCATAAATAATGTAGTTTCTTGGTAATGGTAGATAGGGACAATCATGAAAAAAAATTATTTCCTCATTATTTTCCATGGAAGACTCCACTTAACATTATTTATTCATTATTTCATGCACCTTATAAACCACTAAATACATATTAAAATATATTTTTAATACTATCATTTGTCTATTAATAGTAATTAGATAAAGTGTGATAATCCCAAAGTGTTTTATACTTACCAAAAATTTGGCTTATAACAAAAGTTACGCTACTTACGCAATGGTCCCTCACCAAATAAGTACTCCCAAACATACAAGAGGAGGGAAAATATTCATTAGTTAATGGATTATCACTATGTCATTTTACAATGTCATATAATTATACGAGTAAAATCAAATCCTTTTAAATCAATAATATAATTACTTAACTCATTGTCACCTTCATCTCCATTTATCTAGATATTTATATAACATAAATATATATTACATTATTTATAATATATACCTAAAAATATTTTTAACTAAACATATATTTAATACAATTGCATTATCAACTATCAAATTTTAGTAGTAATATAATATAATGATTATATTTTAATATACTTATATGGATACTATTTTATTTATCAATGGGGACTCAATCACAGGTTGCTAGACTCTTTTAGAAATAAGTAACTTAGTTGGGAACTGAGTTGATACACTCCTCTAAATAATTAATATGTTCATCCTAAAATTTATAAACCTTTTTATAAGGTCAAACATTTATTCATGAGTGATAGTTCATATAGAATAGGGTGATATGCAAGATGTGGCCAGCCTAAGTGGATAGTGGTACATTTCTCTTTAGTCTACTTAGAGCAGATCTATTGAGGATAATAGAGGACCTATGCCATCTATTTTAGATCATATAAAGGTGATCTTAGATATATTAAGTATTTAACATTGAAATTTATGTATCGTATTAATGGAAAATAATGATTCAATCCTACATTTATAAAAATGGCTTAGAGGAATGGCAAATAAGAGTCATGTGGTTTGGAATGAGTCAATAATTATAATTTTTAAGTACCTATGACCAATTTTAAGTGTCTACATTTCACCCATTTATTATACAAATGAAAATTTTAATATTAAAGGAGAAAAAGTGGACCCTGATTATGTACAACTAACTTTATCTTTGAGAGAATACTTCAATTATGTTGGGAACTCAAATTTAGTGAACCCTTAAACAATTCATGAAATATTCATTTTATTACATTAAATTTTTAAAAATATTAACTTTTAAAAATAATAAATTGAAAATAAATAAAGGGATGAGTACACATGTATACAAGTAAAACAAAATTTCCATGTAACATGTGGTTGATAATGGAGAATCGTGCCCCCTTGTTGAAACACTTGGAGAATTTAAATAAATGTATAATTGAAAGTGATCAAGTCTCAATTTTAATAATTAATCAAGCTCTTGATTTTAAAATATGTATTATTCTAACTCTCATAAAAATGGAATAATACGCAATTTTCTAATCCAAAAAAAAAGATGGAACCATGCTAATTTCACTAAATGCCAAGGTTGTTGAGTGTCACTAGACTTAAAATGTACATCACCCACATAGATTTGAATCACACCACTATATAAATATATATATTATAAACTTACATGATCTAAAGAGAGTGAATAATATTCATGCCCCCATCATGACCACATTACTCATATAATTTGCTTTGAAATGGATATATTTCTATGAATTCTGAACTTTAAAACTTAGGATTTTACATTTTGAAAATTTGTATATTTACATTTTTAAAAATTTGAATAAGCATGAGCATGAATGAGCATCATGACACCTATGAATATATTCCAATGATATATAATTCTATTTCTCACTTGTAGTTGTATTTGAAATTTGTAACCTTGATCTTATAAGTGTTTTGCATATGCCCATATATATTCATTCAATTGTGTATAATTATGTACTTTAAATTTTTAAGAAGTGGGTGAATATGTATGTCATATGCCCCCAAAATTTTTACTAATGTAATAATATTTGTCATATTTTTTATTTCTAAGTATCTTTTAATTTTTGAAAAAATATTTTTTTTATAAAATCTGATTTTACATTAGTTAAAGATTTGAAAAACATATATTTTGTATTTGTGAAACCTATATTATGTATCTTTTAAAATGTATAATGTCCCAAATCTAATCATGAAGTTTTATATCTTTAAGATAATCCCATTGTGATTATATTACTTTTGATATGAGGGATGTATATCAAAAGTCACTCATCTCAAAATAAGAGTTAATTGTATCATGCAATAAAGATATAATCATATTGTATAATGTGAACATGTTGAAAAGTATGTCATCATATAATCACAATTATCATTTGAAGCATGTATTTAACATATTGAATTTGAGGCACTTAAGTGTCATGTCTAGTGTAGTCGCTCAAATTTTATCATGAATACTTTATATTATTATTTTTGGCCCACTCTTATATTAATTGACTTGATCACTTAATCTGGACCTATTTCACCACCTCACTCTATCCTAAGTACCTATATGTACCTAGCACTTTCTAGATTGTTGTCTTACACCTACAAGAATGTTCTTAATCACTAAACACCTCTCTAATTATTTATATAAACATCTTACATCTTTATTCAAATGTTACCCATCATGACAAAATTGACCAAAATGGGACAATAATGATAGTTAGTTCTGACCCTATGGGTTGATCATGTTTTTCACCTCAGTAATAATTAAATTTCCAAATTTAGACACTCCCTTATAGGTTGGACTATTTTTTACGATAGGTAGCATCAAGTTTTCCCCTTTTGAATTATTGTTAAGGCATGTCTAAGTCACCTATTATACCACTTGGATATTTCAATAATGAGTCACATTTACATTACTGCACATTGATCAAAGCTTCCCTATTCTTCCAAAATTTAATTATATTCATTTAAAGTATCCTTTATCCAAGTCAAAATCATATTTAATTTGATTCAAGATAAGCATTACAAATTATTCAATCCATCTCTAGATTCATATATGTAATAAAGGGAGCATAATATCACAAAGCAGTCTAAGTGGGAGCTATATAGGCTTGATTTCCATCTTCAGAGTATTGAATACATAGGTAATGATAAATTATCATGGGGTAATTAGGGTTAGCTCAACCAACTCCACTCATTTTTATCTTTTTAGGGTTTCATTGATTGTAAGCCCTATTAGGGTTTTAAATTTGAAGAGGTCATTTGTAGGTCATTCACACATAAACAAAGGTCAAATTTCCACACATAGGTGTATTTAAACTAGGCATAGGGAAATGTGTTATAATTTTTAGCATATGATATAATCAACCATAATAATATATTAGTGTTAGTTGATCATATCCCTTTACAATTGATCTTAACCCTAATTAGTGACTGTTATAGTTTATGTTACATGTACATAATTTTTTATAATAATATTTCAGTCATCTCTCAGTTAAGAATAGTTAGTATACATGAAGATAAAAACTAAGTCTTATTGTTTTTTTATAGTTATATTCTTTCATTTGTTCATACCTTATCCATTTTAGTACTTTAATTTTATTCTTCTATTTGTGAGTTTTTTACAACATTTGTTATCTTTCTATTCATTTTATCTTAATTACATTTAATATACCAATTAATTCAAAATTCTAATAGATCATATTAGTGAACCCACATATTTTATTCATATTTTTAAAAAAAATATTAGGATTTAAATAAATTCCTCAACATCTAACACTAAAATAACTTTATTTTGACCTTAGATCTAATATCTAACATTAAAAGAATTTACTTTAGACCTCACCTTTAATTGCTAACACTGAAAACACTTTATTTTGACCTTGTATTCGATATATAAAATTGAAAGATAATTATTTTTACCTTGGATTTAAATGGAATATATTAATCTATGTACACAAAAATTTGACTTTTATAAGACCTAAATTATAATTTTATGTTGTTTCATTCTTAATTTGTAAAGACTACATGGCTATAATGGATGTACATTTTTTGATTCAAGCTCTCCTAAGTTTCATTACATGTGTTTAACCCTAAAAATATAGATTGGATTTATCTATAATTAAAGGGGATATAGATAGCCTAAGGTACAAGGGTGATAAACTATCTCTATAGTAGGCCAATTAGATGTTAAACTCAGATATAACATATGATGAATTCATTAGCTTGAGATAGGATAAAAAAAGTAAGTACAACTATGCTATATATGAAAATGACAAAGAAGTAATGTACTTAACTATTTTTCATGCTAACATATTTATATAACTAGAATAGACAAGAAGTATATTGGAAGATGATTATGAAAAAAACACCAAATTCTATATTAAGTGTTTCTAGAGCTATGGACACTAGCATCACCTTGGGATGGTTATGTTGATTCTATTATTTAAAATTAATGTAGGTGTCCTATATTAAATACCTATTTAAAAATAATGTGACCACCTATATTATTTTGGGTTTGTGTTCACCTTCACTCTGGTGTAGTTAGATCTATGTCATAGATTGTTGCTCTTCATAAAATTGTAAAACCCTAGTTATTCATATTCATAGTGACCTTCAAGGATAATAGGGTAGTGGGCACACTATCAATGAGATCTACCTACATATCCAATACTTTGAAGATGGCCTTAGAGTGATGTAGTTCTCCCCTATGTGTTGGCTTGTGTGTGAATCATGTAATATGTGGAAAGTAAGTACAATAGTGACCTAGCTTGTAACATGTAAAATATAACTCTTGGGCTGATCCTTTAGTAATTTATTCCTACGTACATCTTATCCCTATGAATAATATGGAAATAGGAGAAAATAGGGAATCTATGCTCATTTGAGTGCTTGATTGAATGCCTTTTATGAGTTTTATGGTGAGTAGATAAGAAGTTTCTAGGTGAGGAATGAATGAGGGTTTATCTATTTTTAAAGGTAATAGAGATAGCTTATGGCATCAAAGTGATAAATTATCTCTATACCAAGTCAATTATATGTTAAACTTAGATATTACATATGTTGAATTCATTAAACTAAGATAGGCTAAAAATAGTAAGTATAATTATGTTATATATGGAAATGATAAAGCAATAATGTACTTAGCTATTTCTAATGCTAACATAGTTCTATATCTAGAACATGCAAGAAGGAGATTGAAAGAGGGTTCTAGAATAGTCACCAAAGTCTAGATTAAGTGCCTCTAAAACTACAGATACTAATGTTAGCCTTGGATGGTTGTATTGATGTTATTATCTAAACCTAATGTAGGTCTCCTATATAGAATACATATAGGAAAAGGATGGGACCACTTGGATGCTTATGGGTTTGTCTTCACCTTCATAATTGTGTGTTCACATTTGGGTCATGGATTTTCACTCCTCATAAAATTGTAAAACCCTAGTTTTTCATCTTCATAGTGACCTTGGGGGAAAATGGGCTAGTGGGCACATAGTATCAAGTTGACCCTAAATACCCCTATGTCAATGATCTTTGCCTACATAGCCAATACTCTAAATAGGGCCTCAAACTAATGTATTTCTCCCCTAGGTGTTGGCTTATGTGTGAATCATGTAATATGTGGAAAGTAAGTAAAATAGTGATCTAGCTTGTAACATGGAAAATCAGGCTCTTAGGTTGCTCCTTAGGTACTTCAATCCTATGTATGTGTTGTTCTTATTACTGATATGAAAATAAGAGAAAAAAGGAAGCTTTATTTTAATGACTACTTGATTGAATGATTTGATAATTTGCCTTAGGTATTTCCTAGGTGAGTAATGAGTGAGGGTTGATCTTATATTTATATCAATACCTTTGGATAAATAAATTGCATTAAATCACTTAGGTCTACCATTAGAATACTTTCATTTTCAAATTTTATGACTTCAGGGCACTAAAAACTTGTGTTGGAGAAAGATACCTATGTTGATGTAGGTGCCTATATGAGATTCTAGTTTCCAGGGAGCACACAAGTATATATAGACTCAAAACTTGAAAAAGTGGAAGGTAAGTAGGTTTTAAGTGTTTTAGGCAAGATATAATGTTTGGGTCATCAACATAAGATTGGTTAGACCAAAAGATAGGAAAATGGCCACAAGGTAGAGTAGATGTGGAACTTTGAAAGTGGGAAAGGTCCATAATTGAGAGAAACAACTGAGGTCTAAGTTTTCCTAGTATACAAGATTTAGGTGTTTTATAATCCATAAATATCATCTACATCCTCCCCCTTTAAATCTAGTAATGAAATTTTTGGTTTAAAGGAGAATAAATACACACCTTGCCTTTAGTTGAGTCCAACTTGAGTTATTTGTTAGTGACTAATGTTTAACCAAGAGCATGTTATAGTACCTAATTAGTGTATATAATATGAAATTTAAAGTATAAAAAATATTTAAATTTAAAGAGAAAGGTTTAGGAGTACACCTATGTATTGATGCAACTACCTTGCCTATTGGCATCTTGATTTGAAATATTTATCACTGTAAGGCTATTAAAATGAGATTCGTTCAAATATACATAGAAATTTAAAATACATAAATTTAAGGAGATAGAGATAAATATATATTGGAAGGCACATGCCCAAACCTTGGAAAAAAGGTGAGTTATCACCTAGCAGTTGAAATTAGCTCAACTGTGCAACCCAATCATACTTATAACTTGGAGGGCATGAGTGAACAAATTTAAATCGTACTATCCAATTGGTAAGGCTATATGATAAAATAAAGTACAACTTTAAAACTTGGAAAGGTTGAGTGATTTAATGACCTCAACCTTAATAAAAGTGAGCCAAATATTTTAGTAGATTGGCTCAATATAGTCCATAAAATTCCACCATATTGGGTGATGACAGTCCCTAAAAGTGTTTTGAAATTTGAAACTGATTTGTATTTTGAAATATTAGGTTAAAATTTCATAGCATATGTACTTTATATATTTATTATGATGAAATTTTGTATAACAATGGTGCCAATATATATATAATTCTACCATAACTATGAATCTAAATTATATAACTATGTGCTTGGGCTAATTTATAAATTATTTAAGTGTGGATAACATACTTCCAAAGCATGCCCACACTATATATTGATAAATATGAAAAATAAAATAAGTACCAATGTGGAGAATATATTTCCAAAACATGCCCCCATTATAATCTAGAGATGTTAAATATTGAATAATTATGGAGAGCATGCTTGCAAATCATGCCCCCACTGAATATGAAACTATGAATGTACTGAATAAATGTGGATAGCATAATTCCAATGCATTCCCACACTAAATTTGTGTGTTCTAAATATTTAATAAGTGTGGAGAACATTATTCTAAATCTTTCCCCCACTAAATCTAACAATTATGGTAAGTGCAGAGAATGTGTTTCTAAAGCATGCCCCTTCTAAATCTAGGTGTGTTGAATATTAAATGAATATGAATAATATGCTTCTAAATCATTCACCCATTGAATAAAAATATTATGACAAGTGTGGATAACATGAATCTATGACATGCCCATAATAATATTCCCCCTTAAAGTTGAGGGAAGAATAAAACTGGTAGTTACCTCACCTCAAAAGGATAAGATAACTGAATAATCTATGAATGTAACCATGTAAAATTTATAAGAACATGTCTAGGTAAATTTATCATTTAAGTGCATAGAAAAATGTGATCAAATGAAGACCTAATATGCATGATAAATATCACAAAAACATCTAAATAGTAATAATATAATATCAACAAGCAAATCAATCACATAAATAAGAGTACTTAATAACAAGTCAAAAGGCAATGGTCCAAGGAGGCCATAAACAAGGGGCATGTTCAAATTTCACAAAATCAAATAGACATGACTTATTCAATTATACACAAAATAAAGTAGGAAATATTTAAATTTCCATATAACAAGTAATGACATATTTAAATTGTTGTCCCCCAAAAATATCACTCATTTTTGGCACAACATTTGAACTATTTTGGTCCTACAGATCAAAATCCTCTCTTCCCCTTTCAAAAATTGTTCTGAGAATTCAAGTTCTTCATTTTTCAAAGCTTTCTTAGAAATATACAAACTCTACAGGCTTGAATCTATGGACTCTACAGGCTTGAATCTATGAACTCTGTAGGCTTGAATCTACGAACTCTACAGGTGCATTTCTATAGACTTTTTCAAGGGACTCAAATCTATGGACTCTGCAGATATGTTTCTACAGAGTCAACATGCTTGAAGTTAGCAGGTTCAATAGGTTCAAAGGCTTCTACAGGTGAGTTCAATCAAAATAACAATTTTCCAATGCTTAGTCATTTTCAGGATTGGTTCAATGCCTTGGTTCAACTAAAAATGTTCATCGGCAAGCTTCTAAGCAAGGAATGAACCGTTGAACCTTCAACCATTTTGGTCTAATAGGTTCAATGGGTTCAATGGTTCAACAGGTTCAATGAGTGGTTATTTCAACACATTTTTTTGAGTGATCAAAGGACTTGGTGAAAAACCAAGGAATTAACCATTGAACCATTGAACCTTGAAATAAAATTGGTTCAACGGGTTCAATCAGTTCAAAGAGATCAAAAGACTTAGACAAAAAGATGGCTTCAAATGCAAGATTGAACCATTGAACTATTGAACCAAAGTTGGTTCAATCAGTCAATTCAATTGGCAGGTTCAAGGGGTTGCCCCAAATCCAAAGGAACAAGTTCCCTTATGGAGGGCTATGAACCAAGCCAAGTGCCCTTGCAGAGGGCAGCGAGCAAAAGTGGACAAAGTGAAATCCTTCAAAAAAGTGAACAAGGCAAAATAAAAAGCAAAATCCTTTAGACAAATTGTTCGAAGGAATTTTCTTGAAAGACAAAGCAAAATCCCGGCGGGAAAGATGCAAAGGCAAGGAAGATTTCCTTCGAAAAAATTGTCTGAAGGAATTCCTTCAGACATTCTATTCGAAGGAAATAAAGGATAAATCCCACTGAGAGAAAGAAGCCTAAAATCCACCACGTGTCCATTATAAAGTAGAGTAGAATACATCACGTGTCTTGTTATGACTTAGCAAAATGTGACAAGTGTTTGTATCCATGTTCGGAGTTGCTCAGGCAAAACATGTCATGGACCCCATTTTTCATAAGTTTCTAATGAGTTTCATAATAGCAGAACTTGCCACTTGTCAAAGACATAGAAAGGACCCCACCAAAGACATAGGCAAGAAGGGATATAAAGAGCAAAGAAGTGCTTAAGCAGTGAAGAGAGGAGTGAGACCAAAGGATCAGAAATATCTTCGAAAGAGTTATTTCTAGTAGGTCAAACAGTGGATCGAGTAGACTTCTGAGTGCACCAAACTAAGGATGTGGCCTATTTTATTCCATGAAGTAAAGACAAATATGCAAAGGACAAGATGGTCCATATTAAGGAGGAGACATGTCAGATGAAGGGACATGCCATAGTTATGGCAGTGTATTGTTCTTAGCATGGTCTCTCCAGACCAAACTGGAGATGCATTGAAGACATTGATTACAGCATGGGCTGTCCCATGGAAAAAGGTGCCAATCCTTGTGTAGTGGCTATAAGTTTGTTAATTCTCTCATTTGTAAAGGGGACTTTCATTTTACAAGAGCAAAACTCTACCCATTTTGAAAGAAGACTGAGACTTTGAGCTCAGGTTGTAATTTCATTTTCCTTGTTACTTGAATGAGAAAGTAGGTTTTTACAGACTTTGTACTGTTCTAACTTGTGTCATATAAAGGTGTCCTTATTCATATAATTTAGTATGTAGAATTAGTGAAGGTAATAGGGAAGTGTCTTGAAACCAACTGTAGGAAGACTTTGCACTTTCACAATTGATTTCAGTCTGTGTTTTCTTTTTCTTTTTGTGTTGAGTATTCTAGGGCAGCTTTGTGCCCCCATTATCCTTTGTGATATACTCTTTGGGCCATCAAGGTGGAGACTTTGTGCTACATCTTAGATTGCTGGTTACTTTGGACCCTGTTACCCCATTACTTGTTACCAGAAAGAGTCCTGTTGTTTGCAAGAACAAGCACTTCTGAAAGAAGAGAAGTGCCTTCTATTACTTCACTAGGATTTATACTATCTAGGAAGGGATCTGGCTCTTGGTTTAATGTTACTTCTGAAAGAAGAGAAGTGCCATCACCAATCACCCATGATTCCGCCTCTGTCTATGAGCATCATCTCTAAAAAAAGAGAGATGGATGGTTTATCCCACCCCTGTGTCTTACTTTATGCTTATATATATAGTATATAGCCTTTATATATTTAATAGGAAACCTCCCTTGATGAGAGGAGAGATTTGTCCCCTTTCAATGTGGTAAACCTACAACATTGGATGACCAATCTCCCTATGCTATGGTGATAGAAACTATTTTGGTCACCAGTTAGCTGGCTGACAAAATATTCACCCAACATAAATGTCCAAAAAATCACACATGGGCATGGGGGATACAAAAAAAGGAGCATATTCAAATGCTTGAACAACCAAGATAATAGAAAGGAAAGAAACTCAAGGAAGTGCATAAAGGAAAGTATAAGAAAAAAGCATAAGCATATCATAGTAGCCCATGGATCCAATGTGTTAGCAAAAAATGTTAATTCCATATCATATCAAGTACCACCTAAAATGTATAATCATGGATAAAGTCATGTGCAATTACATATAAGCTCAAACATGATAATGAAAAGTGATCCTCAAACCATATAACTTGTGAGTATCGTGATCAAAGAATTAGATGTCCCTAATGTCCATATGACATCGGTAGAGAGAAGCCCAACATCAAAAATAAGAATAGATCATGTACCTATGTATGCATGTATCACACTTAAGTAAAAGTGTGACACACGTGTATGTAGAAGTAACTAATATTCCATCCATTAAAATGGAGCTAACACATAGATGCCAAGGAACAAATAGAGGATGTAGGTATCAAAAGTGTTTTTGTATTTTTTAACATTTTTTTAATTTTTTGTGCTTTTGGAATATTTTAAGATGTCTAATCAATTAACTCATCATTATCAAAAGGTGTAGGACCACCTATCAAATTTCTCAACATCTTTTTATATCAATGTGATGCTTGTTTTTTTTAACGGTTTACTTTAATCCAATGGTGTAGGAAACTAAGCATACCCATCATGTTGTATAAAAAACTATGTATCCATATCAAGAAAAGTAACACACATGTTTGTAGTATCTAGCTTAGCTTTCTACTTGACTATCCAGGATTCTATCCAAACTTTAGTTTCAAATCTGGTTCATAGTCTAATATCCATATAGTGTAAGATTCCACACATGGTCCATAGGATATAGATAATCGAATGTATCCTTAATATTTTGGCATTAATGGAGAGAATGTTAGTTCATCTATAGTGTGTCCCAAATGTGATTCCACAAGTTTTATCATGCTTGTTATCATCAAAATGGAAATGGTGGAAATATACCCCATAAATATTAGTAATAATAGTTAAATATTCATGATTTGATCATTTTGAAAGATAATTATATTATGAAATATATAATGGATTTTTTTCTCATGTTAGACATAATGTGTATGCATCTTTCATTCTTATATTTTTGAATTAGTTACTTCAATGCCTCACATTGACTGGTATTATGGATAATGATCTGATGATATTTATAATATGGTACCTTGTTTTCTATAGGTAGAAGTTTATTGTGTGATCTATCTCTAGTAGAAAGTAAAGAAATCATTCTCTGCTAAGTAACATAGATAATATGGTATCCGATGTATATTGCTATGTCATGATCTATAACTTTATTATGAAGCCTTTTAAGAAGACTTCATATTGTTCACATGATGAATTTACATTTGATCTTTATAAGGTTGACTCAATGTTTCTAACCAAGAGGGATGTATGGAATAATAAGCATTTACATGTTAGTCTGATATTTTTGTTTTTCCCTTGTTTGGATTTAATTTTGTATCTCTTGAAGGTGGATTTAGTTTATATGTATTTGGAATTGTAGGTTCAAATAGGTTATGTGAAAGGTTATCAAGTGGATCAAATTTTAGTTTTCACATTTTCTCATATATAATATCATAATTAGTACCATTATAACTATCATAATAATCTTAAACATGGCCATCTTTCTTATTAATATTGACCAATAACAGAAGCTCAAATGTTGGGGGCTCTTGTGGTTCTATCTACTACTTTAGTAGGGTTCTTGATGTTGATGTGCATATATGTGAACCTAAGTATTTAGTGCCTTATTTACATGTAGAGAAAAAGGAGCCATTGTAATTGACTCACTTATTTGTGTATGTGGTCAAGATGAATGCATTATTTAGGTGGTACCATTGTAAGAAGCCTTCAGTTTTAAAATGTATCATTTGAAATTTTTGAAAAGGTTCATCATTGGTAAGCATGGATAATAAGGTCCCATCATGTATTAATTTTTCACATTAGTGAAGTGTATATCAGACAACTTCCATTGAATATATCTAAGGTTTATTTGAAAGTAAATTATAATGTAATGATTGAGACATTCCTTGAAAAGTAGTTGAAATTGTTTTTGGTCCTAATGGTACATCCAATGTGATTTTATCAAAATAGAGGGATATGTGAATTATCAAATCCTTTTATGTGCATAAACATTTTTTGAATAAGGTCACTGTTAATACCCATGGTGGCTATGAATTCTATCCTACAAATGTTTAGGCTTTATCCATTATCAATTAACACCCTTTTGATGCCTTTATTTTGCATGGTCACTTGTATGAACAAAGAAAAAAAATTGTTAATAATATCTTTGGATTGGAAATCTATTGGATTAAAGGTAATGAGCTTGCAATTGTTCTTTAAATCTTTCATGATATCTATAAAATAAGTAGGGTCAATATTTTTTGTAAATTATGTTTCATGCAATGCCTCATATAGGATATCCTTATAAACATTATCTTACTTAGGTCTGAAGGATTGAAATATTGGTATGTTTATTTATCAATTGGTCAATAATATCATATACATTAGATTTTATTATAATATTATGTTTAGGAGGCACCTATTTTATATTAACAGGTGGTGAAATGGGTTGAACAACCTTACCTCTTTGATTAGTAACAACATGGATTGAGGAATCCAATATATTCCATGGGTGAACAATGGGTGTGGGACATTATTTTTCATTCAAATAATATTTAGGTATAAAAATTAGTTTAGATATGCCCATTGGTATCTAAATACTGGATCTATAACATTGTAAAATTAATTTTGAAGAGAGATCAAGTGTTGTTTCTACTTTAAAACCCTCTCATGATGTTTACAAATTTGCTTAACATTTTTGACAAGGGAAGTGATATAACAAACCATATCAACTATCATAAATTAGAACCCAAATGGGTGATATATGAATCCACATTACACATATTTTATAACAATATGAGATCAATAATATTAAAAATTAGAAAACCCTAATTGAACTAGGGTTTAGAGTTTAAAGATCAGGTTCACCAAATGTTTAACCCTAAATTTATAGATTGGTTTTATCTATAATTAAAGGGGATAGAGATATATTAAGCTACAAGGGTCATAAAATACCTCTATATCAAGCCAATTAGATGTTAAACTCAGATATGGTATATGTTGAACTCATTAAACTATGATAGGCTAAAAATGACAAGTATAACTATGATATATATTAAAATGGTAAAGAAACAAATTAATTAGATAACTTTGATGCTAACATAGTTTTGGATCTAGAATAGGTATGAATCTGAATGGAAGAGGATCTGTAAGTCACCAAATTCTAGATTAAGTGCCTCTAGAGCTATGGATACTACCATCAACCTTGGATGGTTGCATTGATGATACTATTTAAATTTGATGGAGTGTCTTATATGGAATACCTACTAGAAAAGCATGCAACCACATATATATTTATAAGTTTGTCTTCATCTTAACTTTGGTGCATTAAGATCTACGTTATCGACTATCTCTCCTCATGAAATTATAAAATCCTAATTATTCATATTCATAGTGACCTTCGAGAAAATGGGTTAATGGGAGCATGATATTGATCTAACCCAAGATACCCATATATTAATGAGAACTACATATATATCCAATACTCCAAATAGGTCCGTAGACTAATGTAGTTCTCCCCTACATGTTGTCTTATGTGTGAATCATGCAATATGTAGAAATCAAGTACAATAGTGACCTAACTTGTAACTTGGTAAATTAGACTCTTAGGCTAATCCTTCAGTAATTAAAACCTATGTATGTGTTTTCCCTATGATTGATATGAAATAGGATAAAACAAGGAAGCTTTTTTTATTGATTACTTGATTGAATACTTTGATAAGTTGCCTTAGGTATTTTATTGGTTTTATAGGTGAGAAATGAATGAGGGTTGATCTTGTATTTATATCAAACCCTTTGTATAATTAAATATTATTAAATAACTTAGAATTACCATTAGGATATGTTTAATTTACAAATTAGATGATTTTATGGCATTAGATAATTGCATTGAAACAAGACACTTGTGTTGACGTAGGTGTCTATTTGGGATGTCAGTGTCTAGAGAAAATTAAATTAGGTACATACTTAGCACTTGAAAAGGTGGAAGATTCATAGGTTTTAATAATTCTAGGCAAGATATAAGGTTTGGTTCATCAACATAATACTGGTCAGACCAAGAGATAGGCTAGAAGGGCAAAAGATAGATTAGATACAAGATTTTCAAAAGTGAGAATGGTTTAGAACTAAGAGTAATAGCCAAGGTCTGAGTCTATCAAGTATACATGACTAAGATGTTATATAATCCATAAATATCATATATATTTTCTTCTAATTTAATCCATTAATGGAATTATTAGTTTAAAAGAGAATAAATGCATTCCTAGTTATGTATAACACACCTTGCCTTTACTTGAGTCCAACTTGAGTGTTTTTTTTATGACTACCCTGAAACCAAGAGAATAATATAGTACATAATTAGTGCATATAATCTAAAACTTAAAGTATTTAAAATATTTAAATTAAAAAATTAATATTTAGGAGTACACATGTGTATCGATGCAACTGCATTGCCTATTGGAAAGTTAATTTGCAATATGTATTATTTTAAGGCTCTAAAACTGAGTTAGGATAAATACATATAAATATAAAAAGTTTATATATCTACAAAGATAGAGAGAAAGAGGGATTGGAAATCACATTCCCCCAATCTTGGAGAAAAGGTGAGTTGCCACCCAATAGTTTATATTATCTCAATCACAACCCAATCATATTTATAACCTGGTGAGCATGAGTGAACAAAGTTAACTCATATTATCAAATTGATAAGGTTAGATGATACAATAAATTAAAACATAAAAAATTGGTAAGATTGAGTTATTTAATCACCTAAACCATACAAAAATTTAAACAAATATTGTAGTAGATTAGCTCAATACAGTCTGTAAAAGTGCATCCTAGTGGGTGATGACAATTTCTAAGAGGTTTTTAAATTTTAAACTAATTTGGATTTTGTAATATTAGGTACACACTACATATCATATGTACCTTAGATATTTATCATTCTATAATTATGTATAATAATGTTACTAAAGTACAAAATTATTCCACAACTATGAATCTAAATTATAAACTGTGTTTTGGCCAATTTAGAAATTGTGTAAATGTGGAAAACATGCTTCCAAATCATGCCCTTGCTGGATCTAAATGTCAGGGGATCTGTATCTCTACCAATTAGAGCACAATTGATTACTATCTTATATGCAATTAAACACGAAATTATACCATAATGATAAAGTAGCTAGAAACATGAGACAGCAAAGAATTTGAGAGACAATACACACTCTTGTATTAAGTACTACTAGAAGAAAATACAATAAGGAAGATGCCACTTCTTCCTCCACCTCAAAGGCTTGCCACACCTCAAGACCTTCTTCCCTCTCTCTCTTTCTCAACACAACAACTCTAAAGCCTGAGTTGCTATCCCTCCTTGAATGCTTCAGCTGATCTCCTTGACCTTACACCTGTAGATCTCCTTGACCTTGCTAGCTTCAATGCATTTACTTGCCTTAGAATTATTTTACAATACATGCCTTATGGGTCTATAAATAAGATTCCATGCTTACAAAAATATAAGTCTAACTACTAAAATTAGACACACAGCTTGCGACTTAAATTATCCCCTTAGCATGCAAACACTCAGTTCAACTAACTGACTATTCGTCAATAGCAGTTCCAAAAATACACAAGTGATCGACGCCGGTCCCTACTGGTTTGGTGCTACCAACGTCGGCCAACTTCCTGCCATCACCGATCTCCTTCTTCACTGCACTTGACCGACGTCAGTCATACTGCTGACGCCGGTGGCTCTAGTTCTTCAGCATCCTTCCTTCTAGTGTCTGCAAATAGTTGAAGCTTTTAGCTCCACACCACAACAATCTCCCACTTGGAGATAAATAGCTGCAACTTATACCTGTACCTGTACACCATCTATTTTGTTCCTTAGGCTTTGTATCCCTCTTTAATGTCACTCTTGAAGACCAACCACCACATAAACCTGTGATGCAATACCTGTATCTTATGCCACAAGAATTTTGTTGCTCCCAAATTCTCCATGACATACTTCTGAACCAACTCTACCCTTAGCTCAGAAAACTCCCTGTATATGAAACCCTACAACAAGTAACACAGTATAGTAATAGGATAATGAAGCTAATATTATCCAACTTGGTAAAGATAAAATACAATGGTCAAACCTCTATTGTTCTGTAGCATAATCAAGACCATATACCATAGCCTTCTGTCTCATGTATCCATCCACTCTCTTCTCTAAAATTGGAATCCATCCCTCTATCCAGTGCTTCCTTCCAGCTGACAACACTACCAACAAATACCTGTTTGGTTCTCCAAGGACTCACACTCCTCATCCATGCCAAGCTCCCACTGTTTCTGGATTCTACCTGCATTGCTTCTTCCATCTTCCTAGTTCATGACTATCAGTAAGCAATATAAAGAAGGTGAACAACGAATATGAGGTTCACATACCTTTCTTGACCTCCACATGGGTGTTTGAGACCTAGTAATTCACCCAACATCTATTCTAGTGACCGATCTAGGCCATCTCCCAGTCTGCTTCCAACCGATGTCGATTCCCTGCACTGATCCTGACTACTGACGTCGTTTCCCTGGCCAACGCCGGTGTCCCTCCTGCCAACGTCGGTCCTTATGACCAACGTCATACTTCTCCTATCTGACCTATCGACCCTGTTGGTCTGCACATGACCGATGTTGGTACCTAGATGACTGACGTCGGTGCCAAGCTACTGACATCGGTGTCTGTGTGTTCCTGTAAGTGATGAAATTTTCATCCGCGAGCTCTTCTTGGATCATACCTCTATCCATGCTACCCTACTCAGATTTATTCAGCCCCTGTGACTGATCTCTATCCTTCATCTCCTCCAAAAACACCAAGGCTTCTTTGTTCCTATCAAAAGCATCAAATTTCCTCTTTCTGCAATAAACTGTATCTATGCTTTGCAAATTTGAACACATACCTTTTGAATCAAGAACTTCCATTCCCTTCCTATTCTTGTGACCAAGCCTATTAGGCCACATCTTCGAATCTACACCAGAAGTAGAATCAATAATACAAGTAGACAGATAAAGAGTATCTACTTTCTTACCTCTTGCTAGAACAAGTGCTCCCTTGGTAACCTTCCAAGAATCCGTTGTGAGGGTTATTGTGCATCCCTCATCTCCCAACCTTCCTATAGAAATCAAACTCTACTTCAGAATTGGAACATGCATGACCTCTTTCAACACCCACGTGTTGTCAATCTGCAATCTCAGCTACACTTTCCCTTTGCCAACTATCTGACAAGGCGTAACATCCCCTAAATAAAGAACTCCAAAGTCTCCCTATTCATACTCATAGAACAAATCTCTGTTTGGGGATGCATGAAAAGATGAACCAAAATCTAAAATCCATGATCCTACCTGACTATCTGAAGAAAGTATGAGAGCATCCTGCATCACAATATTTGCATCCTTTGCTTCTTCAATACCTGCATGTTGATTCTCTTTATCTCTCAACCAACACTCCTTCTTTGTACGTCCTTTCTTTCCACAAAACCAGCAGGTAATACCTTTAGACTCGGATCTCCTTCCTGACCTTGATTTCCCTTGCTCAACCTTCTCCCTTTGCCTTTCCCTACTTTTTGCACTTAGAGCATTCCCTGATGATTCACCTGTGCTTCTCGTACGTATTTCCTCATTCAAGATCACACTCACAACATCATCAACTTTTAAGATTTTAGAAGCAGATGCAGAATTACTTACTGCCATAACCATACCATCCCAACTTTCAGGTAAAGAACATAAAATCAAGAGAGCCTTTACCTCATCATCAAAAACAATATTGACTAAAGCTAGTTGGTTTACCAAACCATGGAAATCACTGAGATGAGTATGTACCGATCCACCTTCTTGCATTTGCAAAGTAAATAGCTACTTCATAAAATATACCTTATTAGAAGCCGAGGGCTTTTCGTATAGATTCGCCAAGGACTTTATCAACTCTTCCGTTGTCTTACACTGTGATAAGCTGGAAATCACAGATGATGCAAGGCTCAACCTTATGGAACCGAGAGCCTTCTGATCAAGAACGTTCCATTCTTCATCCTTCATATCTATGGGCTTGCATGCAACCCCACCCAATGGTAAGTACAAATCATTCTAATACAGATAGTCCTCAATCTGCATCCTCCAGTGTTGATAATTCTTGCCGTTAAACTTCTCCATTCATAGCTTACTTTCTCCTGCCATTGCTAAACTCCCACTCAATCAGAAAACCCTGTGAATGACCTGTAATCAAAAAACAATACCCTGCTTCCTGCAAACCGTAGCTCTGATACCACTTGTCAGGGGATCTGTAGCTTTACCAATTAGAGCACAATTGATTACTATCTTATATGCAATTAAACACAGAATTATACCAGAATGATAAAGTAGCTAGAAACATGAGACAGCAAAGAATTTGAGAGACAATACACACTCTTGTATTAAGTACTACTAGAAGAAAATACAATAAGGAAGATGCCACTTCTTCCTCCACCTCAAAGGCTTGCCACACCTCAAGACCTTCTTCCCTCTCTCTCTTTCTCAACACAACAACTCTAAAGCCTGAGTTGCTATCCCTCCTTGAATGCTTTAGCTGATCTCCTTGACCTTACACCTGTAGATCTCCTTGACCTTGCTAGCTTCAATGCATTTACTTGCCTTAGAATTATTTTACAATACATGCCTTATGGGTCTATAAATAAGATCCCATGCTTACAAAAATAGAAGTCTAACTACTAAAATTAGACACACAGCTTGCGACTTAAATTAGCCCCTTAGCATGCAAACACTCAGTTCAACTAACTGACTGTTCATCAACAGCAGTTCCTAAAATACACAGGTGACCGACACCGGTCCCTGCTGGTCTGGTGCTGCCGACGTCGACTAACTTCCTGTCATTACCGGTCTCCTTCTCCACTACACTTGACCGACGTCAGTCATACTGCCGACGCCGGTGGCTCTGGTTCTTCAACATCCTTCCTTCTAGTGTCTACAAACAGTTGAAGCTTTTAGCTCCACACCACAACACTAAAAACTATGAATGTGTGGAAGCCATGCCTATATTACATTCCCCCATTGATATCCCTCCCCAACTTTTAGGTGAGGTTAATATAAATTGGTAATTACCTCACTTCAAAATGATAAGATGACTATATAATCTATCAATGGAACCATGTAGCATATAGAACAACATGTCTAAAAAAATGTAGCATATAATAATATATAAAAATGTGATAACATGAAGGCCTAATATGAATTATAAATATAATTTTAATGTATATATAATAATATTAAAATATCAAAAATAAAATCAAGCACACACACAAGATTACTCAAAATCAAGTCAACATATTATGATCCTAGGAAATTGCAAACAAGTAACATGTTCAAATACTACACAATCGAAGAGACATGACTTATTCAAATTTCCACAAAAGAAATAATTACATATTTAAATGTCAAATAAAACACACATAAATGAGGTCTAAAAATAAAGAAACATATTCAAATGATCTAACAAGTAAGACAATAGCAAGGCTAGGCACTTAAAGAAGTGCATATAGGAAAGCATAAGCAACCAAAATAAACATATTATAGTATCTCATGGATAAAAAATGTTATCAAAATACATCAAATTCATATCATATTAATTACCCTATGAAATATATAATCATGGATAAATTCATGTGTAATTACGTATATTAGCTCAAAACATGATAATGTAAAGTGACCATAGAATGATATAATGTGTGAGTATCAATATCAAAGAAGGAAAATGCCCCCAATGTCCACATGACATGATTAGAGGGAAGGCCCAACATCATACATAATATTAAATCATGTATATGTGCATGCATGTATCATAATTAAGTAGAAGTATGACACACATGTGTATGTAGGAGTAAATTATATTCCATCCATCAACATGGAACTAACACATAGATGTCAAGGAGCTAATATAGTATGTAGATGCTAAAAGTGTTTTTTTATTTTTTATTTTTTATTTTTTATTTTTTATTTTTTATATTTTTTTGTTATTTTTATAATATGTGAAGAATAAAGATCATCCTATGATCCCATACAAATAATGGTCATATGTATCTCCCCACTCATAACTTGGTGCAAGGAATTTGTGGTACTAACAAGGAGTATGTGTAGGTTCAATATCTATCATTTTAGTGTTTTTGATTCTCTGTGTATGTATAATAGGAATCTATGGTCATGAAGTGATAATAAGAGTATTAGGGGTTCAAGGGACCCATCTCTATGTGTTATATGGTTACTTTGGAATAAAAATAGTAGAAACATGTTTAGGTGCTCTAGATGTCTGAATATGGTGTGTAATAGAAGATGAGGATTCTATGGAATCCATTATATGTCTCTAATGTAATGGTCTCTCAAGTACTAGCTACCTAGTAAATGAGATTGCATGTTGTTTGCCCTTTTATGGTGGATTAAAATTAGAAGGTTTTATAGTTATTTGCCTGGGTTTAAATTTTTTTCGTTCAAGAATATACTCATATGGGATTCTAGAAACTATAATTACATTATTATAAAATGTATTTAACACACCAATTCATTGCATAAGGTACTTCTTGAAGTGTACAAATCCAAGGTCTTCCCAATAACAAATCAAATATTCTTGTGGAAAGTATAACTGAAAAGGTAGTAACCACATGTATGGTAATGACCTATAAAGGTAGGTCAATCTCACCAATAACTTACTATGAAGTCCCATTTAATGCTCTAATTGATTTGGTATAAGGGTGTAAATCATGATGAGTATAACCTAAGTGCATAAGTAATGTCATGGTTCAAATATGCTCATTTTCACTGTTATAAATCATAATGTTGTATATAAGTTTGTAATCAAGGAATGATCAAATGAATAAAGAATGAATATTAGATTCATCATCCTTAATATTAGTGTTATCAAAAGTAATATAAGGTGTTTAAATCATAGTAGGTATGTGCCATGTATAAGTACCAATAATCCCATATAATGGGTGTCCATAATGTGATGGAGGATGATGTGCATTATATTCCATTTTCACTTTTTGTTCATTCTTAGAATGGTCTTGCAAAATATTGTTAAATATTTTTTGTTTCTAGTGATCACCAAGTTGTGAACTAGATTCTTTGGGAGGATCATCAAATTTTACCTTTTAGTCATCAATAAGGTTTTGGATCTTATGTTTCAAGGTAAAACATTTATTTGTAAAATGTCCTAGTCTCTGGTGATAATAATAATAAGCATTAACATCATACCCTTTAAGTAGAGGTATATTCATATCAACCTCTATAAGATAAGGGAGAGATATAAGATGACACTCTACTAGTTTTGGGAGTAATGAAGGAGGAGACTCAAGTAAGCATGTAATTTTTTTCCTTGGTGCATTAGATGAGACAAGTTAATTAGGTTATTATGAAACTGTGTTAACCATGGTGGTTGTTTCTTTTTTAGGCTAAGGATTTTTTACCTTATAATTTGGTTTTATTTTAAATTTGGCACTAGATGTAGATTTATTTGGTGTGCTTGTTACACAATTGATCTTATTTAATGAAATAAGCTTCATTTCTTGGTCTCATACAACATGGCATAAATCATTAAAATATTTGAACTTATTCAAAATAATGAGCTCATGTAAAGGATCAAGCAAACTTTGCTTGAATATGTCTTGCAACTCCTTATATTCCATATGATTGGTAATTTTAGTTAACATTGTCTTGTACCTCAAAACATATTCATTGATAGGTTCATTGGTTCCTTGTTTGATTTTGACAATTTAAGCATAGGAAACTTTTTCATAAATATTAATGGATAAGTGTGATAAAAATTGATCTACAAGAGGTTTGAATGCTTTCATGGAATAGAGATTGAATCATAAAACCACATAAAAGCATATTATTTGAGTCTTCTTGGGAATAATTTGGTAAAAATTTTATCATTGGAGGCATAGTCAAGGAATGTTGCATAAAAATATAAAAGATGTTTTGTAAGATCACACTTACCATCATAAAATGTGAGATTAGGTGTAATAAAACTAGTTAGTAAAGGGTACAAATATATATCAAATTAAATAAGGTTATGTAACACATCATAGGAATCAATAGCATGAGGATACTTTAAAGTGTTTTGTTCAATGTGTGTAACCATGTCCTCTAATCTATTTATAACTTGAAGGAGTGTTTGAATTGTGGACCCACTAGGATTTAGATTAGCAAGTTGAGTAGTCACCAAAGGAGATGTAATCATGGTTTGAATAATTTAGAAATTAGTATATGAGTTGAAACATTTTTTATCCCCATGGTAGATGTATTAGGTTGTAATGTGTTCATGGGGAGAGTTTTTGGTATATTGGGATGACCCATAGTTATAACAACATAATCAATACATGGACAAGATTAGTTATCTATGATTTTTGAATTCTTAGTTTCTAAAATGGTTTTTATGATTTCATCAATATATTCAAGGTTTTGATAAATACACTCACAAAATAATACAATTGCCTATACTTGATCATGATCTTTTTGCTCATGTTCATTAGTTTCATTAGACTCATGGTTTTCATTATCATAATATTATTCTATGATAAGCTCATTAATATGTTTTCCATTCACAACACCAGTATCATATAATCCATAGGATTAGGTTCCTCATTGGTTTGGGACATCTTAGATGGTGGGAGGGAAATCTCAATGTGTTCAATAAGCACACTTCCTAATATATGGCTATGCCTAGGTTTCATGCAAATTAATATAATTAGGAAATGAAAAAGTTTAACAATCTAAAACCCTAGCTGACTAAAAACCCTAGGAATCATAAAAATTGATTGTACATAGATTTATAATGACTTCATCATATTATTATTATACTTATTACATGTGATTGATTTGATCAATATTCTAGTCCTTGGCTTTTTATCTATTTTTGGCCTCTTGGATCTTCCATTTCAATTCCTAGATCTAAATAGTTTGAAAAAATGTTAAATGATGCCAAATTCTTACATTTAAATTATTATTTTCATATTTTGGATAGATTAAATTACATTTTTATATTAGAGATAGTATTAATCATAAATAGTCAAGATTGACTACCATTATTATCCTAATCTAGTCGATCCTACCATGTAATACTTTTCACAATCAAATTAAAAAATGAGAAAATATAGAGATTTAATGCATCTAGATTTTTTGGTACTACATTCAAGATCAGTTTACAAAATAATATGATTCATACAAAATATTTACTTTGTGTGTTATATTTCTCATGCATATGTATTATACACTTTTACAAGTATAAATTTGATGAAATGAGAATGTAAAATCATTCCTTTATATTCTTATTCTATATCCCTCATGTCTTTTAGCCACAATACATCTATAGTTGGGTCATCCTTCTCATACATGGACATCCCATCATATTCAGTGCATTCTTTACCTTGACTCATGGTAGATTATTCATATCCCTTTCCTTTTTTCTAATTTTGAAATCATGGTTTTATCTCCTCATTTATATGATTCTTGTTTCAACATTAAAAAAAAGTACCAAAAAAATAAAATAACTCAAAAATTCAAAAACATTATAAATATTCTAAAAAATATAAAATAAAGACTTAAGCATGATTAGATATATTATCTACACCATTTTAATATGTTAGTTATCTCATTATTAGTAGATAATATACTCTTTTTATATCACAGATGCATTTCACTAGTGTTCATGAGTGTTATGCATAAGATACATATTTTACATAGAGTAAGTGTTGGACTTGCCTCTACCCACAAGTCATGCCATGATGTGGCATATTATTTAAAGGTTACAATATTTATAGGTGTTATCATTATATAACTACTATACTACATTGATATATACACTCTCTTACAATTTTCTTGTTAATATATCTATCTTACATTGTGTACATGGATATTTTATTTTCTAAAATGTGATCATATTACATACACATGATGGAAAATATATTTCTAATTTTTTGATTCATTGATGTTATTAATTATACATAATAGATTATATTTGTTTGGTTATTATGTATGGCCATTGGACCTTGTGTGTAAAATTGATTTAATATATCCATGATATCATTGTTTATTATGTGTGCAATTAGAATCTATCCATCGTTGGTGGCCCTTGCTCTTATGTTTTGAGTTAAAATTGAAAAAGTCCTTTGTTTGATGCATTTTAACATGTCCATTACTTGTGTTTCTTGGTATTATGTGTGTGTAGATAATTAAATTTTATTTATATAACATCTCAATCTTGCATACTTAACAAATACCTAGTAGGGATCTACCCTTCAGTTCTAGACCTTCTTGTTAATGAAAGGCTCATATTCACCATCTCATTGTGCCTAACTATTTATCTTATGATCCAACCATATCATTTATAATGATCTATATCTTATTAAATATATATAAATCTTAAAACATGATATATACTCTTCACTGTCAGTTTCAAATCCTTAGCAGTTTTCTAGTCTATCAGACACTTGTGCCCCACATAGGAACACTTATGTTGATTCAAGTGACTAAATTCTTATCGAGTGTCCAATCCTCAAAATTAATATACTTTTAAAATATTTTGAATCCTACGGGTTAAATCATTTTTTTTAACCCTTCTATGATATATTTTCAAAAAGTGTGTTATAAATACATATCTAAGTCTACTCATTATTCATTTATCAAATACCAAGAAATTACATATTTAAGCTCATTCAATTGATTGTATAACTTAGTTTTACTGGTCTATTATTCCATATTTTCAAATCAATAATAGAAGTATTCATATTATATATTTAAATAACTCAAATAACAACCCATGAATAGTATTTGTCAAGTTATAAGATAGATCATTGAATTCCCTTGCATATAATATATTTCACCCTTATGAACATACAAAAAAACATTTAGGGGATAATTACATATGTCTTATGCCCTCCTTGGATTATTATATATATATATATAGGTAGTGCTCATTTATAGAGGGGTCATTGAGGTTAGCTCAAAAACATGAGCCCATTGATCCATTTTTTGGCAAGGTGCAAAGACCTAAGATGAAGAATAAGGTTTTGATCCAAAACTAACCATCTAAAATGTATGTTCACAAATAATATATGTTAGAAGAAAGGTGATAGAAAACACAGAAAACTCTAGGTGGTCACTCTGAAATATAGTGAATATTCCATACTGAATAGTTTAGTTGAGATTAGGATACCTACATTGACATAAGTGTCCCAAGGCTGACACAAGTGTCTAGTTATCATAAGCAATATTTATAGAATCTGATAATTAGTCTTGATCTTATTCCTATCTATTTCTACCTCTGCACTTTTAAGATCTACCTATGCATTTGTAGGTAAACTATGTACTGTCTCTTCTGTGTATTTATGCAACAAATTACTATCTTGAGTGTACTTTATATATTTATCATAATTCAACATTTTAATTTGAAATATTTGTTTAGTTGATTTTTTAATTAATTAGACTAATTTAGAATAGTTTTATTCATCCTTGTGTATAGGCTATTCTAACCCTTTAACCCCCAAATATTATAAAAAGGGGTTAAACATTTGGCGAACTTGAACTCTATGTCTTCTCATGAAACTCTTAGCTTTTTCTAAGGTTTTTTAGTCTTTTACGGTTTCTAATTTTAATAATTTATAGATCTAAATATTTTCATTTCATTCAGCACCTTTATTTACATTTATCAATTATGTAAAATGTTAATAAAGATCATTTCGAAATGGAAGACAAATAATCCTTAGTCAATAATTTATATACAAATAAATAATTCATTCATTTTTACATTTAAACAAGAATAAAATAATAAACATGATAAAGCTAGTGCATCCACATCCAATAATTGTGATCCCCTAGATGGAACAACTCTCGCCATATCCTCCATGGGAATAATTAATACTTCAACTCAATTACTAGTTTCAATTCCTACATCTACACAAGTGGTGTTTTCATCCCCTTTAGTGACTTATCAAGTATCAAATATAAATTCCAATGGGTCTACCATGTAAAATATTCTCCAAGTTATTAAAACTTTGGAAGCTATAGTTACCAAGATCAAACAAAATTATTTGAAATAAAATCATGTTATTGATTCAAAATATGTGTTACATAATCTTATAACACCTAATATATCTTTACACCCTTTATCAAATGGATTTATTGAATCCAAGCTAAATATTTATGATAACAAGGGTGATCCTAAACAACATATCTAATCTTTTATGCAACATATCTTGATTATGATTTAAATAAAAAAAATTACCAATTATTTCCAAGAACCATAAATTACTATGCTCTAATATGTTTTTATGACTTACCAATCCAATCAATGAAAATATTCACACATATATCAGATTATTTTGTAGCACATTTATCTATCAAATTCACCAAAAATATGTCATATGCCCAAATTTATAAGATCAAACAACAAACTAATGTACATATTAATGAATATGCTTTGAGGTTTAAAAAAGTGTTGGGAAAAGTGACAAATCTAATGGCAGATAAAGAGCTTCAAGACATATTTAAGCACAATTTACTTTCCCTATTACATGAATCCATTATTTTCTATAAGTTCAAATATTTTGATGAGTTATGGAATAGTTTTAGATTGTGAAATAAAACTTATTTCATTAAATAAGCTTAATTATATAACAAAAAAACTAAGTACATCTACTACCGAGTTTTATATCAAACCAAGATACAAGGTTAAACCTATATAACCTAAAAAGGAAGTAACCATAATGTTTAATGTAGTATCATATAAAATTAATTAAATCATATTATCTAATTCACCTAAGAGATAATTTTCATGATTACCTAAGTCTCTAACTTTTTTATTTAACAAGATAGTGGATTTTCATCTCATATCTCTCCCTCCTCCTAAACAGGTTGATATGAGTCAACCCCTACAAAAATGATATGATGTAATTCTTATTTCAACTATCACAAAGGCCCTAGGAATTCTAAAAATATATGTTATACCTTAAAACATAATATCCAAGACCTTAATTATAAATATCAAAATACCTTTGATGACCCTCTAAAGGATTCAAGTTCACAACCTAGTGACCATAAAAACCAGAAGATATTTAACAATCCATTACAAGATCATTCTAAGAAAGATATAAAAGTTTAAATGGAATATAATTCACATCCACCTCCATCACATTATTAGAACCCATTATATGGGATTATTTGGCACTTATACATGCACATGACCTTTTATGGTTCACATACCTTCTATTACATTTGATGATAATGAAATTGTGGATGATGACTCAAATGTTCATTCATTTTTTATTTGAGCATACCTTGATCACCAACCTATACATAATGTTATGATAAATAATAATGATAGTGAGAATACATATACCATGATGTTACTTACACATTTGGGATATACACATAATGATTTATACCCTTCGACCAAAATGGTTAGATCATTTGATGAGACATCAAAACATGTTATTAATGAGATTGATTTACCTTTAAAATTTGGTACATCATACTCTATCACCATATTTTATATTATACCATACATGAGAGTCTTTGATATGTTATTGGGATAACCTTGGATACACAAAATCTATGTGATATCTTAAACATTACATGGGTGTATTAAATAAACTCATACTAATAGGGTAGTCATAGTTCTTGGAATACCATATGAACATCCACTTAAACAAAAGAAGTTTATTCTCATATAGATAATTAGACAAATTACTAAGGTTAATAATCTAATAAAGGGTAAGGAAAATTTAATCATATTTCTTAGGTATCCCATACGTGAGATACCATTGCACCATAGATATATAGAGGATTCCACATAATCCTCATCTAAACCTACATGTTCTACCTAGTTTCTAAGAGAACATAAACATGTTCTAATTACAATTGCACCTAGAAAACTACAAAACACTAAACAATGGGTTCCAAAAACCCCTACCTCTTATATTATTTTTTCATGACCAAAAATTTTTAGGTGACATATGCAGAGTACCATAAATTTTATATTTCTAGATATGACACCTATACATGCTCCTTGGTAGTATCACTAGTTTGATGTACCATATTTTGAGTTTGGAATTTCTTATGAACATACATTTGATGGGATCATATATTATTAATTTTTCCTTTTCAAATATTCAAAAAATTGAAAAAAATTTGAAAAATCAAATAATTTAATAAATGCAAAACCATTCAAATAATTAAATGCAAAAATATTCAGTATTCACATGTTTACTAACTCCTTGACATCTATGTTGTTTACTTTATATTAGTCGATATCATATAATTTATTTTCTATATACACATATGTTACATGTATAGTTGAGTTTGATACAAGCATACACTAGATACATGATATCTACACATACCGATGTTAGACCTTTTCTTTTCCCATGTGACACACTCTGTTGAGGGGCATCTACTTCCTTAATCATGATTGATGCAGGTTTTATTATTTTATGATCACATTTCCATTGTCATGTTGAGCTTATAAACTAATGATTTGGCATGCCTATACTCATGTTTACATCTTATAGCATGTATTTGATATGTTATGTTACATGACATTTTTTATAAAACATATATACATAGAATAGTATGATATGGTTATGTTAGTTACTTATAATTAATTTATTCACATTGTCACACACTTGAGTGCATTTTTATTGATTCTATTGTCTTTCTTGTGTAAAATTTGAATATTTTCCTTTCTCTTTGGCCCCTGTGTCACTATATGTTGTTTTATCTTGTTATTTTTATATTTAAATATGTTATTCCTTCAATTGTATGACATTTAAACATGCCTCTTGTTTGTGGTATCCTTAGAACCCTTTTATGTGACATTGTGTTCTTGTGTGTGTGTTTGATTATTTTTTGAGATTTTATTGTTACTTTATAGACATTTCCATGATCTATATCATGCATCTTTGAGATTCTTGTGATCACATATTGATATGATTTATTGTGTTTATTACTTATACATGATAGACTAGAATTTGTTTAGTTATTTTGTATGTCCTTTGGCCCTTGTGTGTAAAATTAATTAAATATATCTATGAGATCATTATTTTCTATGTGAAAAAATTGAACCTATCCATTTTTGGTGGCCCTTGGCCCTATGTTTTATGTGATATTTAAACAAGTCATTTATTTGTAACATTTGAGCATGTCCATTACTCATGGCCCTTGGTATTGTGTGTGTAAATACTATAATTTGATTTATATAGCATATCAATCTTATATAATTGATAAATACCTATCAAATCTCTACCCTTCAGTTATATACCTTCATGTTGCTAAAAGGATTGCATACAACATCTCACTGTGCCTAACTAGTTATATTATAGTATGACCCTATCATTTTTTATTACCCAAATCCCCTACACTATATAAAAAATATAAAACCTAGTACATATCCTTCACTATTAGTTTCAAATTATCAATAGTTTCTTATCCTAACAAACACTTACATCCCACATAGGGAAATTTGTGTTGACATAAATGTCTAAATTCTTATCAAGTGTTTAGTCCTCAAAAGTCATCTAATTTGTAAATATTTCAAATCTTATGGGTCAACCCATTTATTTTATTTAACCTTTTCATGGTATATTTTTAAAATTTGTGGTATAAATATAAATTTAAGTCTACTCATTATTTATCTGTACAATACAAAGTAACCACATGTTCAAGCTCATTCAATCTATTGTAAAACTAAATTATACTACCCTATTCTTCTATGTTTTCATATCATTCATAGGATTAGTCATATTACATGTTTTAAAAACTCAAAGAACAACCCATGAGCAATATTTGTCAAGTTAAAAGATTGATCATTGCATGCCCTTACATATAGTATACCATAGCCTTATTTACACAAATCCTAACACCTAAGGGATAACTACATATGTTTTAAGATCTCATTTGAGAATTGGTTATGTAGGTAGTTCTCATTGATAGATGGGTCCTTGAGGTCATATTGACACTATGATCCCACTAACCCATTTCTGGTAAGGTACAAAGACCTAAGGTGAAGAGATAGGTTTTGATCCAAAAATACTCTACATATTATGCATGTGAATAAGATATATAAATAGTTTGGTCATAAAAAACCTAGAAGGCTCTTGGTCATCAATCTATTATATAATGAATATTATGTTATAGATAATTACATTAAGATAAATAAACTTATGTCAATACAAGTGCCCTGAGGCCGATACAAGTGTCTAAGCCTCCAGAAATAATATTTCTAATATCTGACAAATGGATCCTAAACTTATTCTCATTTGTTTCTACCTATTCACTTATTGAATCTACCTATATATTTATATATAAGCTAAGTATTATCTATTATTTGTATTCATGAAATCAAATTACTATTTTGAGTGTACTTTCTATGTTTATCATAACTCTATATTTTAATTTAGAATATTAATTTATCTTAGTTTTTAATTAATTATTCTACTTTAGAATAGTTTTATTCATCCTTTTGTATAGTCTACTATACCCATTTAACCCCCAAACATATAAAAATGGTTAAATAGTGTGCAATCTTTGCACATGTGACATTTGAATATGTCCCTTGTATGCAATGCTTGGCCTTATTGTGTGACATTTTTCTTGATAATATTGTTGATTTTGTTGAGTGTCACAATCCATCTAATGCATTAACTATTATTTATGACTATTTTAGCATGACTACTACTATGAGCTTCATGGATATAGCTATCTAAATTTGACACTTATCGCCTTGGCTCATATGTTGCATACATGATTTTAATGATATATATATATATATATATATATATATATATATATATATATATATATATATATATATATATATATAACATTACTTTTCACATATGCTATAATATTTAATTACTACATATCGATACACATGATACAATTATTTTTTCTTTTTAGTTTAGTGATTTTCAAGATACTTTCACTCACCTCAAAAGGGGGGAATTTCAATGGGATTTTCATACATAATATAAACCTATTTGATAAAAAATAATTTTTGGGTATAGAATACAAATTCAAAGAATTAATAATGGTTCAAAATGCAATTATTGACATAAATTATGGGGGCATATGCACTCACATTTTAGTAACAAAATACATATTCATAAATTTTGGGTGCATAATATAAATTCATGCTCAAGATTCAAATGAAAAATTGCAATAAAATTACATACACATATATTTAAATATTCTACATTTATCACATGGTAACATGATACAAATTTATGCCATACTTTCATACTATTTTCTATATGTAGTCATGATAGGGGCATGTATGTCATCCATTCTCTTATGATCACGCATGCAAGAATTAAGGACCAAAGTGAAAATTGAATATAAAATTAATTTATGGTGGTTATTTTAGTTAAATTACATATTACATAATTGGATATTTAGTTCCATTTAATACTATAGCCTGTAAATCCATTATGGATTTCAACCCATTTCTGACTTTGGGTTAAAAATACCAATAGTGAAAAAAATGAGGTTTCTACATCCCTCAATGGTTTTTACTTTATATTCATGTTCAATCCAAATTGGGGCTTGATCACCCTCAATTCACCATTTTTTCAACAAATGAAAAAAATTATCCAAGTATTTCATTATAAGCACCAATTCTCCAATGCAACATTGGTTTCACACATACAAGTGTATTTATCCCTCATTTATCTTTTCAAGTTTATCAATTCCCATAGCTTTAACAAGATACAATGACATGGATTCCACACATATAATTATTAGATAATAATAATAATAGTAAACATCATAATATATACATCATACTAATTTAATCATTTAAGCATGTACCATCACTCCAATCTTATAAATGATTCTACTACACACACACACACACACAGAGATATATAATGTGTGTGTGTGTGTGTGTGTGTGTGTACAAATGGGGTAGTTGATCATTGTCAAATGCATTATCTTCTTTGGTGCATATATATATATATATATATATATATATATATATATATATATATATATATATATATATATATATGCACCAAAGAAGATAATGCATTTGACAATGATCAGCTACCCCATTTGTATATAAGCCTTCAACTATATAATATGTATAAATATATATATATGAATTTATATATACATACATATATATACACACACATAATATAATATCTCAAGTATATATACGTATGTGTGTGTGTGTGTGTGTGTGTGTGTGTGTGTGTGTGTGTGTGTGTGTGTGTGTGTTTGTGTGTGTGTTTGTTACAACTTTAACAAGATATAATGACATAGATTCCACATGCAAATATGTTTTCAATAATTTATTATGCTTGAATATTTTTAAACTACTATAACACACAAATACATACAATGATTGGATTCCAAAGTATAATTTTGGTTTCCTCATTTATATTCCATGATATGAAGCTAACACAAGCTTATTAAAATCTGTAATGTCTTGCTATGACAATAATAAGATAAGGTTCAATGTCAATGTGAACTCAAAATTAATCTCATTTAATACCTTGACAAGGCTTTCACACTACAATGCCAACCTTGTAACCATAAAATTAATGTTGATTAATGATGACAACAAATATTTGGAGTCTACCTATAAATTATAGATTGGTCTAACTAGTATGTATATCATTTTTTTTCAAATTTAAAATTTGATGTTTTATAAATTGTCATTCATTTTCACTAATTACATATTTTTTTCTTTTATTATAGATAGTCAACTAGCCTCCAAGTCAAAAAATATTAGACCCATTTCTAAAATCCATGGTTCAATTTTTCCTTACAAGAATAATCTTATAGGAAATCCAAGGAGACATTCCTTTTTGGGTTGTTTTTTACATTTTTCATACTCTTTTTGGTTTAAAATATGACTAGTCTATATTTATTTCCACTAGGATCAAATTAGAATTGAATTATGCTTGTTACAATCAGAGTTTAACAATTTCAAGTTCCAATTTTATTCTGGCCTTATACTATGAAGTCTTATATGATCAAAAAATGTCAATTCCAACTGTGCTTCATCAAAAAATGAGTACAAAGTATTATTTTTTTGATGAGTAGGAAGTTAGTTTAGCATTCAAAAAATCTTTTGCAGGGTTTACTTTATAAATGCTTACAAATTTAAAGCTTAATATTTATTTAATTTTTACAAATAAGACTTTGTGTATTTAGCATATGAAGACAATATGCTTTGAAATGGCATCGTGCCCTTAAAGGTTTTGGAGATTCTGAGTCTGTAGAATCAGTGTTTCATTCATTTTAAATTTTGAAATGTTTGAGGCTTTCTTGTAAACTATCTCCACATGTAGGTTTTCATACTTTCAAATTTAAATGATAAATAATTTAATATTTTGGGAGTTTCAAGCAAAAACATTGATAAAATAAATAAATGCCCATTATCACAATTACTTATAGAGAGTCAATTTGTTTTCATTATTTGAACATGAACCCTTGAATATTGACACTTTATTTAGTCAAGTGAAATTAGGGTCAATTTCAATTTTTAGTGATTACAATGATAATATATTGAGTATTATGTTAAACAAGTTAGATAATTTAAATATGTAAGCCCAAACATACTTTAATACAATGGTCAAGAGGCATAAACCTTGTTATGATTGCAAATGCAGAGAAGGAAAGAGATTTGGTAAGCTACCATCATTTTTAAGAAATTTATTATAGTTATTGTAGTTTTTATCTAATTATATTTTACTTTTAATAGAAATAAACATATGAAAAATTCAGAAAGGAAGCCTTGGTCCTCAATGTGCATTTTAAAAATGCAGGATAAAGTTTAAATGTTGCCATTACATTCAAATAAAAGATTATTTTGTTAAATAAATAAAACACCACACTCAATAAAATAATTAAGGAGCACAAAATAGACCCTAATATTTTATTGAAGCATAAAATAAATGCAGATTTGAGTCTTCCTTCAAAAAGAAATGTAATGAATAGAGAAAGAGAAAATCTTGCAAATATTGATTCTACTACAAAGGATCTTGAAATGGTAGGAATATTAAAGGACAACATAGAGGAAGGTCAGAAAATAATTTCAAAGGATGGTTATGAGAAAGTGGATGTTGGGTCTTTTCAAAAAAATGATATTTTATGATGTTTCAAATTGTTTATTATGTTTCAAAAAATAATGTTATGTTTTAAACAACATTTTGAAATGGCAATGTTAAGTTTCAATTTTCAAATAGCAATTTATTATGTTTCAATTACTCTTTTTTTACTGAAATATGATTCATTTTATATCTTATATTCATTGAATTGAATATACTAGTGTTCTATATTATTAGTTGATGTAGTTTAAATAACATAGTGATGTGGAATGCAATTACTTTTTTCTATGTATTTGGACTAAGCATCAATTTGATTTTGATGTGATTTCATCTTTCAATTATTAACATGGTTGTAGATAATGAAAAAGCTTTTGTTATGCATTTGATAATTCAATTTAGTTATGAGTCAATTTTTTGGGGAAGTGAACATGTTGTGCTTGTATGGAATTATTATAGATGTGGAGTCCATGTAATAATTATGGTTTGCCTCTTTGGTCAATGGATTTTTTTTTCATGATGATTTAATCCAATTAAATGATGAAAGTGTTTCTTAAATTATTATTGTACACTTGAAACTCTATGAATTTAAATTATTAATATGAAACTATAATGATGTAGGGGTTCAATAAGATATTTTTTATTCTCAATTAGGTCTTGTTGTTCAATATACTTGTAGATTTCATTTGTCTTGGTATTTGACTTCAATATTAATAATTTTAAGTTATAATTTAAGGTACAAAATATTAATATTGTGTTACAATATCAAATTTATGTTTTTTCAAAAGTAAAAAACATATATATTTAACAATACCATAATAAAAATATAAATAAAATTTGAACCATTTGAAGAAACATTTACATAAAAGGGAAAGTTGCATGGTCAATGGATTAATCATCAAGGTCTAAAAAACATCTATTAAGCAAATGACAATGCTATCAACATTTTGTATGAATTAAATATTTCAAATTTTTTACAATAGTAAAATTGATATGAAATTAGATTTCAAAAAATAATAGTTGTAAAAAATATAAAATCAAAACTTAGGTAGTTGAAATAATCCTCGACAAACTTGTTCATCATAAGTGATATATTTTTTTATCGTGTCAGTAACATATTTAGTTTCAATATTTACATCCTATCTATTGGTTTTTATATGATTGATGCATGTTCTTTTATTTAGAGAACTCCATGTTGTTATAGACATTTCATAAGGAAACATGTCTACAACATAATGTGAAACATACAATCTCGAATAGGTGTATATATTTTTATCCAATCTATTTCAAAGTTTTCACTCAATGAAATATAATACACTAAATATTCTTTCATCTTCCACTGAGCCTAAAAAAAAAGTTTGAAAATTTTCATATAATCATAATTATTCACTGATATTTTCTTTTAGGATGCTACTAAGATAAAAAATTTTCCATAGTCATGTAATTGCACCATTTTCTATTGGTTTACTTAGACATTGATAGCGGTCAACCATTGTAATTTCAAAATGTGTTGACTAATACATCAATAAATATTTTCCCAAAATACATTTAATTTAAAATCCATTGACCTCTATAGTTTTATTAAAATACTTAATAAGAGAACCTATGTATTTTTAAAATAAATTACTCATCAACTATTGACCGTTATCATTGTTATAAAATATGGGATTCACAACTACCATGGCCAAAAATAAATCATCAATTTAAAAATGATCTTTGATCTCAAAGGATAAGTTTTGTAAAATTCTACTCAAATTTGTCCATATTTTAGATATAATAGTATGGTATAAAAGACATGTTGCAAGGAATTTTTTAGTTTCAGCTCCCATAAAATCAAATCTTATGTATAAAGTATGCATTGATATATCCTTTCCATTAATGATAACAAAAATTTGATCATTCATATTGAATTTCAAATAGCTTTTATAATTTTTAAAATCTATCAAAATTTGTCAACTCATAAAAATTGGTGCCTGAAAATTTTCATTCAACATGTATAATATATTTATAGATTGACATACTTATTTTCTCAATCATATGAAGTCAACAATTTATAAGGATCTCTCATAAGCATAATTAAATAATTGATTTCATTATAAATTAGGATAATTATGCATAATGTTAGTAATGTTTCCAAATATATTATATGGTATAATAAAGTATTTATCTTGTTAACTTACGTACAATAATTATACATAAAATCTACTAATGATGGATATCCTTCAAAATTTCTACATGCAGGTTCATATATAGAAATCCATCTTGTATCAACATCTTTTATTAGTTTTTTACCATAAATCACTCTTATTTTAAAATTTTCAAACTTCAAAAATATTTTAAACTTATTGACATATAAGCATGCAAGTCATGAATGAGTTATTCCATTTTTGTGACATTAGAAAATGTTCTAACAGTTTTATATGTAAGATTCATCCTATGAACCATGCAATGAATAAAAATCATATATGGGTAAATTATTATTTAAATCTAAACATATAGACTATTTATATGCACCTACATTATTGATGTACCATCAACCTAACACACACCAACTTGGTGGCTATGCATAATCATCAATCCCAGCTTTATCTCTCAAATTAGATACAACCAATTTGTGAAGGTTTTCAACATTACAAATTTTTACCATTTTATGAATAGATAATAGATGATGATGCTTTAAATAGTTCTTAGAAGTATAAATATGCATGCAAATCCATGATGTGTTGTCAACTGTTGTGACCTCATCAATGGATAGTGAGATAAATAGTGAATTTTAAACTTTTTCTTTCAAATCCTCCTTTTCAACTATTGCTAGACATTTTTCCATTTCCAAAGCACTATTATCTAACCAATGTGATTGTGGAATATCAAAAAATCCATTATATTTAAATAAAATATTATAATCTAAAATATCATAAATAAGTCTACCCTTTTTAAAAATTTGGTTTATAATAGAGAACTGTATATATTTGGCTTTTATATTAGACTGCATAAATTTTTCAAATTGAGATTTGATTGTTCCCCTTTCTCAACAAGATTTTTTTGATATTTTTGGTCATTTTCATACTTGCATGTATATCTTACATGTATGAATTCTTCTATATTTTTCCATCTGTGTGTTCTTGTTGTCTATCCATATGTGTATTTTACTAACACATATTTTTACATAATATTTCTTAATTGTGTCCAATTTAAATTTCATTCTATGTTATTTTCCTAGTTTCTAACTACATATTATACATCTACATTTTTTTGGAATATCATAACCATTTTTAGGCTCTACAAGTTCAATGAAGGGAAATTTTGATGACCAGTTGACCTTAAAATACCTTCCAATTATCCATATACTTCTCTTCCTTTACAAAAATTTCTAAGTGGAATTTTTAACTAAACTTCATGTTTGATGAGAACCAAAAATCTCATCTAGTATCTAAATTTCATCATCATTATCATCGAGATCTAATGGATCATCTTAAAGTGGTAGAATGTCATCATCAATGAAATATTCATAGGGTGATATGTTATTGTGATTAATTATTTCTTGTAAAATAGAATCATTATCAATGAGGATTTTTTCATGTAAAAGGGTTTTGATATCATTATTGATATTTAAAATCAAATTTACTAAAAATTAAAAATATATTAATAAGTGCTTATATTTTGAGTGTATAATGGTTGCATGGGATTTTTTATTGGGTTTTTAAAATAAGATAATATGCTCAATTTTCTTGATAATTGGTCTATCTTTTTAGTGTTACAACTAGATGCCATGATGAGCAATGTAGATAGACAATTCCATCATGATGAAACTAAATGGTTGTTTGAAGGATGTCACCAGTTAGACACAACTAGAACCCAAAATGCAACCATTTAGTTAAATTACATATGCAACCATTCATTTATAATGGAGATGTAATCGACCAGTAAAATATAAATACAATCATGTATTTGGTGTATGGATGCAACCATTTGGTTGTAATGGGATGAAACCAACCAATGAAATGTAGATGTAGCCAGTTTGTTGGTGTATAGATGTAACCATTCAGTTATTGTTTAGATGTAACTATCTAGTAAAATGTGAATGCAATAAGTTAGTCATATTTCATTGGTGGTGTTATAGTTATAACTGATCGATACAATCATGGTGCAACCATTCAATTTCATGATTTTTGTTATTTTGTCATTATGTTACTTATTTGATATCATCAAGTGGTTTCTTTTGCCAAAAGTAGAATTTTAGGGTTACCCATGGCATCATATTTACTATATATATAAGATGAATTGGTTGGTCAACCATGAAATTATTGTAAACATTTGGCAAGCTAACTTAGAAAATAACTTACATTCTAAATTTTTAGGTGACTTAGACCTATGTAGTAACCCTCAAAAATTCCTCAAACCAAAATTCAAAAAAATAATATTCATGAAATAACAAATATTCACAGCTAAAATTTACCCTAGTTTTTAATTTTTAAACTCTTATATTTACCAATCCTAATCATAAATAATGAATACAGTTGTGAAGGCACTAACAATGGAGGATTCCACTATTCTGATAGTGACATTATCTCATCTCTAGGGTGAGTTGAGAGTAAATTCCCAACACTAACTATTTACCAATGTAGTACAATAAAAAAATGGTTGAAGGGTTCTTATGGATGAAAAATATAACCCTAGATATTTTTGATATATCATAAGGTATGTGGAAATAAAAATCTATGAATAGTGATATCTAATGGCCTGAGTATAATTTGATATATTATGAGGTACGTCAATTTCACTAATATGTTTTACACTATTTTTTATAAAAACATAAAATTAATTATATTATATAATATATAGGTTTAAAATTAGAAATATTAAAATTTTAAAGATGTACAATAATTAACCATTTTAATTTTGATAAATTGATAAATATAGAAAGTTGTTATTTTGAGAAACCACTAAAAATAAATATACTTAGCTTACACATTGAATTATATTAATTTTTTCAAATATATACAAGTATAAATAACAAGGAAGAGGTGACTATAGAGGTGTAGGCTCATAATCAAGAATAGAAACAAAATTTGGATAGTTCCTTTGTAAGTAGATGGAAACATAGTATGTTACAGTCCATTAGCTACAAATTTTTCTCAGTTGACTATAACAAATTATTGACAATAATAGATAGAGGAATAATGAATCTATAAATGATAGATCTAAGGTAGAAGCATAATATGTATATGGAAAGGTTCAATTTAGATGGATAGTGGAATAGTGCACCCAAATCAATTGACCTTGGCCTTGTCCAAGTTGAATATGTGTTAAAACTAATTTTTGTATCTTTTGCTCTTATAGATGTCAAATAATATAAGATATTAAAATTAAGGTTTGGCCACACAAACATTGTTGTTAGTCTTCTCTTGTCTTTGAGATCCTTAGATCTCTTTGATATCTTGAAAACCTATAAAAAAAAAATGGTAGTTTAATGGGCTAAGCTGATCTCAATCACCCCATTAATGATTAACCATTGTCTAAGTATCAAATACTTCAAGGAAGGAAGTCAAGCCCATGTAGTTATCCCACCTATAATGAATGTACAATTGTGATCCTTTGACTAGGTGTATGTAGTTATAAGATGATTTGATACTTGACATTGGTAGTTATTGATTTGATTTAGAAGGTTCTTTACTTGGCCTATGGCTAATCCTTATGAATGATTCAGAATTTGGATAGAATAGGGAAGATTTTATTAATGTATAGAAGTGTATAAACTTGAACCAAGTCAATACAAAGTTTTTTACAATGTGTGACTCTTGACATGTATTTATAGATAAATATTTTAAAAATTTCCCATAGCTGACCTTATGAAGCATGTAAAAAGACCCAAAATATTGATTTCAAATTTAAAAACTATGAACATAGGATTGCAATAGAGTAAGATTAGTATTGTGTTAGTGAATAAAATAAATTAATTAAAAACACACTAAACTAACACCCTAATCCTATCTCAAAGGAAGAGCTTAGTTAAAAAATAATAAAGAAAAACACAACTAAAACATGAAATAAATACCTTCTTTCACCTTCCTTGGATGTTCCAAAATGCTTGTTGTAGTGGCTTGCTTGGTTTATGCTCATGAAGTCTTCATCAATGAAGTGTGGCTACTTTCATCTCTCCTTGGAACCATGTTTGGCTTTGGTTTGGTTCAAAAATTTGGCATTATAACACTAATTTCAATGAATTTTGAAATTATTTTCATATTATAACTTTGCATTATCCAAGCTTAAAATTCAATAGGCAAGACCTCTTATTTATATATTTTTGGAATGGTTTAGAATCAACCAACCATCCATCTCAAGATGAAGATGTGTGGCTAAGGATTAATTCAATTATGTAATTAAAATGTATAAATATGCTCATCAATATTTAAGATAGAGGTTCATTAACTAGGCATGGGGGGTCTTAATGAGGCATGTGAGGCATTTATTTTAATATTTATGGCTTTTATGGCTTGTAGGTGCCACCTCATAAGATGATCATTTGATGATGTAGTTAATGACAATCAATTTATAAAAATAAATATTAAAAAATTTCCATGGAAAATTAATTTAAGCTCTTGATTTGGCTTAATTAGCCTTAAACATGATTAATTAACTTTGATGCAAAACCTTAACAATTTGTGCACAAATTAATCAAATTGGTCAAAATGTCATATTATTAGTTTAAAATTTGATTTAATTGGAATTGGATGTTTCTGTTAGATACATTGGAATCATTATCCCATTTAGGATGTTTTAAAGACATAATAACAAAGGCATGTCTTATAAAAAAATTTTGATAGAAAAGAGTAATCCAGAGTACCTAGGTGCAAAATTGGCATTTTGACTCTAAATGATTTGATCAAAGTTAGATGCTTCATAAATTGCATTTCCCTATTTAGGGATATTTTGGACAAAATATGTACTTGAATATGTCAGTTTCAAATCACTTAATATGTTTTAGTGTTTTTAAGAGAAATTGTACATTTGGATGGAAATTGGTCAAAACCATGATTGAAAGTTATTAGTGGCCACATTTAGGTGTCTATATTTTTCCCTTGTTTGGGAAGATGTTGCAAACCATAGGTAAAAAAATGTATTCTAAAATAATGAGAGATGGACTTTATGCTAAAAAGAAGATGATGGTTGAAGAAAAAGCTCCAAAGAGTGTTTAGCAAGCCTATGATGATGCCCCCTAGAGGGAGTGGCCGTTACATTTGTTGATGGATGGTCCCTCGAAAAAGAAGCAAGAATAAAGGTAGGATTAAGTGGTGGTTTAGATTGATACAAATGATAAAATGTTAACATGCATTGATTTAAAAAGGATTACTGATTTGCCTAAAGGTGGTTATAATCAAGAATAAAATTTAAAATAATGATTTGCCCATAGGCGATTATAATCATTAAGAGGACAAGGATTGGGTAAAGATGATTATGCCCTAGTATAGGATGATTAGAAAGCATAACTTAAGGATATAACCTATAATATAGATTAAATATGATTAGGCATAAAGTGATGAAAGAGATGAATAGAAGAATAAGATTGATCAATGAAAATAATTTAGTTGTACCTACCAATGAAGAGATTCTCATCCTTATTAGCAATGATACAAATATAATGGTCATTTGGTTGATTTGATCAAGCGTGGAATTTTCCAAGGTGCCAAGGAGAAACTTTTGTGGCTCAATTAATTTTAGACTTTGAAGCTAATTTTTGTTGTAGCATGTGAAGGTATGCATCATGATAGAACATCATGAAGACTTGGTCAAAATATGCATAACGACTAACTCACAATCCAATAAACACTTTAAAATAATGAACCAAAGATAAAAACTATGATGACAATGTTGACATATGAATATGGATGGATTCAAGTATAGGTATGTGCAAAGAATCACCCAGTGAATGCACATAGACTGAATCAAGGTGATAGTGTTGAAAGCAAACAAATAAGAAAGCAAATAAATAAATAGAAAGTGTATAAATAGACAAACAACTTGAAATAAATAAATAGAAATATTGAAAACAAAATCAAAAGAAAGCATCCTAATAATGACCATACCCCAGTAGGGCTAATTGAGTTTAACTGACTAGGCTTAGACAAGATAAATGTTTTTGGTATTTTTAAATATTTGAATGTTTATAGAATTTTGAGGTATCTTAACTCAATCAAGAATGATAATATACCTACTCACAAAATGATGAGAGTGTTTTTGTTAAGTTTCTCACAAAATAACAAGAGCGTAGCTTAGGGGGATTGAGGTGACCTTAACATAAATTGAGCATGACCTATATAGTCTCAAAATGATGTCAAGTCATAATAATTCTATCCACATAAAAGGTGAGGAAAAAACAACTAGGTCCCTACAAGTTCTCATAATTGGCAAATGGCTAGTTAAATGAAAATAGTAATGTCAAAGTGAGATGGTAATGCATGATAAACAAATGTTGACCCTAGTTTGCCCATAGATAGTTATAACTAGGATATAATATCATAGATCAATGATACTAATTTTTCCACAAGAATTTATAGTTATTAGTAAGACTAGTGAAATATTGATTTACCCATAGGCAGTTATAATTAGACTCACATAAACCAACGTTGATATAGGATGGAAAATGAAAGATATCTTACCAAATCAATTGTCACACTACTTTCATAGATTGTCATTGAAACATATATTTGATTGATTATTAAACATATATTTGATTGATTATTAAAACTTAATTTTAATCCCCTCATGAAAAATATGGGAAGAACCAAAGGAACTAAGATCAAAATAGGATTGGGTAGGATGACTAAAAAAAGGCTTTGGTCTAGATAGTAATGTAATGGTAAAATGGAATGGTCTTACTCTAGGATAATGATGGTTTTGATAGATTGGATAAAATGGTAAGATGGTTTCCCCCAAGTGATGGGGTGATTTTTTGGGATATGTGACAATGAAAAATGGATATGGCAAATGAAACGGTATGTACATGTTTTTTGTCATAGGTGATGGTTTTTAGTTTATGATGTGTTTGTCCTAGGTATGGTAGATAACATATGATTATTTTTTCCTATTGAAGTGTAGATGAATGTATTAATCAATAAATGATACAAAAATGATAATCAATAATGTTAATTACTATCCCACGCCTCATTTGAATAGATACTCTATCAAAAACTAGCTGCAGATTTGGATGCTAAGAATGTTGTTGTGACCTTTTTTGGTCATTGATTCTGATTCCTTCAAACATTGAGATAAGGTATATTTGTAGTCTCTACAAAGGAAAGTATGATAATGGATGGTAAATAGGTAAAAATAATGGATGGTAGGTTTGATTTTGAAATAGAATGGGTAATGGTTAGGAAACAAATGAAGATCAGGACATTCAGTCACACTTAATGTTGTTGATACCAGATTTGACATAACTTTGGATGTGGCAAGGTCAAAGACATATGAATATTATTTTGATAGGATTAATAATTTTTTTGTTGTTTGATCTTAAGAGTATCTACCATTTGATTAGGCTGTAGATTGGAATCTATTTTGATTTGATCTTTGATATTATATTCATCAAGCAATGAAGGACTTTTGTACTTAGCTATCAGTGCCTCGATGAGGTTTTCACCAATGAATTTGTCTTGATTGTTCCATAATGTCTTTGAGAAGGTTTCACTAAGGAATGTTTAATTTTTAATTTGATTGTCTACTAGCACTTCTAAAAAAGTTTCACTAGAAGATGTTGAGTTTGAACTTTGCTTGTTTCCTAGTGCCTCTAAAAAGGTTACACTAGGAGAGTGTCTTTTTGCTATATGAATGTGGTCTTGACCTTCTTTCTCTTCTTTAATTTCTATGTCACCATGGATTCAATTTGACAAAGTGTGGTTCTATCAGTCTTAATTAACACTTGTGGGAGATGGAATGTCAATTATATGGCTATTGTTGTTGATGGTAATGTCCTATGGAATGGTAATGAAATGGGGAGAGGATACATAATCCTCATAGAAGATACTAAGATAACTTATGTTAAAACTAAATTACTCATCCTCAAAAATTGTAAAAGGATCACAAATGTATTAAAATTGATCAGTGAGGCATGTGTAATCAATATTGTAACAGTCATAAATGTATTCTAGTTCTTAATCTAATTTTGATTCAATGGACTCTAATTTTGATGTTGAGACTAATGTTGATTCTGATTCTGATGCTAATTCTGATGTTAGTTCAAGAATAGAATCTGAATCTAACTTTAGTTATTTATTTGATGGGTATATTTTTATAATAATGTCTTGTTGAATATTTGGTATTAGATAAGTGATAGCCTGTGATGGCATAATGGGCTCCACAAAGATTGGTTTGTCAAAGTGAGACTCTTCCATAATGGTAAAAATGTGAAGAGACAACTCATTAGAGACTGGCTTGGCAATAAGAGGATCTTGAAAAATAGGCATATGGTCAAGGTAATTATTTTCTCAAAGGAAGTTATAATCATTAAGAAGTGACTCAACAAAGATTGGCTTGTCAAAGTGAGACTGTTTGATAACTGGTATAGGATCAATAGGTGATTCATCATAGGTTGACTTATCACAAGTGATTGGTTTGACAAAAACATCTTATATTGGTTGGTTTTCTTGGCCTTGGTTTCTAATGAGTTGGAAAATACCATTTTTACACATAGCTTAGTCTTAAAATGATTGGATCGGTTAAGGTTTTGATGGGATTGGTATTGGATGAAGAATGGCCTTGGGTTGGATAATGGTTGGGAATTGTGGAGCTTAATTTCTCACATGAGCCAAAGGATAAAGGCCTAAAATGGTAACAATAGGGTGGTATGGGGCTTGGTTACTCACATAAGCCAAAGGATGAGGTCTCAGAATGGTAAAAAGGAGTTGTGGAGCCTGGTTTCTCACACAAGCCAAAGGATGAGGTCTTAGAAGGACAAGTTTGGGGTGTTGTGGAGTATAGTTGCTTTCACAAGCTAAAGGATGAGGTCCTAAAAGGATAAGGCTAGGGCATCATGAAACTTGGCTATTCACATAAGCTAAAGGATGAAGTCTTAGTATAGAAATGGTTGGGCATTCTAGTCCTGGAATAGAAATGGTATGATGTGGTGGAGCTTGATTACTCACATAAGCCAAAGCATCCAATTCATCCTCATAAACCATATCATCTGAGTTGGTAACTTGATTTGGATTTTGTGGATTTTAACTATGTTCCTCATATGTAGTATTTTAGGGAGAATAATAAAACTCCTTATAAAATCTTAATTTTTAGGGTTTCTTAGTTAGATTTTGTGTAGCCATTCTATCATAAGTCAAATTGTACATGACTCCACCATAAGTGTAGCTAGACATATCTGTATAAATAATGAAAGATTAGAAATATAAAATCTTCAAAGTTATGCAAACTCTAAAAAACTATGTCCAAAGGACAAATGGTTCAAACTTGGTCTAACTTGGTCAAAGGGGTGGAGTTGTATCTCTAAACAATGATTTGAAAATGAAGCTATATCTTCAAATGGTTTGTGTTAAGATTTGGCATAAAACAATATAACATCAAATGTATAATGTGAAATATCATACACAAAAATGGTCAAGCTTCTGAATAAAAATTAGCATGTCAAATGTCTAGGTCAAAGTTTTCCAAACAAGGTCTAAAATAGGAAAGAGAAAAGAGTCACTAGGTCTTTTGTCTAAACACAGAGTCAAAATCTAGGCTCAAACAAGATATACTATGACTTTGGTCTAAACAATATCAAAAGTTAGGTTTGAAACAAATGATGATGTGATTTTATTTAATCTAAAAAGTTTGAAACAACTTTGTCATAGACCTAGCACATAGAATCAAACATAAACATGATCAAATAGTATAAGACACAAGGCAAAAGGTATTTGGAGAAAGGTTGTGTTCTCCCAAATAAAAGCACAAGCAATGATGAGGATAGGCATTTGAACAACAAACCATCAATATTTTTCAAATCTAGGTAATTGATTAACCAAAGTTATGCAACCCAAAAGAGAAATATATGTGTATTAACCCCATGAATTGAGGCTTAAATAGAAATCAATCAATGTTTGAATCTAAACTTGATAAGGTTAATTGAAAACTCAATGTTGAAAATTAGGATTTGACCAAGAAAGCTAGACAAGATTGGATAGCATGACAATGTATAAATAAGGTCCAAATGGTACACATGACATGGTTTGAATGGTTTTTGGTGCAATGGTAAACAAGTTTTGAAAAAAATTGATCAGTTTAACAAATGTTAGCATGCTATAATAATGTCATTAAAGTTATGTTTCAAAGACTCAAAGGCAAAAATGGTTTGACATGTTTTGGGCAACCTAACACTAACCTCTACAACTCAAATGATACACACACAAATAAGTTTAGCAAAAAATTTAAGGAAAAAGTCTGGTGTAAAATGGCAAGCATAATGCCTCTTTAGACAAAAGAGTGTTGTATAAAAAAATTGGTTTTTACATGGTTTATAAACAAAAAACAAGTTTTATTCTTAAAACACCAAGTAAGAAAATGATAAAATACAAGTAAATAATCCAAATTCTTATTAAGGGTATGGTAAAGTGGGGTTGACTAAAATTAATTGGTTTTTGATCATTTCTAGATGGATCCAATGTTTACCAACTTTCACATTAGCAAACAAGAGAAGCAATAATTTAATTGGGTGTCTACAGCACTTACTTATTGCAAAAATGTCTTGTCTTTTTTGTAACCACTACATCCATTGCTGTGTTAGTGTAGTATGATATCCAAAGTGTAGATATGTCCCATGTGCAACTCCAACACTAGAAGGTGATTTAACTACTCAAACCTCTAATCTTAGTGGAAGTGGTTGAAGTTAGTGCCAGAAGATGAAATCCTAGGTCAAAGCTTCCCTATAGAACTTGTAGGAGGTAATGAAGTCCCCCTTACAAGCCAAGATTCAATAAAATAAATGACTAATAGAAAGAATTCAAGGTCATTATAAGATCACCCAAACTATTACAATTTTTTGGGGAGTACTTTAGATGACATTCTTTATATCTCTTAGACTAGGCATGTTTGAAATAAGGAAAACACTTTTGATTCTAAAAGTTCTCAAAGGGGATGGATGGAAGAGCATACATGCAACATCCCTTTTTTTCCAATCAAATTCTAAGTTTAAATAACTATTGAAAATAAAATTTGACAAGTGAGTTCAATTTTAAGAACTAAATAAAAGATTAGGTGGTGTTCTTTTGACCCCTTGGTCTTAAGTTGTAAAAACATGTAAATATTACAATAAAAAAGGCCAAATGAAACAATAAGCACCTAATTTTATTTTAAACCCAAAGTTTGAAGTGTTTAAAACTTAGCATGTTATATATTCATTTTAGGCACCAAATTTGAAGTCTGCATGATTTTAAAAAAGTTCTTTTGAAACTCTAAATTTAAGTGTATGATTAGTTAAAACACCCATATTAACTTCCAAACCATCCTTTCAACCTAAAAAATAAGATTAAAATTTCTTGCTTTGAATCACTTTAGAGGATGAGACAAGGACTTTTAAAAAATGAGCTCTTGGGTTGACAGTTGAGTTGGGTTAGCAAGCGAGTTGAGATGATAGGTGAATTGGGTTGGTAAGTGAGTTGGGTTGGTAAGAGAGTTAGGGTCGAGTCAGGGAAAGTTGAGGCAAGTTGGGGTCAAGTTGAGGTGAGTCAGGGTGATTTGGGTTCAAGTTGGGGCAAGTTGAGGCAAGCTAGGGTCAAGTCAAGGTGAGTTAGGATGAGTTGGGGTCAAGTTGGGGTTGAGTTGGGGTGAGTCAGGGCTAAGTTAGGGTCAAGTTGGGGTGAGTCAAGATGATTTGGGGTCGATTTGGAGTCAAGTTAGGCCGAGTTTAGGCTGAGTTGGGGCTAAGTTGGGCTGAGTTGGGGTTGAGTTAGGGTGATTTGAGGCTGAGTTGGGGTTGAGCTAGGGCGAGTTGGGGTCAAGTTGGGGTGAGTTGGGGTTGAGTTAGGGTTGAGTTGGGGTTAAGTTGGGGTGATTTAGGATGAGTTGGGCACACAGTTGAGACAGGTTACATAGTCTTGAAAATAAAATTATGGCTTACAAAAAATAGATTTTTACTCAAATCTTTACCTTCTTTGCCTCCACACCCTAAGATCCTATATGATAATGGTTAGTAGGTTACTTGTATATTTAATTTGATCAAATTTGTGATTTTAAGTCCCACCATATGTGTTATTTATGAACATAGGATTGCAATAAAGGGAGATTAGTATTATGTTAGTGAATAAAACAAATCAATCAAAAACACATTAAACTAACACCCTAAGCCTATCTCAAAAGAGGATCTTAGTTAAAAAAAATGTAAAACACAACTAAAACATGAAATAAAGACCTTCCTTCACCTTATTTTTATTTTATTAAATACTTGTTGTAGTGGTTTACTCGATTTGTGCTCATGAAGTCTTCATCAATGAAGTGTGGCTACTTTCATCTCTCCTTGGTATAATGTTTGGCATTGGCTTGGCTCAATAATTTGGCACTATAACACTAATTTTACTAGTTTTTGAAATTATTTGTACATTATAGATTTGCATTATCCAAGCTTAAAATTCAATAGGCAAGGCCTCTTATTTATAGATTTTTGGAATGGTTTAAAATCAACCTGAGCCATCCATCTCAAGGTGAAGATGTGTGGCTAAAGATTAATTTAATTATATGATTAAAATTCATAAATAGGATCATCAATAGTTGGGATAGAGGGGCATTAACTAGGCATGGAAGGTCTTAATGAGGCATGGGAGGCATTAATTCAAATATTTGTGGTATTTATGGCTTGTGGATGCCACCCTATAGGATGATGTCATTTGATGATGTAGTTAATGACAATCAATTTTTAAAAATAAATATTTAAAAATATCCATGGAAAATTAACTTAATATTTTGATTTGGTTTAATTAGCCTTAAACATGATTAGTCAATTTTGATGCAAAACCTTGACAATTTGTGCATAAATTAATCAAATTGGTCAAATTGTCATATTATTGGCTCATAATTTGATTGGATTAGAATTGGAAGTTGATATTATATGCATTGGAAAAATTATCCTATTTAGGATTTTTTCAATGAAAAATAAAAAAGGCATGTGTCTCATACAAGAAATTTTATAGAAAAGAGCAATTTAGAGCACCTAGGTGCAAAATTGGCACTTTGACTCGAAATGATTTGATCAAAGTTAGTTGCTTCAAAAATTGCATTACCCCATTTAGGGATACTTTGGGAAAAATATACATTTGAATATGTCATTTTCAAATATTTTAATATGTTTTAGTTTTTTAAAGCCAAATTATACATTTTGATGAAAATTGGTCAAAAGCCTGATTGAAAGTTATTGGTCGCTAGATTTAGGTGTCTACAGAAACTAGTCGTTATTTAGCATGAGATGTGGTTGGCCTAAGTGGATAGGGGTGCACTATGCTTCATTATACTTATACAAAAATTATCTAGGAGGATCAAGGACATGTGTTCTCTATTGGATATAATTTGAAGGTGATGTGAAATAGATTGAGCATTTGACATTGAAAGTTATGTATAGTAGTAATGATAAACAAATGGTTGAGACTGAATATATAAAATTGGATTAAATAAATGGTAAATAAGAGTCATGTATTTATTCACAAGTCATGATATTTAAAATGTGTCAATAATTAGAATTTTTAAGTACCTATGTCCAAATTTATGTGTCTATAGTTCATCATGTCCCTCTTATTTCTATTTCCATTTTTGTTGATTCACATTTGAATATTTCCTTTCATTCATGACGTATATTGGCCTCTTATAGTTTTTTAGTTATATTGTATGACCTTAGGGATTAAAACCACACCTTCCTCATAAATTATGATCACATTTTCATTTATACACCATCGCTATCATCATAGTTGTCCCTAGATGGTCGTATTTTCCTACATATTATTTGAACACAAACACTGATTCGGAGTTTACACTCATTAGAGTCTTTTATTATTACACATCTTTATTTGATTTGATTTCACACTTGTATTGCATTGGATGTATTTGACACTCATTTTAATTCCATTTTTTTATTAAGTTTTTACTTGTCTTACATTGAATGATTTTTTTAGTTATGCTCATATTCTTATTTGATTATCATTTGAATTTTATTACATTGGATATCTATCTTTCACATTAATTTTTTGCATCTTATGTTTTTATTTGTTTTAACTTTTAATATGAATTATGATTTTATCTTAATATTTCATCTTATTTACATTTGGTATGTTTTACATTTAATTAAATCATGTTTTTTAAATCTTTTGTTTGTTTATTTTTATATCTACCTACTTAATATGTCATTTTTACATTTTTATTTTTATTTACCCTATATTTAATCACATTTATGAGAAAATAGTAAAACATAAATCATATGATAACATTCTCATTTAATTATATTAATAACATAGTACATGCTAGAATGAAAAACCATAAGTACAAGTTCATTTAGAAAAAATGAAATAATATATATACGTGTGTGTTTTTATCTCTCTATATACAAATACACACAAATACACACACACACTTGAATGTATATACATATTTATATATATACATATACATGTGTGTCAATTTATTCTCCATCAAAATGAGTACATGTATCTTTGTGGATTATATTCATCCCCCATGTGGTGGGAGAGGAATCACATTCCCTAAAGAGCCTATAGATATAAATTCATATTTTAGATGCTCAAATTTAGTCATTAAGTGCTTGAAAATATATATTCTTGACATCCTTACCTTAAGTGGCATGTTTTCCATTCTATTAACTTGTGATATATATAAGAACCTTCAATATTCCACTTAATTTCTTGAAATATATGGAAACATAATTTAGACATCCCTATTCGACTTATATATTCATTTTATCTAAGTCCAAATAGTCTCAGTGCTTCTAGGACAAAATCACACTAAGCCAGATAGGGACGTAGTGTGACCTTGTCCGCTAGTATAACCTTATCCCCCGTGCTCCAATGGTTACATTTTAAATTTTATAAATTTAATTTTATCCCTCCCATGCTTTTACCAAGGTTTGTTAATAAAAATATTTCATAGTTTTCTCTATATAATAACATCAAATTCATTCAAATCATACCTAAAAATAAATTGGAAAATTATATTGCATATGGAGAAAAAGAGCACTAATATTTCTAGTTCTATTTCTAATTTATTCTAAAAGTCATAGACCAAGTCTAAGATAGTTTATTATAGGCCATGGGAATTAATTTTTAATAATTCAAGTCAATAGACTAGTTGCATTCATATAGTGAGAGATCAAGATTCACACTCTAGAAGAGAGATCTACATTAGCCTAAGCTCCTTTTATGATATGTGCGTAGCACTAAGATTACACGGTATTTTTTAAGGTTAGATAAATTATTCACCTTGCTCGATTACCCCATTTATACTTGATATATATGGTGTTTATGTGCAAGAACTAGGTTTTATTATTAAAGGTGCTTCTGTACATCAAATCAACTTATAAAAATAGACAACATACCCTATCATATATTCATAGGTGCCCACATAGAAAAATTAGTTGTACCATCAACATAGATGTGATCATAGTCAAGAAAAAGGATACAATGTACCCCTATCCAGCCTAAAGGGCCCTATCCCAACTTATATTATAAAAAAAATAGTATGATATAATTTATGAATCTTTCCATTAGAGATTATTCTAAACAGTTGGCATAAATCAAATTTATTAGGTTTACATATTTCATTATTAATTACTATTTATATCTCATTTAAAAATATTTAAATTTTTATATTTCAAATTTAGGTTATGTATTTTCTATAATATAAATTAATATTCAATTTTTTATTAGTTTATAACATTTCTTTGTTAAATCAAAATAACCATTAAACGTTCTAGTGAACCCATAATGTTTTTTAGAACATAGCTTGTTGTTTACTTGATTTTTGTCCTAGGATTTCATTCAATTTTCTATAGATTTCTAACACTAAAATAAAATAAAATTTGACCTTAGATATAAATTTGACACCATGAGTCAATCTTATTTTACATTGGATTTAATCTGACACTAAAAAATTTATCCTGTCATCTTGGATAAAATTTAACACTTAAGAATTTTCTTTCAACCTCATGTTGAAATTTATTTATCTTTATACTTAAGAATTTTCTTTCAACCTCATGTTGAAATTTATTGATCTTTATACACAAAAAACTTTCTTTATTTTATATTTGTTTGATACTTGTTTTTAACAACTATGTTCTAGCACTTGTAAAACTACATAGAGATATATCATTTTGGCTAAGTTGTAACTTATTTTACTAGCACTGTGAGTGAGGGATACACTCCCAATACTCAATCCATAAATAATGGTATACATGGAGTTTAATTTCCATGTGCCTCATGGTATATTTTAAATACATAGTGTCTATTTTTTACACCATAAGAAGTCATTTTAATCATTTTATTTGTGTTATATATGAGAGGAATGTATCACCAAGGAAATTTAATCTCATTTTACCCTTGAGGA